>OX457026.1:72970241-73455241 GCA_949752745.1 Protula sp. h YS-2021
TCTGGGTCACAGTCAAGGCAAAAACCGGAAGTTGACTATTATCTAGAAAGAGGTTGGAGATAGAGCGATTTTGAGCTCAATTTCGACCCTTTGGGCCAAAAAGACGTTATATAAGAGGTACTTCGGTGATCTTGACCTCCTCCATCATGGTCAAGGTCAAAAACTCTAAGTTGACCAGTATCTCAAAAACGGTTAGAAAACTGAATTTGATCTATTTGTGCCCAAATGAGGTTACATTATATTCACTTCGATGGCCTCGTTCAAGATAATAATCCAGAAGCTGACAATTATGTCGAAACACTGAAAAATGTGTCTTTGACCAAATATGTTGTGTCTCTGCCCTTGCAAGTGGGTGCTATTTCGCTACGTGTAGCGAAATTCGGTCTAGTTTTCAAAATGCTTCTTCTCCCACAGTATTGGTCAGATTTTCTTAAAATTTGTAAGAATATTTTTAGGTAGGCCTCTCTTGAAAAATTACTTCATTTTGAGATCCGCCTAATATTGGCTAAGTGGGGGCATTTTTCTTTTTTAATTTTTGGCGTCGAATTTTCAAAATGCTTCTTCTCCCGCAATTTTCACTGGATTTCTTTCCAATTCTGTACAATTGTTCTTTTGATGCTTCTGTGTTGAAAATTTACTTGTTTTGGCGATCGACCAAAAATTGACCAAATGGGGTCATTCTTTAATTTATTTGTAGCCAATTGTCAAAATTCTTCTTCCACAATTTCGATCGGATGAGCTTCCAATTTTGCATATAAATGTTTACCAGGCTTTTGTCTCTTGAAAAACCGATCATAAAGAAAATTGGGTAAATTGGGGGCATTGTAAATTTTTGGGGTGCTAATTTTGAAAATGCTTCTACTCCCGCGATCGGGACTGACAACAATTGGCCAAATAGGGGCATTTTTAAATTGTTTGGAAGCATATTTAAAAAGGTTTTTTCTCACAGTTTGGATCGAATTGTCTTCAAAACTTGCAAAGTTGTTCTGTGGGCGGTATGATTTTGGAAAGTTATTTTTAGCGATCAGCCAAAAATTGGCTAAAGGGGGGTAATTATAAATATTTAGTAGCAATTTTGTAAAATGCTTCTTCTCCCACAATTTTGAGCGGATTCCTTTACAAATTTGTAAGAATTTTCCGCAGCCATGTTTTGCAATATGACCACTTTCTGGCGACCATACAAGCCTACTGATACGTGATTTACTAGATTGGTCACAACGTCCCTGGACATTCTTGCTTTATTTTCATTTTACATGTTAGATTTGTAATGTTTGAAAGTGAAAGTAAACCATTATAACAATAACAAAAATCATACTTTTCGAAAAAATCAAAGTGGTGGCATCGATGACCTGTTGGTGGCCCTGAGGCTCGGTTGGTGGTACTGAGGATTCGGTAGTGGTAATGAGGACCCTGTGGTGGTAGTGAGGACCCGGTGGTGGCAGTGAGGACTCGACGGTGGTAGTGAGTAACCGGTGGTGGTCCTGAAGCCCCGGTGGTGGCCCTGAGGACCAGGTGGTGATACATAGGACCCGATTATTTTAAATTCTAGATTATGTATTTTACGTTTCTTCCAGCTTAAAACCACCTAATATAGCATTTTGAAGCGAAAAAAAGTTTGGGTCCTCAGTGCCACCACCGGGCCCCAGTGCCACCACCGGGTCCTCAGTACCACCACTTTACTTTTTTCTGAAAGTAAGCATTGATTTTTGGTTTTGAACGTTTCTTTCAGCTTAAAACAACTTAATCTAGCATTTTGAAGCAAAAAAAAAAGTTTGGGTCCTCAGTGCCACCACCGGGCCTCAGTGCCACCACCGGGTCCTCAGTACCACCACTTTACTTTTTTCTGAAAGTAAGTATTGATTTTTGGTTTTGAACGTTTCTTTCAGCTTAAAACAACTTAATCTAGCATTTTGAAGCAAAAAAAAAAAATGTTTGGGTCCTCAGTGCCACCACCGGGCCTCAGTGCCACCACCGGGTCCTCAGTACCACCACTTTACTTTTTTCTGAAAGTAAGCATTGATTTTTGGTTTTGAACGTTTCTTTCAGCTTAAAACAACTTAATCTAGCATTTTGAAGCAAAAAAAAAGTTTGGGTCCTCAGTGCCACCACCGGGCCTCAGTGCCACCACCGGGTCCTCAGTACCACCACTTTACTTTTTTCTGAAAGTAAGCATTGATTTTTGGTTTTGAACGTTTCTTTCAGCTTAAAACAACTTAATCTAGCATTTTGAAGCAAAAAAAAGTTTGGGTCCTCAGTGCCACCACCGGGCCCTCAGTACCAAATCTTCACTTTTTTCGGAAAGTAATATTGATTTTTGGTTTTGAACGTTTCTTTCAGCTTAAAACAACTTAATCTAGCATTTTGAAGCAAAAAAAAAAGTTTGGGTCCTCAGCGCCACCACCGGGCCTCAGTGCCATCACCGGGTCCTCAGTACCACCACTTTACTTTTTTCTGAAAGTAAGCATTGATTTTTGGTTTAGAACGTTTCTTTCAGCTTAAAACAGCTTAATCTAGCATTTTGAAGCAAAAAAAAAAAGTTTGGGTCCTCAGTGCCACCACCGAGCCTCAGTGCCACCACCGGGTCCTCAGTACCACCACTTTACTTTTTTCTGAAAGTAAGCATTGATTTTTGGTTTTGAACGTTTCTTTCAGCTTAAAACAACTTAATCTAGCATTTTGAAGCAAAAAAAGTTTGGGTCCTCAGTGCCACCACCGGGCCCTCAGTACCAAATCTTTACTTTTTTCGGAAAGTAACATTGATTTTTGGTTTTGAACGTTTCTTTCAGCTTAAAACAACTTAATCTAGGATTTTAAAAGTAAAAAATATTTTGGGTCCTCAGTGCCACCGGGTCCTCAGTGCCACTTCGGGACCTCATTACCACTGGTGGTACTGAGGTCCCGGGCAGACGGTGACCCCGCCTCGAAATCTGAGTAGCGCATTAGATATTTTCAGAACTTGACCTCGATTACCTTTGACGGTCTTGCTTTTGTCACATTGAGTGATACCATTGGTTGACTAAAATGAAGTAACTTAAACTAAGCAAATCAGTGTATTATTTCTAATTCTTGCAACAATTAGCTGCTTAACAAATACGCATTGTTTAGGTATTTTTCAACCCGACGCGCATATACTACAGTGGTATTCGTGGAAACGACATATCTGGTGTCAACGCTGTTATCCTTGGCATGGTACAGCAGCGAGCGACGGAAATGGATCGGGGCTTCAGCACACAAGTCAGTAATAGTCTGTTTACGGATTCCCCACCTCATGGGCGCGGTACTGACCTACCGGCCGTTAATATACAGCGAGGACGTGACCACGGATTGCCAGGTACATGATTTGTTGCTGTTTTCACTCTTCTACTAGATAAGTTCACTCTCAGCATATCAATGGTTATAGTAATTATAATTACTCCAGTTGACTTTTTTATATTCTTATATCTTCAAAAAACAAAAAAAAAAAAAAAAACAACAAAAAACAAAAACAAAAAAAAACAGCATAATAGCCCCAAGACTTCAGATTTCATATTTGTGACTTGTAGTATTGTTTTTATTATTAACTAAAAGGTCTCGAGATTTCTTATTTGCTTAATATACAACATGCTGCTACTTCCAAATTTGCTTGATCACCTTTTGGTCCGTGGTACGGCTTCATTTTCGTTCCTTCGAAGGCTATAATAGATGGAGAGAATGGTGCAAAGATCTATTGAACAGTAAATCCCCGAGACAAAAACTAATGACAAAAGGTCAAGTAAAAGACTTCGAGGATCTGATTGGAGAGGAGAGTGGCTACATTGTTCGCGAACTTGATCTGGCACTGAAAGCCGTCTATGGGTCAGTGTTTAAAACGCAGAGTTACTAACATGCAGAGTTAAACTCTATCACAACTTAGTACAGTAGCTATAAATTTCATTCATGCATATTTGTGCCTTTCCTTGTGTGTAAAATTTGACTGTGAATGTTTCTATTATTGCGCATGTTGAACCCGGGGGATGGGGCGCTTGGTATGAAATATGATACAATGCGTTTCCATTTTGAGGCCAGACGCGATCCGCGCGGAGTTCCAGTTTCGTTGAGAAAGGAGGAGGGAGTCATTTTCAGTTCTCCGTGTTTCCGAAAAAAACGGTTTTATTTCGGAATTTTTCTCCGCGTTTCGTTAAAAAGGGGTGTTATTTCAAAAGTAGCACTCCTCGTTTAGGGGGCGTTTAAGGAAGTCATGGACACGCATGGTAACCCAATTGGTAGGTGAGTGGACCCCCCCCCCCCCCCCAGCCGGGATATTGAAAATAAAATCGGCAAATTAAATATTTACGGTATGGATTTCCCAGACTTTTAACATCTGTACGATTGATTATTTTCTTACAATGTGTTAAGCGTTACCTTTCCGTGAATTAATGTGAGCCTATACACCATAATATTAATCTTTAAAAAACAAAAATGTCTATTCACACCACTTTTTTGCCATTTTGATATTTATCGTCTCCGTGTTGACATACAGTTTCGAAATTTATTGAAAATAGAAAGTAGTTTTGGATAGAAGTGTGTGGTACACATACATGTCAATTGAAAATCAATGCCATTGAAATGTAGCTCTGAAATACTGCAAATTTAATGACTTCACAAAGGAAATTTCATATGGTAAAAGATGTTTCAGATGAAAATAGCGAAATACTACCTTGTTTATTTCGCGGGTTTTTATGATTACATATTTACTCAATGCGCATTTTCTGTCTTTGGTGTAGGCGTAATGGAGGGCGTGTTGATGATATAGATTTGTATCCTGGTGGTCTCGTAGAAAATAAAGTCGTTAGCGGTCTCGTTGGACCAACTTTTGGATGCATCATCGCCAAACAATTCAGCGATTTGAAGCGAGGAGACCGATTCTTCTACGAAAATGAAAACTATTTCACATTAGGTATATGTTTCTGATTTATTTCGCGTTATCCCACCTCTCCTATACAGTTTGACTCCCATATACCCGTTAGGTATATGCTGGCTAGACGTCTGAAAAGACTTAACACGATGCTGGAAAGAATTATGCGGCATGGATGCCGCGTGAAGAAAACGCTGGATAGTTGTACGGAGTAGGACGGTCTACATGCATTTGACAAGAAACATCCCTTAACTTTCTGGGTAAAATTCTCTCAGCATCACGTTAAGTCGATAGTCACTAACTCAAACACTTTTCTATTTTTTTTTCAAAAGTAAATAAACGAATACAAAATAAATTAAGAGGAAAAAATACTGTGCAGGGCTTAACTCCTTTTGTTTGAAATGTTGCCAACCAAATCACATAGACGTATGATCAAATTCGTTAAGTATGCAGAGTAGATCCAATATGCCACAGTCTAAGTAAAAATATATTCCCATTTTTCATGCAAGACAGAGTGAAAACAAAGAGTATTCTGGCATTATTCTTTAGATCAATTAGATAACATCAGGCAACAGACATTTAGCAGCATACTGTGTCAAACGCTCGAAGATGATCGAGATATTGTCAACAGACCAGACACAACGCTAAGAATACAGAAACGTTCAATGCTCGTCTCTAAAGATATGGCCGTGGCACACTTGGTGTGAGTCCGAATCTAGTTTACTTAAATTAAATAATAAGCAATTTCTTTTTAAGAAAACTGCATGATTTCACAAAAATATATTCTCGGTTAATGTCCTTTGAATTATTTGAAGTACTTCAAGAACTATTGTTTTTTGTTTACATTCCAATAGACGTTCTAGTTCGGTGGGGGTGGAGGGGGCGGGGGGAAAGTGAGAAGGCACTTGGGATCATTTGTGTTATCATGCATGGCCACAAACACACGGAGAAGGGGATAATTAATTTTGAGGCAAGACGCGGTCCGCCAGTTTTAAAAAGGGGATAATTCAGTACTCCGCAATCCCAACAAAGAAGGGGTTCCTCACATTTGGTTAAAAAGGGTGTATTTTTCACACTCAGCACTCCGGTTCAGGGGTCGTTTTAAAAAGTTACGGACACGCATGATAACCAATTTGTTCTTGGGTGTCTAACCCCCCCCCCCCCCCCCTCCGCTTCGTTCTGGTAGGCAGGATACTACAACTCGTAATGAAAACTAAACTTTTTTGTAAATTTATGCTAACCGATTTCTCTTAAACGAGAATAATATTCAGCACTTGTTATGATGTACTGTTATGCTATTTAATATATGTTTACATATTTTTTATTCACAGTGGTTCTGGAATGCGAAATGTTCCGGAGCTGTATACACAGTACAGCTATTATAAAGATGGTGATGAAAACGAACTGCAACTTTGTGATGACATACCCGCGTTAAACTTTGTGTTATTCTAAAGAATCTTCTGCATATAATTGTTGATTAATATTGGTTAGTTTAAAAAAACTATCGTCTTTAGGCAATTCTTTTGTGGGAAAATAAGACCTATCTAGGAATATATGTTTTCGATGAAGCAAAGTCGTAAGATTCCACACACTCTAGGCCTAATTTATATACAAAACAAAAAAAAAAAAAAAAAACAAAAAAAAACAAAAAAACAAGAAACAAAAAAAAAAAAAACCAAAAAAAAAAAAACGCTCGGTGCGATATATGAAAACGATAAAATTAGTCTTATCTCGTGCAAGTATACGGTAATAATTGTGATTTTAACGACAGGGAAATTATAAAATAGCATTGGAAAAACAGCACGTGAAAGGGTAAAATATATAGCTACACATTTGTGAAAATCACTTGATCACGTTTCACGGAAAAGGTTCGTTTTAACGATGTCCAGTTGATGACTTTTTTTTTTGTTGAATTCATTGCATGCTCTTGACTATACTGGTGTTTTTATAGGCATCACTGGGACGTTCGTAGTTGTTTCGAAACACTTATACTCACATGTAAAAATCGTACAGCTCTCGGAAGTATATCAACCTTATTAGGCTTGAAATTCCAACACTACTGAGTACCCGAACTGGTGAACACTATGTTTTCATGCCGTAGTTATTAGTGTTTTCTTGACGGATAAAGGTTTTTGACATGGAAATGATTACTATTTTTTTTTTTGAGCTATTTTTCTGTTTGCTGTTATGCACTAACTATTCGCTTGGATGCACTGAGGCACTTTTTTCAGCATTTATGGCTTTGCATTTATTGGAAAGCGCCGGGAACACGGAAATGGCTGCTAAACACGAACCTATATAAATCCCTTTGACGTGTTACTGTCAATTATGAAGCCATTAATTCCATTTTCACAGCATGTCTTAGCTCAGCGTCTGGCAAGATTTTCTTTTTTAAGTGGACTTGCCCTAAACAATAGTAACTCCATGAAAGAAGGGTTTCACTCCATGCTCAACATCCAAAAAATGCGCTGCATTTTTATTTTTGCTGAATAAATGGCTTATTCTTTTTACTGCGTTATTTTTGATAATAGTTCTAGAAATAAATATTTATTCTACTTTTCTATTATTCTATATATATATATTTAAAAAAAAAACAATTCACACAACTTTCATTTTTGATTTGTTCATGTTTTCATGTTTATTTAACAAACCTCAACAAAGTAAATATGCGTTTATCAGAACAAATTGCACAACACATGACCAGACAAAACTATCCTTGTTTCTGATTACCGACCAAGTCACTCGGCCTATAACGAAGGGATCCTCTTGCATGGCCCAATACACAGAATAATAACCGCAATCCGGGAAATCGCTTCAGGTACAGACACAACCAGAAACACCGAGCCAATGTTTTTATTTATATAACTTAAATGTGTAAACCAAGCGTCTCTTCTGCTTCTCCCCTCCCACCCCCAGAGTACCGGTCATACCTCCCCCCCCCCCCCAATCATACATACACCGGTTTTCACCGCACTGTCGTCCTTTCCCTCTCTTACATTTTACCCCATAATCTCCACATCAAAGGTACAAGACATATATCATAGTTATCACCGAAAAACTAGAAATGTTTCTTCCTGCATATCACGCCGAAAAAAACTTCCATTTTAAAAACACCATCGTTCGCTAGACTACTCCGTTTGCCACTCTTTGAAGAAGTCGTTTCCCTTGTCGTCAACCACTATGAATGCTGGGAAATCTTCCACCTCCACCCGCCAGATGGCCTCCATTCCTAAAACAACGTTTTTTTATGAATACAGCTTAAACACGCTTTGTATACAGGCTTGTTACATAAGTGTAAAGTGTATGCAATAAAGGCTGAGGTGTTTCAAGCATTGTTAAAATAACTGTTTGCTTTTCTAAAATAAAAATGAATAAATAAAATGATTGAAAAAATAAAGGCTATATTAAAACAAAAATAATTTCTGCGACAAAGCGATTTTTGTTATATTAAGGCTTTTTACATTTTTTGCCATCAGCGGACACTTTACAAGAACCCTTGGTCATGTAGGCACCACTCCCTCCCCCCCCCCACGCTACCTCCCACCCCACCCAGACATAAAACGTATGCCTTGTACCCCCGCCGTCTGGGCTCACCTAGCTCGGGGTACTCTAACACTTCGACTTTCTTAATGCAGTTCTGGGCAAGGACTGCGGCAGGGCCACCGATGGAGCCCAGGTAGAAGCCTCCGTGTTTTTTACACGCCTTCGTCACCTGTAGAAAATCAGCTACATGTAAACACATCGACAGGGGTGCTATCACTGGGAACATGCACGTTCGCTTGTGCTGGGTAATACCACGAAATCTCAATGTCACAAGTTCTCTGCCTTGGACACAGGAGACAAAAGCGGGAGTAGGGCATATTAAATACATTATATCGAACGCTAGTCTGGTGTCAGAGGATAAAGGTGTAGGAATCCCCCCCCCCCCCCCCTCACTTTTACTTAATTCTTCTGTACCCTTGTTACTGGAAAAGAAAACTGAAAATCCGGCCCAAACCTCTCTAAATGTGATTACACATGAGGTTATAACCACGCTAATCGGTTCAAGAAAAGACTACCCCAGAGTATTATGATTAATTCACTGAAGCGTCGCGCCAAAGCTTCAGGGAGGACTGTTGAGATGCCGATAACATTCTAGTCTGCTTACCATTTTGCTTCTGTTTCCTTTGGCTAACATCACCATGCTTCCTCCCGCCGCCTGGAATTGGTCCACATACGAGTCCATTCTGCCGGCAGTCGTGGGCCCAAACGAACCGCTCGCGTAACCCTTAACACATCAATAATCCAACATATTCACTCTCCTTACATCAATTTGGCAAGCTTTCCTTTAAAGTGGCAGTTCTGTAATGAATTATACCATGTGGATAAACAGATTACTCACACACACTACATCTCCAACTGGAACATTTTGTTTAATGAAGCATTTTATAAACCGACCCGTCTATAAGTCATCATACACACAGGCACGTGTCATATCACTGACAAAATGTGATAATATTCGCGTTGCTTTTTCTGCTGCTCGCTGTCCCAATTCAGTCGTACTGATTGAATGAGTGGCGAAGACCTGGCCTACCACTGTTAGACAAAAAATGTTGGATATCAGTTAGTTCAGTCTTTCGTTTTCTTTTTTTTTTGTTTTTCACTTGCTGAGGATGGAGTGGAGAGGAGCTGACCTGTGGCGTTTTGGCGGGACCGGCGTAGTAGACAGGGTGGTCCTTCATGTACTGGGGCAGGCCTTGGCCCGCGTCCAGCCTCTCCTGTAACTTGGCATGTGCGATGTCACGGGCGACGACGAGCGTGCCCGTCAGGCTGACACGTGTCTGTATGGCATGCTGGGATAGCTCGGCCAGTACCTCGCTCATCGGTCGGTTCAGATCGATCTACACGAAAGATCAGCCACCGTAACAGAGGCGAATATGGGTTCGGATCAAGGAGGCGGTGTCAAAGTTTTAAAACATAGGCATCGGAGATGACGAGCCCTCAGCCAATAGCGGTTACATCACTGTGGTCCAGTTACTCTTTTGAAATACCGCCCGGACAAAACCAATACACAAGGTGCAACGGATGGAGCGACGGACGGGTCCTTGCACATCTATACTGTATATACTTTATTCTTGTAAGGTTTGGTTAAAATCGGGCGTGGGACAAATTGAACCTCCCTCCCCCCCCCCCCCCCCGTTGCACATCTGCACTATATGTACTTCCTTCCTGTAAGGTTTGGTGAAGATCCAATGAACAGCTTTTGAGACAAGGGACAAATTGAACCCCCCATTGCACATCTAGGCTATACATAATTCCTTCCTGTAAGGTTTAGTGAAGATCCCATGAATACTTTTTGAGATATCGCCCGGACAAGAAAAAAGTTTTAAGTGTGACGGACGGACAGACGGACGGACACGAGCCAAATTGAATCCCCCGTTGCAAATCTATGCTACATATACTTTCTTCCTGTAAGGTTTGGTAAAGATCCGATGAACAGTTTTTGTGATATCGCCCAGACAAAAAAAGTTTAAAGTGTGACGGACGGACAGACGGATGGACATGAGCCAAATTGAACCCCCATTGCACATCTACGCTATACATAATTCCTTCCTGTAAAGCTTGGTGAAGATCCCATGAATACTTTTTGAGATATCGCCCGGACAAGAAAAAGTGCGACGGACGGACAGACGGGTGGACATGAGCGAAATTGAATACTTTCTTCCTGTAAGGTTTGGTGAAGATCCGACGAATAGCTTTTGTGGTATCGCTCGGACAAGAAAAAGTTTTAAGTGCGACGGACGGACAGACGGGTGGACACGAGTCAAATTGAACCCCCCGTTGCACATCTACTGTATATATACTTCCTTCCTGTACGGTTTGGTGAAGATCGGATGAATATTTTTTGAGATATCGCCCGGATAAAAAAAAGTTTACGGACAGACAGATGGGCGGACGGACCGACCGATAGCAATAGCCTTCAGCCAATACTGGCTGAGGGCTAAAAATTACCCGAAGAAAGTGAGTTTATCTGTCAACCATTTTTGCAACCGTTCTTTTTATTATTATTATTATTTTTTTCTTTTCTTTTCTTTTTTTTTTTTTTTTTTTTTTTTGGGGGGGGGGGGGTTATATGTCTGCAGTATGAAGTCATAAACGACTGTCAGGAGCACACGACACAAGACCCAAAGCCGCATACCTTCACCACTTGGCCACTGAATTGTGACTCATCTATTTCCGGCATATACTTTGACGGGTCTGTTTCTAACTGCTCCAGGAACACGCCTTCTGATGTGATTTTACCAACTGCCTTTTAGACATGCAAACAGAAAATCAAAGACTTAATCGCCAAAAAAGAGAGCACGTATCCCCACACACGAGGGAGGGAGGGAGGGACGGACGGACGGAGGGAGGGGCGGAGGGAGGGACGGAGGGAGGGAGGGAGGGAGGGACGGAGGGGGTGGCGGTGATACTGATTTTCAATACCGGTCTAGCTATGGGGTCAAGGAAATATCGATTGTTGTAACAAAACATTTCACCCTCAGCTGGCTGATCTCTTCAACTCGGATTAAAATCGTCTGTTTACTTTTCTGCATATGCATCACTTGGGTAAATGTTAATAGGTTATCATAGACCTGTGTCGGAGTACGCAATAATTTTGTTGTGAACAACAAGCCGAGGCATCCTTCTGGACGTTTGTAATAGACTTTGCATGATGGAGCGTGGCAATTTAGTATACGACCCCCCGTGACCGACGTCACCAACCCTGCGTTTCTCACAAAATTGAGTACTGTTGGCTGTTTTAAAACTCAAGAGATGTTTACAGATAGGAAAGGCCGGTCATTGGTGGGCACAAACAGATCCATATACGAATACAATGTGTCCATCTTATGTGTCTATGTAGTTGTCAGTGGTGAGAAGAGAGGTCAGTGTCAGTAGGTTATGAATTTTCCAACTTTTAAGGGAAAGTCCAGCCCCACCCCCACCCCCTCACCAACGTACTACCATTGAATCTGCACCGTAAATGCCGGTGACTGACCGACAAAAAATATTCTCAGTAACCCGAACCACAGTCTTTGTAAAATTGCGAACCATAACATCTACATGGGCAGGTTTACCACAAAACTAAAGGCTCCTTTATTTGATAGCGTAACTTGTACAGAGGCTATCTAAATTTTCTAAAATTAACTTAATATTTTTCCCTCTCAATTTTTCTTTGACTGAAGATCGCTTTGGTGTTCAACTGACTGCAGTTACCTGTCTGTCGGCCGAGCACGACACCCCGATGCCCACAGGGCAGGAGGCGCCGTGTCTGGGCAATCTCACCACCCTCACGTCATGGCAGAAATACTTGCCACCAAACTGGGCTCCAATGCCTGCAGAATGATAAACAGCAACAAGTTGTGCAGCAGAAATAATGTCATGTTTGTTTCAGCAAAATAATCACCTTTCTTTGCTTTTCGTTTACAATTCACAAGAAACTTCCCGAAAAAAATCGCGCACTCTCTCGGAAATGAACAAGTACATTTTTGCATGTGAAGAGGCAATCCCTGATTTAAAGAATTATTATTGTTTTTTTTTTCAATTTAGCAAAAACAAAGATCTAAACTGAGTTAAGTTAGTGCTTATTAAAAGTGCTTGCAAGTTAAATTAATTCGCACAGACCACCAACTAGCGCCTATATATTGGAAGAAGGCAAAAACTTACCGGCACTTTGGGTAAGCTTGTGCACTTTCTCTTCGTACTCTACGTCTCTAAATGCCCTGCCATGTTCATTACCTGTGTATTTACAAGCGGTAAAAGCTTCCAAATTAATTCTTTATTTGATATCCGTTCGATTAAGAGATGAGATAAAAAAAAGAAGAGTTTTGCAATTAGCCCAGACTCCCCTCCCCCACCCCCCTTTTCCTCATTACTATTCAAATAAACGAAAATTTCGCATCCCTGAAAATACACCATTTAAATGGTAAATTTTATTTTGGTAGACCTTTACAAGTAAATGAAAAGATCAGTGTAACCTACCAGTTGTCGGGAGACTGTCTAGATATTTTGTAGAAGCCAGCTTGACTGTTTTAAGGTTATACTCGGCAGATGTACCCCCAATGACAACCGCTAGATGGTAGGGCGGACAGGCAGCCGTGCCTAAGGTCTGCCAATGTTAAAGCACTGATGTTGTAACAGCTTGTGACACAGTGGTTACCGCTTACACAACCTAAACTCACCCCCGCCTCCCCCCCCCCCCCCCACCCTCCCTCCCGTCTTCACAGTTCTTTTCAGGAACATTTTGCCTAAAAAATGTGTATGAATCCTCAATACTAATAACAATATTAAATTTTATTAAATCTCTACAAAAGAACTACTTTTTTTTTATTGTTATTATTACTTTCTTTTTCCATTTGGATACTTAAGAAGCCCCAACAAGCCTATTTACCTTTATCTTTTCGTTTAAAAAGTTCAGAAGTTTCTGCTCATTCAGGACTGCTTTGGTTTGTTGGAATAAGAAGGATTTGTTAGCTGAGCCTCCGCCTATATGCAACATACAACAGCCAGTAAATGCCATTGCGGTACTTTAAATCTGATTTCTTCTACGGTGATGGTTACAGCCAAGACCACGTGATATGACACGATATATAACAAGACCAGATAGGAACAGTTATGAACGCAAAAAATTCGATTATTACTATTTGCAGACAATCGCATAAGCCACCACACGAATCTGCAATTAATATGTTAAATACGTTTATCGCTAAATATTCAATAACATAGCAAGTCGCCACGTTTTTTCCCTCGAATTTCAATGTGAGAAACAAGCTTTTTTAAAAAATATGTCACAAAGGGTAAAGTAATTCTTCATGCAAAATTTATGAGCACAAAACACTTTTATTCTCATTGCACTCATCAAATCCTACCTTTTGCAATGAAAAGAAAATGATATTCATTGCCAGGGGTTGCGTACAATTCGATCTGGGCAGGCAAATTTGTACCCGTGTTAACTTCTTTGAACATATCCAGCGGTGCAACCTACCACATAGAATATACCGGAGAATCAAGACAAACATAACGGTGCAACGTCATTCAAAAGCATGTCATGTCACTAACAAATCGTGACGACAATAACCTTAGAGATTCTGTTTCCCAACAATTCGCGCGATCTGTCACATTCTTGTGATTTTCTGTTCAGTTGGCAAGGAGAATATATCTTTGTCTTTATGGCAGTATGGTTATACACATTATATTCTAGGGAGTAAGAAACAGGATGAACTCGTCCTAAATCACGGACAAGGTCAGCGCTTGTGGTCCGAGTACACGCAAATTTAACATAAGAAACGTGCACTTCAACGTTTTATTATTACGACTGAAAATAGTAGGCCCATGTGTATGTATAAAATACCTACAGGAAATAGTGCGCGTCAATATATCCTAGGCTTAATACCTGTGAATATCGGAGGTTCTTGGAAGTGTACGTGTTATAGATACCGCGTGATAGATTCTCCTCATCCCTGCCTTCTGTCCACACATACTGTCCCTTCTTTCCTGTAATTTTATCATTTCTTTAAGTGATGATTTGTTTTATTTATTTATTATTATTATTATTTTTTGCAACTTATCTGTACCAAGGCAGAAGACCCAAACGTATAAGCTACAATGTTACGAA
The DNA here is from genome assembly GCA_949752745.1 of Protula sp. h YS-2021. Classification (NCBI taxonomy): domain Eukaryota; kingdom Metazoa; phylum Annelida; class Polychaeta; order Sabellida; family Serpulidae; genus Protula; species Protula sp. h YS-2021. The sequence goes on from OX457026.1 coordinate 72,984,749, forward strand.
ATAATTGCCCAGATTCAGCTGCACAATCTGAAAAATACGAACAGCCGCAAGGCAGTATTGAAGTAAGAATGACGACCTCACCCATCACGATAGCAGTGCCTGTGTCCTGGCAGCCCGGCAGAACCATTCCCGCCGCAATATTTGCGTTCTTCAGAAACTCCAAAGCCACATATCTATCGTTTTTCGAAGCTTCTGGATCTTTCAGAATGTTTGACAATTGCTGCAAAACATCACATGTATCACACAACACGGCACATTATAGTTTTTGTAGAAGGTTTTGCAGGAATAACTGTTGGGAATAAAGAGTGCCCAGAGAGAACCAGGTTTTTATTTAAATTGATTTCTTCTGTCACACATCAGTATTCGTTATAATTTTACGGTGTTTTTTTAAACAAATGTTTTGCCTTTAATAGAAAAATTTAATAATAACACATAGTTTTTAGTGAATCATTCTAATGACAAAATTTTAAACTGAAACTCGCTTGTGTAGTGTATATTTTTACAGACATTGTGATACCTCTGATGAAATGGTTCTGGCTTGAAAAAAAGGTCTTACCTGTAAATGGGCGGGCCTTAAAAGATGCGCAATGTCAACAAAAGCTTGCTCGGCCAGTAATGTCAGTGCCTCGGGCTCTACTTTCAAAATTTTCTTTCCATCAAAATCGACAGTCGATACATAATCTCCTACAATGTAGCCAGCACTGTGGTAAAATGCAAATTTAAAAATGCGAAAGTATTTGTCACCTTCTCCATTAAAGCACAGAAAATTTATCTTACGACAAAGTAAAATTGCAAAAAAAAAAAAAAAAAAAAACGCAATGAAGACAGTAGTTTTATTTATGCAGTAACAGATCAAAAATTCATTATTTATATTGTCAAGCTGTCGACGACAATTCCATTCAGTTACATGCTGATGTGACAGTGCGAACATAGGCAATTTTACATAGTGAAAATTTTACGTTATATTTCAAACCTGATAGCTTCTTGAAAGGCGTATCTACCGCTTTGTCTTGTGTTATAAGGTCCTGGTAAAGGAACGGTTTTGGTGATGCAGATGTTGCCATGCATCTTTGCAAGTTACGCACCGTACTGCTTAAACGAACACGACCCTTGCACAAATACATCTGAAATTGCCATAACCAGTTTTTACAAGAACCTCCATTGTGACCAGCTGAAGCTATGAAAAAGATTATGAAAAGCCCAAGCTGGGTTGGAGACACCCTAACTGAACTTTCTACCACGCAGCGCGGGAATTAAATAGTCTTTCTTTTATCTGGTTATGCTTATTCTCATGTTTAACAATTGTTTTTATCACTCTTTCTTTACAAATTTATCGGCAAACTTCGCATTATCTGAAGATTAAAACCGAGTTCTTGTTAATGATGGCTTCCCTAATAAAGTCGTATGTGTGGGGAGGAATACTGTGGTGTCAACTCTCTCAGAAATTCGAGACACATTTCAGTGTGGCAGTTTCAAGAACATTCCTCTTGCATTTTTCGCCGTTCGCGCATAAGATGAATATATTATTTCTGAGACCCCATAATAAAAGACGACCGAAGTGAATTGGCCATAGACTACAATTAATTTACTTGTATGTTTCTTTATAGAACTTTAAAATCTGGCTTCTTCTACAACACTGCTGGGAATACAATCATTATTAAATCGTTCAAACTAACCCTTGTAAATGAAAACAAAACACCAAAATATTGGGTTGTTCACCAAATAGATTTTTCAGTTATTTCGCAAAAACGGGGGTATCCATGGGGTCTTGAGATAGCTTTATCATATGAAGAATGACTGAATTTTTTACGTCTTATTTCTGAAAAATAATACAAGTGATTGCAAAGATTTTAAGCATGTCTCTCGTACGAGGTGGAAGAGGTAGATTGGGCGGCAACTTGTGACTTTCATTACCAAAGTTTTCGTGGGCCGCAGCGCAACTTCACAGAACAACTTGAAAAAGAACAGGTAAAACGCTTCCAACCCTTACATACTAAGTTCCTAAAGCTCTATCAACTTTTGTAATAACGAGAAGAAAAAATGGCAGCACGGGAAACGGAAAGGTAAATTTAGCAACGAATAATCTATTTGCTACTGTGCCGAAAAGTCTGACTTAATGGCTTGAAATATTAATGTTTGAAATTTTTGGACAGGAAAAATTCCTTCGATGACAGCATCGTACCGCCAATTGATGAAATTTTTCCGTTTTCACATTTAACACCGTATAATTTAACATAAGAATTGTGAAGCAAATAAGAAACCAGATATTTTTTGGTAGGCTATTCTTTTACAAGAGGGAAAGGGGAAAAATAAATTGAACAATGTAAATTCTTATCTTTTAGTGAAAGGAAAATAAAAATATTGAAAAACTGAATTTACATTGGCTGTTTATTAAAATGTCGGTTGTTCAGTATTGACTAACCTAGTGAAATTTAAAATTTTTAAAAATTTATTTGTATTTTCTTTTTTTTCATATTTTTTTACTTAAAATCAAAATTGTTTATATAGTCTGCAACCTAAAATGATGAAATAATGAAAAAAAATCGATTTCTATGGCATTCGATTTATCGGTAGTATATTCCAGAAGAACCTACCAAAAAGTATCTGGTTTCTTATTTGTTTTAGAATTCTTATTTTAAATAATACGGTGTTATTGATGAATGCAACAGAACACTTCATTTTTTTTTCAACACTGATATAGTGATGGAGAAAACATAAATGTTTACACCCGTTGAATGAGTACTCGCAACCAGACCGAAACAATCAATCAGCTGGTTACTCGCTTATTTATGTGTAATTTTTTGCAATGAAACACAAGAAATCTGCTGTTTTGAACATATACAAAATTAAACGGATACTTACTTAATTGGGATTGTGTTATGGAATTTCCGTGAGGGAGTGGGAAGACATGACAGTGTTAATTTTTCCGTAGTCATTCTTCAACGTTGATAAGCTCAAATACCCAAGAAGTGGGAGACATACCGATCATGCTAACAATTATCCGCCATTTAGGGACGGGCTTTTATCCTCCCAGAGGGTGGGCATGTCTCCCACTCTCTCACAGAACTTCCATAACACAATCCAAATCAAACTTCATACTTAAGTAAGTATTCGTTTTGTTATTCTATTATGGAAGTTCCTTTCTCGGGAGTATCGCCATGAGACTTTAACGCATGCGAGATTATCAACACAATAGAAACATGCATAAACATTTTCAATTTTATTCGTATGAACACAATAGTGATATCAATGTGTTTACAAGAAAAGAATGAACTACTAATTGTTCATACTGTAAATATAGTCATAATACCGACTGTATGATAGCCAACACTGACGGAACGAAAAGATCAATGTCTTGTATAGCCGGTGTCTAGCTATGTCCTACAACCTCCCCTTTTTTGTTTCCTGATATAACCGGTTTATTGTGAAACCTCGAAAAAGTAGTTGCATTTCTCAAACCTTCTGATTCCATGATCGTTTTGATATCTACACACCTAGATGCTGCAGAGGCAGAAGCATCTCTCGTGCTATGGGCTTTTAATACCTACACCACATATACATAATTGTGTCTTAATCCACGAAGCTATTTTAGTTCTCGAAACAGACCTGTGAGGTTTCCTATAGGAAATGAATAATTTGGATTCATTTCCCCTTAACAACTTAGTCCTACGTATATATTCCTCCAAATAATGTACAACACAAATCGACTCATCTAGAAACGCAAAAAACACTAACGGTTCCGGGTGTTTACCCGGTTTTGAAGTTTTAAGTAACTCAACAAACAAAAATTGTACAGAGTCCTCATCCATGGACATCAAGTCTAACCTTAACATCTGAAAACTTTGCACTCTTTGACCAGACAAAATAGCGGTTAATAAAACTGTCTTCAAAGTAAGTTGCTTTAGAGATAAAAAATCTGCGGGATGGTATTTACTCAATTTGTTCAACACATCATTGGCGTCCCAAATAAAAGTATATCGCGGCAGACATGGTTTTAAATTAAAAATGCCTTTCATGAACCTACAAACAAGAGGGTAATTGCCTGCAGCAATCCCATAAATCGATAAAATAGTACTGATGGCACTTCTTTTCATGTTAAGACAACTATAACTAAACCCTTGCTTATGTATCAAATACAAGAAATCTAAAACAGTCCCTATATTGGTATTAAGGGAATCTTTACGCCGTCTCTCACAATAACTTTCCCATCGATAGAGATATGTCCTGTATTGTTCTCTTGTAGATTTCCTCCAGGGGTGCATGATAATTTTCAGAGTCTTACAGAGAAATGCGTTAGGAGGAATCTTGCTCTGATGTTCTCGGTGTGAGCCGCCACAGAATTGAGTAAAGCCTTTCCTTTCGAGAAAGAATAAGGAAAATCTATAAGCATGTTGATCAATTTAGAGAACCAATATTCCCTGGACCAGAAAGGAACAACCAAAACCAAATCGCATTTACCCTGTTGTACCTTTTGCAAAACTCTTCCAATAATGGAAAAGGCGGAAATGCATAAGCATTTACGGAATTCCAGTTAAGATTGGTCTGGTTTATTAGTGTTTTAAGTCCCTTTCAGCGATCTCAGCGCTATATCAGGATTACCCTGCCACATTATACTGAAATGGGGCATTCCAGTTTGAATCCCCAGGAGGATCATAACTGAGTGCACAGCTAATAGGCACGAGCAGGATTAAGTTAAGACTTAACGCGTCACAAACAGAGGCCATAGGATCGAGGTACCATGAAGCATATTTTCCAATTTATTCGTGAATCTTGAAGCAAAAGATCTAAATTGATATTTGGGTACAATTTCCTGACTTTGGAAAATTTGGAGTCGATCAACGACCATTCTGTGTTAGGAGTTAGTGTGCGAGACAATTTATCGGCTTCTACGTTTTTCACACCTGGGATAAAGGAAGAAATTATATAAATTTCTCTCTGAATTGCCCACAACCAAATACACTTTGCAATGTGATGACATTTTAATATTCTTCCCTCTTGATTTTTCAAATAGGAAACAGTGGTTAAAGTGTCGGAGCAAATTTTTAAGACCAGTTTGTTCTTGTCAGAGGAGTAATACACAGCCCACAGTTCCTTCAGGTTAACATGAGAGTCAGTCTCATTGAAATGCTATTGGCCCCTAGTTTGTGACACAATAGTTTTAGACCCCGGTAGTATTAGACCACACCCCAACCAGAGTTAGACGCATCAGTTTTCAAAACAAAATCCGGATTTTTTATCGATACGTCAACGGAAAAGTCATTGCAAATCGTCTCTGGCCACGTGAGATATTTGCATATATGCTTCATAGTCTCCACGACTGACCTTTTAGGCATGGGATTTTTCAATGTCCAACTGTCTATAAAAGAGTTATGCATTCTGTACTCCAGGAAAAAGCAAAACCAATTTTCCTATAAGCTCTGTTATGTTTTGAATAGGTTGGTTTTCTTTTTTTCAAACATTCAGTTATTAGTGCCTTAATTTTCCTTTTTCCTTTGTTGGCCTTAATTTTCCTTTTTCCTTTGTTGGCCTGACTGTCGTGTTAACAGTATCTAAGATAAAACCAGGATATGTTAGTATTTGAGTGGGCCAAAGAACTGACTTTTCATAGTTTACCACAAACCCAGCATTCATGCTATTTTCCACAGTCATAAGCATGTTTTCAAAACATTTATCAAAGGAGCTTTCAGTTAAGAAGCTATCATCTATATAGTAAGAATTCTGAAAACCTATTTCTCTTTAGGAATCAAACTCGAGCGGCCAGTGCACACAAAACATACACAACACACAAAAAAATAGTACAGGCTTATATTATACACTTTCAATCGATACCTACTTAGTTGCTTGTTTTTGTAAACAAAAACAAATGTCTCCTCGACTAAACCCATTTTTTTTTTAAATTACTGAAATAAAATATTCATTTCTGCAAACATAACCATAATTCATTGCAAAAATTCAAAATAAACAAAACACATGCTGGTCACTAAAACAGATATAAATTGACGTCTTTTTTTCATCCGGAAGGTGGTCGCTAAAACGGGTTTTACTGTAGGCCCTTCTTATCAAGATCTGAAGTTAGTTAGTTAGTTAAACGATTTATTTAACGACACGATCGACCCTTAGCGGGTTACATTGTGTCAGAACATGTCAGTAATCAGTGACTAGAAGACAATGCTACAAGATAAAATCAAGGTAAGCTAAAATCATGTATGTTCTAAAATCATGAAGTAAAAAACGATTAGAAATACTGATACAGGTTGATTTCTTTTAAAGATTGTATAAATTTGCTAGGTTCTACTTCATCAAACAGCTGCCTCAAGGAGTCAGCTCTGAAATGACTTGAGCGGGCGTCTTGGAAATCGGTACAGTCTAGTAACATGTGTTTAACGGTGTAAGGTTCCTGACTCCCGACACAGTCAGGTGCCGGCTCGCCTCTTAAAAGATATTTGTGGGTGATATATGTATGTCCTATTCTGGCTCTTTGGTAAATCATTTCATCTCGCACACTGTTAAGTGGCGGGGGCTTTTGTCCGACTAAGGGGTTTGTTTGATACAGTTTGTTGTTTCTTTGTTTGTTCCATCTTTCTTGCCACAAACTTTTTGTGTATCTTGTGATGTGATATTTAAAATCAGAGGCTGGTATGAGCATATCGATACAATTATCATTTAGAGCCTCTTTTGCAGCTTTGTCGGCTATCTCGTTTCCTCGGATACCCACGTGACTTGGAACCCAGCAGAACACTACGTCTTTGCCAGCTTTGGTGGCCTCGTTATAACCTTTCCAGAAGGTCAAGGATAAATGCGTTTGATATTTGTAGGTTTTCAATTGATTGCAGGACGGACATAGAGTCCACGCATAACATAAACTTTTTGTATCGGCTGATCTTCACTACCTGGATAGCGAGATGTAGAGCTTTAATTTCGGCTGAGAAAATAGAGGAACCATTTGGAAGTCTTGTTTTCAAGGTGTTATTTTCAGTTACAACGGAAGCAGCCGATTTGTTCTCGAGCTTTGAGCCGTCCGTGTAGACGAAATGGTAGTCTTTAAATTCTTCCTTGAGCTCTGCAAAGTTTGATCGAAATAGAAAGGGGCTAGTTGTTTCCTTTGCATAGCCCGAAAGGTTCTTTAGTACCACAGGTTTGGTGAATTTCCACTGTGGTAGTTTTGGTACTCAATTTTGCAATTGACTCTATGGTGATGTCAGCATTATCAAGGTGAGGCTCAACCCTCGCTCCCAATGGAGTTATTACGGTAGGGTCTCTTTGATGGAAGCGAGAAAAATCTGATCCAAAGACTGAGTTGTAGGTGGGATTCTTCTTATTTGCATAAAGCTTTGTTGTGTATTGCATAGCGATTTTAACTCGACGAATGTTAAGAGGCTGCTCATTTGCCTCCACATGGAGGCTTTCTGCTGGTGATGTTCTAAAAGCATTTAGACACAGTCGTAAACCTTCATTTTGTATCGAGTCTAGCATTGTTAGGTATGAAGGTCTTGCTGATCCATAGACAATGCTGCCATAGTCTAATCTAGACCGTATAAAGGCTCGGTAAAGCATAAGTTTTGTATCCCGATCAGCGCCCCAGTCATGGGCCGATATTACTCTTAGCAGACTGAGTGCTTTTTGACATTTTCGTTTGAGTTCTTTGATGTGTGGGATAAAAGCTTTGCTTGGAGTCGAAGAGTAAACCCAGAAATTTGTTTTCTTCAACAACAGGTATTTGAATGCCAGAAATGCATAGAACGGGATCGTCGTGTTGTTTGGGTTTATTGCAGAAATGCATGCAGACTGTTTTAGTTTGTGAAAATTTAAAACCGTTTTTGGTTAGCCCATGTTTGCAGCGAGTGTATGTTCTGCTGTAAGCGTCGCTGTATTAGATTCATATTCTTGCCTCTGCAAGATATTGCGAAATCGTCAACAAAGAGTGAGCTGTCTATCCCCTGTTTAACGTTATGTCGGATGCTATTTATTTTTATCAGGAACAGAAGAACGGAAAGGATGGATCCCTGGGGGAACCTTCCTCTTGTTCGAAGTGGTCTGAGAACACCGCCCCATGGCGGACCCGAAAACGTCGGTCTTCTAGAAAGGCTTTAATAAATTCAGGTAGGCGGCCTCGCAGCCCCAAGTCAAAGAGGTCTTGTAGTACTCCATGTTTCCATGCTATGTCATAGGCCTTTTCCAAGTCAAAGAAAACCGAAACGACATGTTCGTTATTGATAAAGGCTTCTCTTATAAATGTTTCTAGTCTTACAAGGTGATCCAGGGTGATTCTTTGTTTTCTAAAACCGCTCTGTATATCGGCAAACAAATTATTGCTTTCTAGATACCAGGTGAGTCTGTCAGCTGTCAGATCTGAAGTTGATCACTACAGTAGTTCTATTGTACGTTACATTTTGATCCGGGTCTGGAATTTGGTCAAGACAAGGAGGTTTTACCGTACGTCTTTTAACTCGAATCTGGAAGGGGTCACGACAAACGGGTCTTACTTTACATTTTTTTATCCAGGTCTTAAAGGTGGTCTGGATTTTTTTTGCCAACCATCATCCTAAACACGCCCCCCCCCCCCCCCCCCAGCTATGTAGATCCGACTATACACGCAACTCTAACCCTTTTACCCAAGGCAACGCTGAAGGTCTGTACCCCAAGTGTCGTTATAGCCATGATATACTACCTTGTCTTCGTACATTCCCATCGGCCAAAAAGCACTAGAAAGGCATTCTTCATAACAGCACGTGAGATGACGCACCTCGGTGGGAAAAGTGGGGAGGCATTTCTGTGCGAAAATGGTGAGCTGCTTCTCATAACACAAGATATTAGATGACCCACTTTAATAGCGAAAAATGCTTCTGCAAACAATGCTAATCGATACAAAATAGCTCCTATATATAGAACACCTTGGAAACCGAATCAAGTATGCGGCGAAAAAAAATTAAAAGCTAGACCTGCTTAGACCTATAAACAGGACAAAAGCATTCTATGACCTCGTAGATAACGACTTCATCATGCACCACAACTGACACTGACCCCTGACTAAGTGGCATGTTACGTAACAGCCGCAGATGAGAAAGGCACAAAAAGCTCAATTTCAGGCAATAAATAATAGCAATAGACCCGACAGTAATGTTGTTATTGTTTTGAAGCTTTCTAAAGAATGCAGGAACACTCAAGAATCCTCTGGAAAACGCTGAAATCCCTAGCGTAGTTAACACCTATGCTTAGTTAACAAAGGACCCAAAAAAAATTGGCAGGCGGGTGGGGGGGGGGGGGGCGTCGTTGACGTTATGCACCTTTCTTGATTTTCTATACGAGTTTAATAATGTTTAACCAAAACCGTGCGACTTATTCGAGGAATAACTACACCAAATTTAAAGTCGATCCGACTTACCGATGTCGAGATATTTTGCTTAACAGATAACTTTTTACCCGTCAAAATTTGAAAGTCGTCTGACTGAACCAAGGAATATCCATATAAAATTTTAAGTCGATGTAACTTTCCGTTATCGAGATATTATGCATACAAAATCTGGTTAAAAATATATACATATTTTACGCGATTACGTCATACGCCGCATTCGTTCGTTCTACAGTTTCTCTTTATAGTTTCTCTCGGACCTACCAAGCAACAATCCCGCCAAGTTTCAACTTTCTTCGATGTTCAGCAGCTGAGAAATTTCGAACACAAGATTTTTACGTAATGACGTCATACACCCGCCCTAATCACGTGACATGCGTGAAAAGTTAATATAACCATTCGACTGACCCAAGGAATACCCATATAAAACTTACGACTTTCCGTTATTGAGATATTTTACATACAAGATCTTGTTTATAATACATACATATTTTACGTGATGACATCATACGCCGCATTCGTCCGGTCTACTCGCGAAAAAATCTATAGAGTCTTTCGGACCTACCAAGCAACAATCCCACCAAGTTTTAACTTTCCTCGATGTTCAGCGACTGAGAAATTTCTCAAACAAGATTTTTACGCCTGCCGTACTCATGTGACATGCGTCAAAAGTTGATAGAACCGTCCGACCTAACCAAGGAATAAATCGCTCAAGTTTGAAGTCGATCCATCGTTTCGTTCTCTCGATATCTTGCCCACACAATATTGTCCACAACAGACTGACATACACACACACACACACACAGAACGTACAAACACTATATGTTTCCCCTTGGTCGGGGAGACATAATAAAGTTTTGGAAAGTTTTGTAAAATCGAGAGGCCCTGACGAAAGACCGTTGGACAAAACTCTGGTCACATTCCCGTATCGGTACGGAGTAATAAGCATCCGAAAAATCTACGGAAGCCATAAAAGCACACTTTTAATACTGTTTTCGCGAATTTATTCCAATATTGTGTATGATTTTTCAATTGGCTCGCTTGTAAATTTTTCTGATTTCTTTTGTTTTGCATACATCCTCAAGTGTTTTAAGAGTTGGGAAAATTTTTTCATACCTGTCTATCTTTGTGGAATGTTTTTGTTTTTGTTGGGCTTCTTCGGCCCTTGGTAGTTCTGTTGTTGGTTTGCATTTTGGTAGCTGGGTCGGTAAGATCCTCTTCCTCGATTTGTGTACGACTCCCTTCCCCTCTGGTATAAAAAAGGCCTTGTCTTTTGGTTTTGGAATGGTTGAAAGCGCTGGTCTTTTTTATGGATTATACATTTTGTGTGCTTCATCTGTGTCTTTCAAACTGCAGCCAAATTATCAACAAAAAGCTGCTTGTCATAAGTGTGCTTTGAGCAAAGAGGCCTGTACTTGGGATGTATATGATATTTTATTTGTTTTCTTATATCAGTGATATCTGATGACGCTTTACAGCAAATTTTGTAGATGCAGAAAGATGTTTGCAGAGAACAGATAATATTTCCGTCATAATGTCTTTTTGATTTTGTAACAGAAAATCTAGTGCTCTAAAATTATCAACTGCGCTAGCACAAATGTTTTGCTGAATGACTTTAAGCCAAAAATCTCTCTGTTTCATGTATTTTCGAAGGTTACGATAAAATTCAGCGTTCATGTCCTTGCCAGACAGTTTGTCTGTATTACCAGGTTCGGCGTATCTTTCTTTTAATTTGTTAATGTATTCACAGTCCTGGCTAAACTAGTTGTCCACTGACTCTTTTGATTTTAAATCAAGCGGAGGACCTTTCATGTCCTTTTGTACACAGTCTTTTAAAATCGCATCCAAGTCAAAGTTGGATTGTTGCTCTGTTTTTCATTTCCATTGGTATAAAGGAGCAAGACGACAAGTCGTGAATATTCCAATTCGTTCTTAGAGGCTCTTGGAATTGAGTATCCCTTGCAATTTAGGATATGTTACCGAAGGAAAAGCAATCTCTAGAGTTATTATTCTTATCGCGGTCTTGTCCCGTGGATACAAGGATTTCCACATCTTCAGCAGTAGCTGAGAAAGATTTGCGATAAGTAAATGACTCCTCTTATCAGTAGGTTTTGAAAGAGCCTGAGGTACTTTCCTCAAATTTCCAGATACAATAACGTTATCTGAATTTTTAACACAAGATCTTTCCAGATCACCTTGTGAAATATTTAGTTCTATGGAATTCTCGGATTTGTCTCTTGAATTATCACGAGAACGTGAACTCTCACGAACAACAGAACTATCTCGTTTTTCAAACGATCGCTCTCGCGAACGATGTTTCGACTTTTTCTTGTGCTTTGGTTTGCTGCTATCCCAGGGTTCATAGCGAAAACCAGACGTCAAATTCCAGGATTTTTAAGGACATTTGGAGGTAAAATTCAAGGATTTTTCAAGGATATTTGCAGGTGAAATTTCAGGATTTTCAAGGATGTTTGAAAATGAAATTCCAGGATTTTAAAAGATTTTTCCAAGAACTTAAAAACATCTTAAATTCAAGAATGTCGTTTATTTGTACTTCTAAACAAAAAAATTCGATTATCTATTTGTGCTTTATATTTTTAAATCATACACACAGGAAAAATTTGCATAGTTCATAAATTAGAAAAAAATAATTACGAATTCCGAATTCCGGGACTTTCAAGGATTTATTGTCAGATTCCAGGATTTTCCAGGACCCTTGTAGGATTTTACCGAATTCCAGGATTTTCCAGGATTGCAAAGATCGCTATGAACCCTGTATCTCTCGAAAGAGATTGACCCCTTTTTGTTTTGCTTTTGTTCTGGGATCTTACGCGTGATCTTTCACGACCCATGGTAATATACACCAGACACTGGCTTAGGAAAATCAATATTGCCAGACACTGGCTTGTAAATGTCAAATTTGCCAGACACTGGCTCGTTAATATCACAAAAGTACGATACTGGCTAAACACTAGCCAAGAAGGCATATAAAAATTTCAGACACTGACAAAAAAGCCAAAATAATATCAAAGGACACCCTCGTAGAGCGATAATAAGAGTTTGCAATCATACTATAAGTATTTCTTGAAAAAAGTACTCCTTTAGTTTTTTTAGATATGTAAACGTGGACAAGGATGTTTCGCGATTAAATTTTTTCTCTTTTTCTTGTCATTTTTGAAACGGAAGTAAACACTCAATGACTACGGAAAAACTGACATTCTATCATGGCGATACTCTCGAAAAAGGAACTTCTATAATAGAATGAATGATATAAAGGATTCCCCAATCAGTATATATGCCTGTCTATCTATCGTCGAATCATCCAATCTTACCTTTCGGCCGATTTTACCTCGAAAAATTACAGCTACCATGCTATTGTCTTCCCACGATTAGGCAATGAAGACGTAAGTAATTGTAGTGCTGTTCCAGTTCTGGTAATAGCCTAGTCCCGAGTGACCCTAGTCCATCACCACTCTTCTACCCAGACTAGTCCCGATTGACCCTAGTCCATCACCACTCTTCGAGGTGGGAGTCACCTGGGACTAGTATTAGCCAAATCACACTTTGGGTGTTTCGAATAAAATGTGCAAGAATTTGGAATTTCGACTGCGAGGCAACCATGTAAAAAAATGAAAACGACTGAAAAATATAAAAATATAGTAAAAACAGCTCATACTCTGAACATATAAGAAACTGAAACCTGAAACTATTTGTAACAACTTTTAATAATAATTTTTAAATAGCATACAGGTTGTTAAAATACCGATTGCTGTCTAATGCAAGAGAAATTTGACATTTAGGCGAAATCTCTCCATCATTTCTTTCATTTTTACAGGGTTATTTTATTCGAAACTCAGAACTTTTGCGCATTTTTGTTGGGAACGCCCAAACTGTGATTTGGCTTATTGAAAAAAAGGAGTAAATGAGCGATAATATAAGATTTACATCAAGACGGCTCGTTTTTTAAGTAATTAGTACTCGAACTACAACTAAATAAGTACGATTTATGGAAGATTTCTCGCTTTTCTGTTTATTTATTCCAAACAACATAAACGTACATTTTAATAGAAAATTCAAACTGGCTATTCGCACAATTGGTTGATTTTAACATATAACGATTGATTGACAAGAATTTTAAACTACATCGAGTGATACAGGAACCCGGGTTTGAGGAAATGAAAGAGAAGTACTTGAATTCTTTTAACATAAGCAAAGGCTGCTTAAAAGCCAGGGGATGACCTTAAGCTAGATTTACGGAACCCTCAATCACGCGATTCAAAAATGTTTGAAATATCAGCGAACTCTTCATTTTTTGGGGAGATGACGAAAAAAAAGTAAATCCAGGATCAACAACCTTTGATCTTTTCCATAAACAAGCTAGATAAACTACTAATAGTGTCTTATTTGAGTTGTTAAAAACAAAGAAACTAAAAAATACAATTTTTGAAGTGATAATAAGTATTTCTTGCCAAAAATAAGATCTAATAGTTTTTTTTAAAGTCATTTGCTTTTTAATTTTCAAAATGTGTGGCACTTAACCCAACTAGTCATTTAAAATATTAATGTATTACCATAATATTGATTTTACAAATATACTGTTGTGTTTCAATTTACTTAATTGTTGTGAATACTGTAAATCAGTAAATCTTAGCTTTTCCATCTTATTTTGTACGCCAGTGGATTGATTCTGGATTTTGTTGAAACTTATCTTGTTTAGTACCGCGTAACCTATGCCTACCGATCTGAATAACCAGCACCATTACCAAGTTCTGTAGAAACCAGGCTGTTGGAAAACCTACTTAATATTAGTTCTACCGAGACCTTACCACTTCACTTACAAGATCAATGGCATTGGGTCTCATAATCAGGAAAATTTCTATAAAAAGAAAAAAAATCTGTTTTCATTTAGACAGCAAAGATTTCAGACAGTTAAACAGTCTCAATGAATACAAAACAGTTGCCCGTTGTTTATAAATCATTAAACATCACAAAAATAAGCAGGTGCTCGCCTCAAGGGTGGAGTCCTAAGCAGTAGAACAATACATAAAAATGCATCACTCATATTTTAGTAACCAAAAATAGACACTGCGAAAAGTACCGTTGTGCTCTAAAGAGCATAGAACTATATTGAAGAACATAGCTACTGTGTGCCAATTTAAAGAATCCACAAAAATTAGAGACAGAACACCGGGAACTTTAACGGAGGGGTGGGCAGATTGCCTGCATTACTAACAATAATGCTTCAGTAAAGAGATCAAGTAATTACAGCATAACCTGAGTAATTCGGGCACTTGATAATCTTGACAAATTATAGCAGTCTCAATGCTGACCGGGTTAACCAGGTTTTACTGTATATCCTGCCCCCAAAAATACCATGTGAAAAATAGTACTGCTTTCCTCTTTGGAGCTGGGGATGGGGGTGAGGAAGTAAGCCCTCAGCCCCAAATCGAATCTAAAAAATAAAACGTCACTTTCATGAAGCTTTTCAATTTAGTGAGATTTGGTAGATTGCAAATGTACACAAACACAATATATTGTCAGACAGTCCTTATTTGGAATATTTGCAACTAGTGGAGCTGTTATTGCCAAAACTGATAGACATTAAACCGTTTTTACTGCTTTTGCGTACTTTTCCCGGAAATTCATATTTCAATCCAGTCTAGACTTTATGGTGGCAAAGGGTATTTGCAATCGGAAATGTGTCATGATTTAGGATAACTAAAGCGCTGGAAAATATAACCGTTTTAGGAAAAACCTTTGAAAGTTCAATTTAGCGTCCATGGTACAACAGTAGTCGCAATAGAAATGTGTAGAATAGGCCCATATTGATCCTATAATGCTTGAGCTGTTATGAACTCAGTACGCAACACACAATGCCCTCCTTAAAGCACAATGAAAGAGTAAATTTTAAAAGTTTTGTTGAATTAAATTTTTGTTTAAAATTCTATTTTTGCATTGCAAAAGCAAACATTCCTGTATCTCCACTCTTTGGTGTGATATCCCTTATTTACGGATATTGACGCATAAAAAATTATGATTTGAACTTTTCTACACGTTAGCCGTATAATGTTAACAAACATTGCCAAATTGCCTTATTATGTGAGACCGGAAACATTCGAGTCTGAAAGCTGAGTAACAACACCTCACGCACATTCCGTTTTCATGCGCGGAACACTAAAGACTAGTTTTTTGGAGATTCATTTAAAGATTATTTACCAAGTTTTCAGGATAAGAGGTGCTTAGATGACGACTCCCGAGAAGGAGAAGTGGAGACATTTAACCATCCGGCATTTAGATGGACTTCGATCGCCGAAAAATGTCAGCAATACTGGGTTGACCCGGTAGCAACAGGCCGGCGTCTTATCGGCACCCCATCTCTCACCAACCTTCCTTCTCAAGATATGGCTCTGCTCCCACCGATGTCAGAAACAACCCAGATTTCACCGGAGGACATTCCTTTTAGAGACGTGATTAAAATACCGACAAGCAAGAATCACTAAAATGTTTAATCACACAATGCGAAGCGTTAGAACAAGAGGCATTTATAGCCCTGCCAACCAGTGCCAGAGTCGCCAATGCAGCAAGGCCAATGCCAATGCAGCAAGGCAGCAAGGCAAAGACAATGGCAACCAATGGACTTGATTGAGGGCAAAATCATAACGCGGCTCTACCATCAAAACAACTGGGGATCAGATCGGCGACGCACAAGTCCGACGACAACTCGATATCTATGGAGCCATTAGAGCAACATCCGAGAAGGGTGCCTGGCGATGCCCAGGGCGAAGCCAGAATCTGATATTCCCCTGGATGAGAAAGACGCTTTGGAAGATTTAGCTCGACAGACACTAAACATTGCATCAATGCAGGATTACATGCTAATGGCACTGAAGCAGGCCCTAGCCCAGAAAGGGATATCTGACCCAGTGGTACTCAGACTGCTAGAGCATTTATCAGTGGCCACCTGGAATACGGAAAAGCATTCAGTCAGCTAACATTTAATGATATAATTGCCAAGGGATGCGTTCTTGCTACCTTGTTGTTCACCTGTCAAAGCAGTTCGTTAATTAAGACATTGTAGAATCTTAAGCCAGTCTGAATTATTTCCATCACAAGACAATGAGAGGGTTAATTTTAAAAAAAAACATAACTCTGTGCCAGGACTTGGCTCTGATGTATCAATCCAGACGCCCCTATGTGAGAGGTTCTTTCAACAGGGACTAGTGCAAGAGGCAACAGAAAGATTGGAGGACTGAATCTCAAACGCGCCAACAGTCCCCATCAACCAAGAGACAGAGGCATCAAGATGACAACGCCAACAGCCATCAAGCCTCGCAGCAATACAGGTAGAAACGAACTACGGAACCGCGTGGAGATGAGACTGTCCGGGCAATGTCGTTCGTTTATTAAAAGAAATAGAGGAGTTACTGAACTGTAAAGACTTTCGGCCCGTAGAAGGAAGGCTAAGAAATTTTGCAATGTCTTTATAGAAATAGGGATCCGACGTGGATTAGTCAAATGGCTTCGACATGGCTATTTCCTTCCATTCAAGAGGGACAACTGAGCCAGATGTCTCATGGTTCCGCTTCATCTCAAAGCCCCCAATCACATAGCCATCTCCTACAGCCAGGGCCTCGAGCATAATCAGGTTCTTCAAGACATGGTTCAAGAGTTCCTGAACAAGAAAGCCACAAGGAAAATGCCATATTCCGAATAGGGCTTTTTCAGTCGAGTGTTTCTGGTTAGCAACAGAACAGGGGACTGAAGGATGGTCATATATCTGTCAGAACTGAATCAATTCCTTCAACCTACACCTTTCAGATTGACACTGTCCAAGTAATCAAAGACATGTAACAAACAGGCGGTTGGGGAAACGTCGTAGACTTACCAGACGCTTACTCCACATCCTAATAAACCTGAAAAGCCCGCAAATGCTTATGCTTTCAGACATGAGGAAGAAATTTTGGTTTAGCCTTTCCATTGCTCCGTATGTATTTTCAAAGATAATGAAGTGGTGGGCCAGACTCCAGGGTATGTTCTTCTTCCAGTACTTGGACGATTGGTTTCTAGCTCACATGGAGCAAGCTCAAGCCGACCCCTTCTCTTAGTAAAACAGACGCTTCGGGCAGGCCAAGTGATCAATTTAGCGAAATCAGAACTAGTGTCCAAGCATCAAATGACCTTTCTCGCACAAAGGTGGGATTTGGAGCTAGCAAAAGCTCACTCCAAAGAACAGAGATGGCAGAGAATTGTCAAAGCTATTCAGAGTATTGCTCCCCGTCAACCCATGAAATTTACCCAGATGGAGTCTCTGTAGAGCTTAGTAGCAGCCACAGAAAAGACAGTCTAATTGGAAAAGCTTCACTGCTGAAGATTTCAAAGAACTGAAAAATGAGCAGTGACTCAGGGAAGAGGTCATCACATACCAGTAGTACGTCCGGAAGGCCTGGCAGATAGGCGCTCTCAAATGTCAATGGCCGAAACCGGTGTTATATGACTTTTCTCCCCAAGCATTCCTGAAACAGTTATTGCTCAGTAACGATGTTTCCGGAAAGCAGACTCATCCTAATAGCATCATGGCAACCAGAGGCCCCATGGTTCACTCTGCTGTTCCGGTACAGGGTAGACAAGTGCCTCCAAGTCCCTTGCCATGTCCTGTATCAATCAAACTGAGAACACCTCAACGCCACGCCATATCTCCTGGAACTGAGGGATGATGCCTTTTTCCATCTTAGTGAAAGCTAAAGAATTCTCAAATGTAATAACAGAGAAAATTACTCAAGTGTATAAGCCATCCACCCCAAAAGTCTATCAAGAGTGGGATAAATTTTAGGGTTGGTGTGAGAAGCAAAAACCTTCAACAAATTCCCCGGGGTATAAACCAATTTTCTGAACTTTTTTTAATGAAGACATCTTCTGTAGAAGGGAATAGGGCAGTGATAGCAGCGATGCTTAAGCCAGTTTCGGGTTATGGTCAAGGGGAAGACTCTTCTTTCTCCAAATTGATCAGACATTTGAAATTAGTGTCAGTCCCGTCCAGATCAAACGTGGCACAATAGGATCTAGAACTTTTTTTTATAATGGGATCTAGAACTGATTTTCGGCTTTTCTCAGATAGGGACATTTTCGAGGCAGTAACAATATCCCCTAAATGGGCTAGACTTAAATTTACCTTTCTTTTGGATCTAGAGTCAGTTAAAAGAAGAGGGGAGCTCAAGGCATTGGGGAAAGATGTTTTTAAAGTAAATCGCTACTGGGATACAGTGGTTCTTAAACCTAAGCCATTCTTGGTAGGTAAGACCCACACAGCCACTAGAGGCATGGGCCTTCGAAGAGATAAGGTTTCCATCCCTTCCCATTCCCACGTCATAGGAAGAGCCACTCTCAATGCTCTGTCCTCTGCGTGCTCTTAGAAAATACATGGAGTTATCCAATGAGCACAGGGCGCCGAGTCAAAAGGCACTAGTCATGTCATTAGAGACATATACTAAAGCACAAGCAGACCCTAATATTCTAGCAGAACGCATAGTCAAAGCCCATGAAATGAGGCAGGTAAAAGTTGGAGAAAGCAGCCCCAAGGCAGCTAATTATCAAAAATACTGGGGCTGTAAATTTTTTCCTTACCTTCAATACATATATCAGTAAAAGTGTAGTTCGCATTGAAAGAACTGCGTGCCAAGCGAGTTTTGGCCAAACGCGCGTTTCTTAACCCATCTAAATGTAGAGATAAGCGAACGTTATCTTTTGCGAAATAAAACTATCGTTTTATTTCATAAAACGCTTTTGTAGGTGTAAAAACATAGTTTGTCGTTTTCCACCTTTCAGTCTTTCTTACACCTGCTCTATTCTATCCCCACTTCAAACTCGGGTTAGGGAGATAAAACAGGAATGTACGTAATGTGTTGTCACTCACTCTTTCAGAATCGAGAGTTTCCAGATTTACCTAATAAGGCAATTTCGGCAATGCTTGTTTGCATTGTATGCCTACACGTGTAGAAAAATTCATTCATAATTGATGTATCGATTACATAAATAAGGGAAATCCTGTCTAGAAGTGGAGAATATGAACTACGCTTTTACTCGTAAAAAGCGTTTAAACCGTTTTATGGAATAAAACGACAGTTTTTGAGCTTGTCCCGTTTAGATAAATTGACAGGTGGGAGAAGGGGTTGACCATCAAACTCCTCAAAAACCTTCCATTTTATGTCCGTTTGATTGTCAAGGAAATATTCCTTCATATAGATAATAATACTGGTAGCTATACATTTTCACGTTTTGATGTGTAATGAAACAAATATTCACGTGTCAAGACAAACCCCGTGTCATCTACAACGTGTATGACTCGTGCACCTTTTTCATTGTAAACCCCTACCTTTTGCTTCGGATTTTGTCTCAAATTCCACATTTGATGCTTACATAATTTTAGAAAGTTTATATTAGACGATGCCAAAATTAAGAACTTGCACGGGATAAGCAAATCTAGAAAATAAAACGTTTTCTCATATATTGAAACAAAATTGGTTATTGTCGAAGCAAATATTCTTAACGGAAAAGTATTTTATTTGTCATTGCCTGTGGCATAGACTGATAAAAAACAGGTAGAACTTATGATCGTATTATTGCGCATATTTTGATACTTTTTCAACTTTGCACCGTATTTTGGCATGGATTTTTGATCTTACAGGGCTGAAATTTTACACGTGTTTTCTAACGATATATAGAAACGCGATAGTGTTTATTTCAAAGAATGGCTGCTCTGAGAAACTTTTTGAAAATCGAGTGAAGATTTTTTCGATCTTGCTGTTATGAATACGGGACGACGGAGTTAAAATGCATAGATTTCTTATACATTAAAGCCACACATTCGAGGATACCAAGGAGAAAATGCAGAACTGTTCGTTTCAACCTTTTTAGAACCGAAGTGACACTTTCTCCGCACTTCACCCTTTCCTCCAAAAGCGAGCCACTTGTATATCACAGTATGTTCGAATTGTATTAGACACTCGTAAGTACTGGGAGTTTTTACTTATAGATGGACTGAATAGTTTAATCTGACTTACAAGTAAAGAACATTTGGACAGGTTACATTGTGCGATCATTGAAGCGAACCGCACATTTATTGTTTAGTAATAGCATATAAATAAACTCCAGGGGACGGCACTTTGAAACATGTGTGTTACCACACCTGTCCAAAAAATCTACAGAAAGAGGCTATATTTTGATCTAGGTGCGATACTTGCGGAGTGTCAACTTAGTTAAAAAGGCGGTCATTTTCATTCATGCCCCAAATCAAAATCCAAAACTTCAATTACGCATGGTATATCCCAATAAATGTTCCCTCTTTCCTTAAAAGAGAGATTAAATCTCTCCATACTTTAGAGCAAATCACACATTTACTTTTTTGTCATTACCTATCAATACAAGTGCAAATATACAACGCTCATTACAAATAAAAGCTCTAGTACTTTCTTGGCTCAGTTGGACAGCTCGACTGCATTGCGATTTGAAGTGGTTTGTTTGTGGGAAGGGTGGAGGATAAGGAGCAAGTATCACTTTGGTTTTAAACAGTTCAAACGATCCGTGTTTTTAACCTTTATAGTCGAACATGTAGTTTTAATTTATCAGAAATCTATGTTGTAACCTCTATTTTCCCGTATTCGCAATAAAATGTGTGTGTTTACGTATTCGTAACAAATGGCTAACTCGATTTTGAAAAAGTTGCGTGGAAGCTATTGCTCTAAATGGATAAAATAGCAGTCTTTTATCAATAAGACACATGTACCTGTGAGCAAGTGAAATATTAGCCCTGTAGGCTAAGGAAATGCTAAAATGCAATGTGAAGTCGAAAAAATATAAAAACTTTTGTATAAATACGATCATGCTTTCTACGGTTTATTGTCGAACTTTCAAATAGAAAACTAAATGCCTCCTGTGGATGACAAATCTTTATATGATTGTTGAGATACATACTTTGAATACCGGATATATCACGGTTCCGGTTTATTACAAAAAGTTATCAAAATATCAGTTCATTGACGTGTGTAGTATAGGGAGTGCCATTATCAATTGCAGAGAAGAGTGCCAAAATAAAGGTTTTTTTTTGCTATAAGAATGTCGAAACATTCATTCGCTCGGGGATAATCCACCGGATATTTTATGTATAAACTTGCCCAATAATTTTTTTCTCAATGCAGTGTCACTGAGACTTACAAACACATAGCACTGTAGTAAAAGCCTAACAAATCATTTACACATATTTCCGTCAAGAATTGTGTGCCAAGCACAAGTACGCAAAAGCTACTTTAATATTAAAGGGAAATGCGGGTATCTCACCTACATTTGAGATTTGCTTCATACTTTCACAGTTTAATGCTTTGAGGGTATACATTCAAAAATTGAAAAGAAAAAGGTTACTCACAGATGTTATAAGAGAAATAAAGACACTGAAAGGTCGCGTACTTTTACTATAGAAACCATTGGGAAAACAAAGAAACTTCAATCAAAATGCAAAATTTACACATAATCACTATTGACAATCGCCTCATTTTTTCTCGTTTGAAGAACACGTCGTACGAAATGTTTTAAGCAAAAAAATACATGTCACCATATCAGTAAGAGAATTATACAATCTTTTTGACAAAATCTCATTGGCTCAATGGATAAATGGTGAAAACAGTGTAATACGATTTTAATGGACAATATATTAACACAGGCCCTTCTAGGAACAAAAAGTCAATACGGATAATTTCTGGACACGACCCTATTCGTCTTTGAAAAGAATTTTTCGATCTAGACGGATTTAGTAGTTATTTATACTGTGTAAGCATGAATTCAAACTCAGCGATATTCAATGTAATGCGCATTTCGGTCGCTAGATGGCGCAGAGATATCCGCATTTCCCTTTAAGCACCCGTTTATGCATACGCATTTCAAATTTTGACTTCACTTTATTTTACCATAACGTTTCATAAGGCGTTTATGAAAGTTACCAATAAAAATCGATATTATCTATATCTAAATAGTAGCCTTCTTGGGGCCACCATTTTACGATAACTGTTTACGCAATATTTAACACTGGACGTGGCGCCATTGTTAGTGTGTAATTTAGTTGGGCATAATCATCAATTTATTTTACTAAAAGAAAAACCAGTGTAATATTATAATAATTGGTTTTTGCCCAAAAAATAATAATTCAGTGTTGTCTTATCTCTATTACAGAGATTACTACACACTTACTAAAATAGTCTCTTCTATAGCAATCAAGCAATTCCTTTATAGCATCTTTTGACTTAATCTGCCATTGCTGAAACATTTTAAGTACAAAGTACATAACACAAAAAGTATATTGCATGAGCGTTAATCTTTGGGTTTAAGATTTGTGTATAATAAGGAGGGCAACTTCTTGACAAACATTAGAATAATGGTTAAGATTTTCACTGGAATATCTTGTGTCTATATAAATCGTATGTAAACGTTTGTTGGAAGTGCTGTACTTTAAAAGAAAAGACCAGTAACAAGGAGTTGCCAGTGCAATAAGCATAATGGTGTTTTTATTTATAAAATAATTCTGCTGCATCAGCATACTTTATACATTACTGCCAGATTATACGTGTTTTAGTTGTTATTTTCATATAGGTTAGAACGATAATTAGTTGTGGTATTTAATGCTGCTAATGAGCTAATCATTTTACCAGTCCTAATGGATGGATCACTGGCAATAATAATTCTTCCACCAATGGAAATACAGGAAGACCTGGTAAGTACATAAGTTATGAAACAAAAACTGATTTTTTCAATAAGAGTAAATGCTATTTCAGTTAAAAAGTGTTTATTTAGTGTCATTTTTCTTTAAAATAGCCATACGAATATATTTAACATGCATGAAATGATTAGCAAAGATATACATGTAATTTGAATCCGTTTTAAATAATGTTCTCTATCTCGTACTGATTTCTAGAAATTTTTGTTTTTTGCACACTTAAGATTGTAAAAATTGTCGAGCTGATTTTAATCTTATTCCTGTAGTGAATTTACTTGTACTTTTATTTGTTATGCTGCGAGCTAAAACCTTTATGCAGTGGACAACCTTGGAAAAAGGTACCCATGTATTCGTATATGAATTTTTATATAAAGAGGCCCCATAAATAGCACAGTAGGGGAAAAACGGGGGTTCTGGAACAGGAAGTGACGTCATAATGACGTCACGTGGTGTTTAAGAATTCCCACGGGGTTTTTAAAACAGTGACGTCATATTGACGTCATATTAACGTTATATTGACGTCACATGGTTGTCATATGGACGTCAAATGGACGTCATATGAACGTCACAATGACGTCAGGAGGTGTTTTAGCAGCCCCATGGAGTTTATAAAACAGTGACGTCATTGTTTTAGAATCCCCACAGGGCTTTTAAAACAGTGACGTCCTAAGGACAACCGGACAAAATGGCCCCGAGCAAAATGGCCACGGACAAAATGACCCCGGACAAAATGGTACCGGACAAAATGGTTCCGGCCCTTGAGCACTCGAGCACTTGAGCACTCAAGCACTCGAGCACCCGAGCACTCGAGCACTTAAGCACTTAAGCACTTGAGCACCCGAGCACTCGAGCACCCGAGCACTCGAGCACTCGGACATTTGAGCATCCGAGCATTCGAGTATTTGAGCACTCGAGCACCCGGGCAGTCAGACAAACGGGTAGAGAGCTCCCAAACTGTGTTTTAAGCATAGAGACATGGTTAGAGTTGGCCCGTCGTGTATTTTGGCCCAGCAATGACGTCACACAGATCGACTCAAGCCTGCATGCGACCAACTAATCGACAGGCCCCCCGGGGCCTGCCAACCTTCAGGCCCCCCCGGCCCGGAAGGCCCCCGGGGCCTGCCACACGACAGGCACACACCGCTTGCTTACACTGAATCCAAACAATGAGAGAGCTGTGCGACAGGCCCCCCGGGGCCTGCCACCCTTCAGGCCGCAGAGAGCTCTCTCTATGCACAGACAACAACAACTGTTTTTAGGGCTTTCAGGGCTAACCAAGCCATTGCAGCAGCAATTAGAAAATGAGCTCTCTTTTCCCTTATGGGAAGTTATTTTGAACCCAGAGAGGTCTTCATGCATTGCGGCCATATACAAGCAACAATCCTTTCTTTAAAGCTTTCTCACTCTTCAAACACCTATGGCAACCAAACAAACGGACACCCAGACACACGGGCACCCATACATTCGTTTTTTTTTTATTTTTTTTTTTATCCCTCTCTCTCCACACACACACCAAATCACGGCAGCAACTGTTTTTCTGGGCTTTTACACGCATATGCCATCACTAATGGACTGCCGTGGCAGCAATTAAAAATGAGCACTCTTTTTCCTTAAGAGAAGCTAGGTTTAACCGCAGAGAGGTCTCACTATGCATTGCGTCCATGTAAAGGCAACAACAACTGTTTTTCAGGGCTTTTCCCACTCTCTAACCATTGCAAAAGCCATTCAAACTGAGCAAGCATTGAGATTCAATTAAACCAGACTATTTTTAACCCAGAGAGATCTCCATGCATTGCGGCCATGTACAGACCACAGCCCTTTCTTTAAAGCTTTCTCACTCTTTTAACACCCACAACAACCGAATAAACGGACACCCAGACACTCGGACACCCAGACACACGAACACCCAGACACACGAGCACCCAGACAGTCTTTTTTTGTTTTTTTTTTTTTTAATTTTTATCTCTCTCCACTCGCATCACGCCATACACAGGCAGCAATTGTTTTTCTGGGCTTTTACACGCATATGCCATCACTAATGGCTTGCCGTAGCAGCAATTAAAAATGAGCACTCTTTTTCCTTAAGGGATGCTATATTTTAACTCAGAGAGCTCTCCATGCATTGCGACCATATACAAGCAACAATCCTTTCTTTAAAGCTTTCTCACTCTTCTAACACACATAACACCCACGGCAACCGAATAAACGGACGTCCAGACATACGAACACCCAGACAGCCGTTTTTTTATTTTTCCTCTCTCTCTCTCTCTCTCTCTCTCTCTCTCTCTCTCTCTCTCTCTCTCTCTCTCTCTCTCTCTCTCTCTCTCTCTCTCTCTCCACAACAGATTAAGCGTTTCATTTCTCAAGCCAGGGTATTTTTAACCCAGACAGCAATTTGTTTTGCTTTCTCAGACGGGCAGACGTACAGATTTAGCGTTTCATTTCTCAAGCCTGGGTATTTTTAACCAAGAGAGTGTGGCTTTTTTAAAACTCTCTCTTTCTTTCCATACACATATACCAGCACCTATGACAGAATTAGCGTTTCATTTCTCAAGCCAGGGTATTTTTAACCCAGACGGCAACTCTTTTTTTTTTTTTTTTTTTTGCTTTCTCAGACGGTCAGACGGACAGATTTAGCGTTTCATTTCTCAAGCCAGAGTATTTTTAACCCAGACGGCAACTTTTTTTCTAACTCTCTCTCCACACATAACACAGCAGACGGTCAGACGGACAGATTTAGCGTTCGATTCCTCAAGTCAGGGTATTTTTAACCCAGACAGCAATTTGTTTTGCTTTCTCAGACGGGCAGACGGACAGATTTAGCGTTCGATTTCTCAAGTCTGAGTATTTTTAACCCAGACGACAACTTGTTTTGCTATCTGCAGACGGGCAGACGGACAGATGGAGCTATAAATCAATCATTTATAGTCCTCTTTTTTTTAGCATTTCCCACACTCTCATTCATACTAACACCATGACAGATCAAGCGTTTCATTTCGTAAAAATGGGTGGCCGCTAAAAAGCGGCCATGGAGGGATTTTCTCCTTCTTCTGCAGCTCCTCCATCCGTCGCTTCCCCTGTAGTCGCTTCACGTGTCGTCGCTTCCCCTACCTCTACCTCTAGCGCCGACTCCGCCTCCGCCTCTGCCGCTGCCGTCATCCTCCCTACAGCCAGCCTTCCTTCTGTGCGCCGCTATCGCAGCCCTGTGGGACTTGAAAGGTCTACCCAGAACGTTGCAATAATGAGTTTCCGGCTTCTGGGCATTGCTGCTCGTGCACTCTCATGCTGGCTCCTGCCGGAATTCCAGAATGGCAGAAGTCGCAGTTTTCTACAGTATTGGCCGTATCCAAGAGCTGCACGATATCCTGGAGTGTTGACTCTTTGCTAGAGCCATCCCCCTGTTTCAAGTCAACCAGGGTCACGGTGCGGTCATAATCAGAAGGCGACTGCATGAGGCTGAAGTCGACCGCCGGGATCTCCGAAATACTGGCGACAGCGGCTGCTAGCTTATCCTCATGAGCTGGTGGCGGACTGTCCGGCCTTGTAACGGTCGCGCTGGGGACGCGCCGCCTCTCTGTAACCGGTGCCGCCGGCACCCGCCGGACAGTCACATCTGCTTCCCTTGGACTTGCTTTCGGCGGAGTCGTCATCGTCGACGCTGAGGCTTTCGCAGGAGTCGCTTTGACAGGAGTCGCCGTCGTCATGGTTGCTGCTGTAGCCTTGGCAGGAGTCGGTCTGGCTGGCCTTGCTTCCTGGCGGGGCGACGGGTCCTGGCTCCTCTCGGGTGATAGCTCCCTCAGACGTTTGTGGCTTTCCTCCGCCGCCCTGCCAAACCGGTTGAACTCCTCTTGTGGCCTGTTCCTCAGAAAATCCCTCCACTTTCGAAACAGAAAAGTCTGATATTCTATAAATATCTCCTCCCAGAGGTTTACGTCTTTCTCTGATAAGTAATATCGTCCCCGAAGCTCGGGCGAAAAGAACTCGTTCTTGTACTGCATTCTTGTGATGTGTACGCTTCAACGGTTGAAAGCAGACTGACTGCATATAGTGCGAGGCTGCTATTATATAGGACCCCCCCGGCCCGGCAGGCCCCCCCCCGGCCCGGCAGGCCCCCCCCCCCGGCCCGGCAGGCCCCCGGCCTGTTTTTGGCCATACACTACGAGAATAGCCACTGTATCTATGAGCTGGTCGACAGGCCCCCCCCCCCCCGGCCCGGCAGCCCCCCCCCCCCCGGCTCGACTTTTAAGCCACTAGCTCACGGCTCACCGATAGTAGTATAAAAACGTGGCTTCGCGACTGCTATGGCAATTGCATTGCTAAGATATCATGGAGTCGTCTCGAAAAGCAACTTCAGCTAGCAACATGGAAATTGATAGCTTATTTAGCAATGAAACAGTGGCTTTTACAGATGCAGTTTTAACTGCAGAGGAGACTGATGCCTTCCTAAGCACACTGGCAGAAGCTGAAAAAGCCTTGGAGGAAGCATTAGGGACCCCGTCGGACGTGTGTACAGTACAGCCTGAGGAAGGTGTTCCGCCAGTACAGCAACCAATGCCAGATCCTGAGGGCTCTGACTGCCCGTTCTGGGTAGCAAATGCGCTTATCAATGGTAGCACCAAAACAACTTAGTACAAAGTTAAAGGCGCATCTAGAGCATCTTGAGGAAGAAGAAGTGGTCATGTCAAGCGATGACGACAATGACGACAATGACGACAACGATGGCGATGATAACAACGATGATGACAACGATGGTGACAACGACAGCGATGACGATGACAAGCAGCTCAAATCTAAATTTGAATTGAGCAAAACTATTCCGGTTACTGAGGAAGACGTCACGCTGTTGAAACGAAACTTTCAAGCAGTGATTCCTCTGATGGATTGCAACAGTTTATGGTGTTTATGTGAAGAAGGCTTTTTCGACCAACACACGTACATATACCTAACGGAAGAAGTGAACACTGTCATTCAGCTTATCTACATGCTAGAAGGAAACAGAGCATCTTCCCGCGTCAGAGCCACAATTCTCCGAAGCCATGACCCGACGTTTCGTTCAACTTTTTAGAAGTCTTCATGAGGAACTTTTTAAGACATTATGTCTACCGGCGCCAAAGTGTGTTGATTAGGATCACGATTCCAAATGTGCAAAGGTCATGCTACATGGCTTTAAGTACCTTGAAGAACGTATTAAGGTGTATAGCCTACCTCTATGAAAAAGGATATTTCACCATGCCAATGCTCTTCCAATGGATAATTGGGAGTCGCAAACGAGGAGATTTTTTAGTGATCGTCATGAGACAATCTCTAACAGACGGTTTGCCAACAGCCTTTCTTGATGGTTTCAACGAGATCACTCCGCGATTTTGCAAACATCTCATGAAAACATACATGTAATGTCCATATAAAAGGAGTGAGGTGTTAAGTGCAGTCATCATTCAACGCACAGCCATGGAGAAGACAAGCAGCTTTAAAATTAGTGCAAACTTAACTATTAATGTGGAGCATGGATAGTATGGATTATTTATTCGAATCAAACGTGGAGAGAGATGGCTTGCTTTATCGCCATCCTTGTGGAAGATTGTGTGTCTGAACTTACCAAGATTACGTGACATTGGTTTCAAACTGTACTTAACGCAAACGAAATGGCTTGAAGTCATGTCATACTTGGACATGCGCTATGTGAGTTTTGTGCAAACATCACTGTTTGACGGGAAAGAATACAAGTATTACATCAACATGAATGATAGTGAATGGGAGACATTGCTTCAGGAGATGGATAGCATTAACTCAAGCTTATTGCCATGCACGGAATGTCATGGCAAGAAAACTCCTATCAAGCTGCAAAAGGACAATCGGATGAAAGTGTCAAAGTTATCCAAGAAAAGACTGGCTGAAGTTCAATTGGAGAATATGGATGTGCAAAATCAACTTGAACTTACCTGTGAATATTGTGGTGCCTACGGATATGCTGAGGACTATGATTGTCACTGCCACAAGTACAATTGCAAGCTGTGTGAACCAGACAACTTCTGCAACAAGTGCGGCTCACTAACTGTTTCTGCAGAGTAAGACTGAGAGGCATTTGCTTACCAGCTGTCATAGTGTGCAGACGTGTTATATGGATATGTGAAAGATGGATGTAGAAACATGTTTCAAGGAGAAGTATGTGGACTACATGATAAGTGAACTGGCGCGTTTTGGATCTATTCAACAACAACTGCAGCACTTTGACATTTATTAGGAACTTGCTCATTCCACGTTAAGTGTACCAATCTTAGGTGAGGATTTCATCAAAGAGTGTGTGTTTTCAAACATTGACGGAGCTGAGGAGTTTGATGTGGAAGCAGCATATCACTTCGCTCGATTTGATCCAAGACTGTTTGATGAAGTGAGAGAGTGGTTAATCTATATTGCAGTATAGTGACGGACATTACATTGAGACAATATATTGTGCAAAAGACATATTGTGAAGAAATGTTATTAGCTGTAAAAAAGTTTGCATGTTTAGTATGTCCTGCTTGTCAAAATGAAGAGTGGTTAGAACATGCGTGTCATTCTACATGTGTCTATACATATTGGAATGAAGCTAAATATTACATTCATTTAGATAAAGTGTTAGATAATGCAAATCAACGTTGTGAAAAATATGGTGTAGATGCTATCACACTTGATGAATTAAGTACTTGGTTAATATACATTGAAGATCAGTGGACTCCAATTATTCACACCATTATATCAATACTTGATTTGTAAGATATGTTGATTGAGTTGATAAAATAAAAACTTAAGATATGTTGATAAAATGCAAGATATGTTGATAAAATAAAATGTAAGATATGTTGATAAAATAAAATGCAAGATATGTTAATAAGTGTTGATCATTTAGTGTTAACATGTCGACGTGGAAAGACTACTTAACCAATATTTACTTTAAACCTGGTCAACCTGGGGCATTTGCTGGTCCTCACAAACTTTATCACATATTAAAAAAACATGATCAACCAGTCACTCATTCGCAAGTGAAGAAATGGTTACAGGATCAAGATGCCTTCAGTTTACTACAACCTGTAAAATACAGGTTTAAAAGGCAACGTGTCATTACACGTGGAATTGATGACATGTGGGATATTGATTTAGCTGACATGGGAAACATAGTTTCCTATAATGATGACACCCACTTTTTATTGGTTGTCATCGATGTGTTTTCCAAATATTTATGGGTGCAGCCAATACCTAATAAATCACATACCAGCGTCATAGAAGCCTTTCAAAGATTTTTCATGAAACACAACGAAGACCACGAACTCTAAGGTCGGATAAGGGAACTGAATTTAAAAACAGATGGGTAAAAGCATTTTTGAAGAAGGAGGGAATACATGCCTATACGACAAAGAATGAAACCAAAGCCAACTTTACTGAGAGTCTCATTCGTACTCTAAAGGGAATGATGTATCGATATTTTCTACATAATCAAACGTATCGATATATGGACATTCTTCCAGACTTAGTGTATAATTACAACCATAGACCTCATGGCTCCTCCCTAATAAGTATGCTCCTGCAGATATTCGTAAAGACATTGAATCGAAAGTGTGGAAGTAAATGTATGTAGCTACATTGAAATTAAAAACGAAGAAGAAGAAACCCTACAAATTTAAAATTGGTGATCAGGTTCGCATTTCTCACATAAAATATGTATTTCAACGAGATTATCATATAAAGTGGACGCAAGAAGTCTTCATTATCACACATCGTTGTAAGAAGTAAGGAGTACACTTGTATCGTGTTAAAGACTTTTTGGATGAAGATATTGATGGACATTTCTATGAAGAAGAACTACAGAAAGTGACAAAAGATATTGAATCAGTCTACAGAATTGAAAAGGTCTTGGAAATACGAAAAAGACGAGGTGTTAAAAGAATTATTTGTGAAGTGGTTAGGTTGGTCAAAGAAGTTTAACAGTTGGGTGAAAGCAACAGATATTCGAAAATGAAGCATCCATGCACATGTTTGGTCTCTGGACCTACAGGCAGTGGTAAAACTTCTCTAGTTAGAGAAATTATAGAACAAAAGTTAATTAAACCCTCTCCAAAAAACCATTTTATGGCTCTATGCAGCGGATCAGTCTTTGTACAAGGGAATGAAAGGTGTGGAATTTTACCAAGGCATTCCAGGTGACATTGAAGAGCGTTTTAACCCGCAAAAAACCAAACTTACTCATCATTGATGACTTAATGACCAAATGTCATAGTGATGAGCGAATGACACGTCTCTTTAGTCTTGGTAGCAGTCATCAAAATCTAAGCATTATTTTTATTGTACATAATTTGTTCCATCATGGTAGAGAAATGCGAAATATTAGTTTGAATACACATTACATAATTCTGTTTAAAAATCCTAGAGACAGTCAACAAATAAGTACATTAGCGCGACAAATGTATCCTGGAAAATCTCAGTTTCTCATAGAAGCCTATCAAGATGCTACCAGCAAACCTCATGGCTATTTATTCATTGATTTGAAGCCGAAGACGAATGATCAACTACGTATTCGTACAGGCATTTTACCAAAAGATACACATTACGTATATGTTGATAAGGTAGCGTATGAACAAGAACTAAGTCACTTAACCATTCGCAGCCAAGATGTCTAAACGTATTCAAGCGAATCCAGCTTTTCTTCACTTGCTCGCACGCAGCGGGCCTAAACGACGTAAATCCTTGTTACAACAAGCTACTAAGGAGGAATTAACGAGCTTGTTTGAAATTTGTTTGAATATATTGCAAGGACATTTTACCTTAAGCTCAAAAAGGTATAAGGTATTCAAGCGTGAACGTCATACCTTACGTACACTAGCGGATAAGAAGATATCACTTCGAAGAAAAAGAAAGTTGGTTAATCAGAAAGGAGGATTTATTGGAGCTATTGCTAAATTTGCACTACCCTTGTTAGCTCAGTTGCTGTTAAAATGAAACATACTTTGAAAATGGTCCTCATTCCTGAGTCTGAATATAAAATGTTGTTAGAAAAGAAGGGAAAAGATGGTGAAATCAAAACAAAAGTGAATAAACTTTTACGTGGGAAACGAACTCGTGAAAAATCAATAGAAATGTCTCAAGTGCTTGAACGTCATTTACGAACAATTCAGTCACAACAACAACAACAACAACAACAACGACAAAAGTCTGTTACAGCATCTAATGCACAAAAATCAGAAAAGTTCCAACAGTTTCTAAATCATTTTCAACCTATTTATCATGTAAAACTAACACAACTTCTGGCAGAACTTAAGAAATATGGTACGAGATGGACAGATAAAAATGAACTTGTTTTAAAAACGGGTACTGTCATTACAAATTCTAACATTATTGATTTGTTGAAAGAAGCATTGGTTGCCACAAAAGGAAAAGAACCACCACGTGGGTGGAAGCAGTTTATTGAGGAAATTGTAGATGCTAACTTCCAAAAACTGTTTTTTGGCAAAAAGACAACTCGTGAAGATATTGCAAAAGAGATACAACAACGTCAACAAAGGTTGTTTCCAGAAGGATGGGAAACTTTTTAACATGGATTAAAGAGTTATGGTGTTGTTGTTGTAAAGAAAAGGGAAATAAAAATACTATTCCTGTAAAAATTAGGTGTGTTAGTGCTTGTTGTCAGGGAGAAGTAGTAGATACCAATGTAGATCATGTAAATAGTAATTTAGACAACAATGAAGACAGCAATGTAGAGAATGAGGATGAAGAGTGGCAAACATGAAGTAATGTATATACACATCTAGTCTATCTACATCACATAAACGATTTAGCTGTCATGGAGTCAACAAGTTTTTACATTACTTTACTTAGCAATGCTAGTATGAACTA
Source organism: Protula sp. h YS-2021 (assembly GCA_949752745.1). Taxonomy (NCBI): domain Eukaryota; kingdom Metazoa; phylum Annelida; class Polychaeta; order Sabellida; family Serpulidae; genus Protula; species Protula sp. h YS-2021. The sequence continues at coordinate 73,017,718 of OX457026.1, forward strand.
TTATTCCAGCAACAAGACTTCAAATTATCAAATTCGTATGCCTCGAACCATCTATCTGAACGGAAAATACGAAGTGGCATTAGCTGAAATTCAATATCCACATACATGGACAACCATGAGACATAGTATGGACTATTCTATTCAGTATCGACAACAACCACTTACAGATTCTGTTCTTGACACAATCAATATTCCTTATGGTTACTACAGATCCATACAAGTAATATGTCATGCAGTCAATGAAGAAGCGACTAATTCTATGAAAGATGACCTTAAAGAAGGTATTCGGATAAAGTATGATAAAATTAGACGACGCGTTTTTCTATCTCTAAATTATAACTTTGAAGTGTCATTCTCCGCTTGATTAGCTGAGATTTTAGGATTTATCCCAAATCAATGGTATACTGAAACGTTGACAGCTGAATATAAAGCCGATGTAAAACAGGGATTTTATACACTTTATGTGTACTGTAGTATTTGTGAGCCACAAGTTGTTGGTGATTATTATGTTCCTTTGCTACGTTCTGTTGGAATACAAGGACGTGATGGAGACATTATCATGAAAACTTATGGAGAAGCTCATTATGTTCCTGTAAACACATCTAAATTTGATGTGATAGAAATGAATATTAAGGATGACACAAACCATAATGTTCCATTTCAAACTGGGAAGGTGATCTGTAAACGTCATTTTCGACCAAAAGCATTATGAAAGCATACACACACAATCTATCTATATATCGCAACCATTTTCTTCGTCAAGTGGGTGGGGAATTACCAGGATTTCAAGGAGTGCGAATACAATATGGAGATGGTATTGGTTCAATACTGGGATCATTGGCTCGCAAAGCTATTCCACTGCTTAAGGCAGGGGCTAAAATCGTTGCACCACATCTTAAAAGCTGCAAAAGATGTCGCGAAAGATATTACAGGTCGAGTAGCACAACGTATGTTTGGTGGTGGGTTACGAGGACAAAAGAGAGTGAAACGAGCAAAACGTGTCAGAAGGCGAAAGGCAGCTAAACGGATAACATCAACAAAATATAAGAAAGATATTTTTCAATCATGTCTTTAATTCATAATCATTCTTGTGAATGTAGTCTTTCTCCATTAGAATGGTTTCGCTTACCACCAACGCAAACTGCTGTAGAAAAAAGTTATAATGTAGACTATCAATCACTAACTACCATTAGAGAAGGGGCTCCAATAGAATTCTACATTCCTGCGAGTACAGAAGAATATCTAGATTTAAAGAACAGTAAACTCCATATTGTATGCCGTATTGTAAAGGTTGAAGGAACACCGTGTGGTGTAGATGATAGCGTGTCAAGTATCAATGATTTGTTTAATGGGTTATGGTCCAATATTGAATTATTTCTAAATGATCGATTGGTATCACATAGTAACAATACCCATGGTTATACCAGTATCATATCTCATCTCATTCATGACTCGGAAGAAAGTCTCCGTTCTGAGCGCTCTATGCGTCTCATCTATAAAGATACTGCCGGGTCAATGAATACTCATGAGGTGAAAAGACCTAATCATGAAAGATATGTATCAGGTTTTCATGTAAATGTTGAGGGTGTCGATCTAGCTGAAACAGGAAATAATGGTTTACATAATCGTTATTTGTATACACGTCTAAGCCGTGAGTTTATGCTTACAGGTGGTTTAAGGGTAGATTTGTTTGAGCAGGATCGTTATCTTCCCAATGGTGTTAGTATGAAATTACATAGACAAAAAGATGAATATATATTAATGGCTGCAAATAATGGTTTTAAAGTAGAAGTGAGAGAAGCGTTTTTAACCATTCGCAAAGTGAGGGTTAGGTCAGGTATTCAGTTGGGACATGCAGATGCGTTGATGAAAAGTCCTACTAAGTTTATTGTTACTAGAAAAGAATGTAAAGTTTTAGTTATTCCAACTGGATGTCAATCTTTTGTGAAAGATAGCATCTTTTTAGGTCAATTACCAAAACGTATTGTCATTGGAATGGTTCATAATGAATCCTTTGCTGAAACAGTATTGAGAAATCCATACAATTTTGAACATTTGATCTTAACTTTATGCAGCTTTACTCTGATGGTGAACCAGTCCTATCCAAACCTCTCAAGCTTGATATAAATCGAGGCAAATATCTTGATGCTTTTGAAACTCTTTACAAATCTTTTGATAGACTGGATGGTGAGAAAAGTTCCATTATAAAACGGGAAGATTGGCCTAGAGGTTATTCTTTATTTTCTTTTGACTTAACACCTGATTATGATCGTGATGATCATTATGCCCTTATCAAACATGGGAATTTGCGACTAGAAATGAATTTTGCTGGTGCCTTGCAAAATACAGTTAATGTTATAGTCTGTGCTGAATTTGATAACATTGTTGAAATAAGTGCAAATCGTAGCATTCAGTTCGACTACCAGTCATGAACACGAAGCAGATAGAAGCCATACTATCCCATGATGCCGCGACAAAAGACTTGTTTCAAGGTGTGTTTGCCATTGACCAGTTACCATCTTTACAACGCGGTGCCTATGTCATCAACACAGACGATCATGATGAGCCAGGAGAGCATTGGGTGGCAGTATATTATGACGAAGACCCTGCAGAATATTTTGACTCTTATGCACTTTTACCTATAGACAACCGTTTGAATAAGTTTCTAAAGTTTAATTTCATTTATAATTCAGTTCCATTGCAAACACCGATATCATCTACATGTGGATTTTATTGTGTGTATTATATAATTCAAAGAGCTCGAGGACATAGTCCTTTTGAAATCATTGATGTATTAAGAAGAAGTGATGGTGATTTTGTTGTAAAGGATTTTGTATATAGACATTATAAACCATTATTTTATTGATGTTTTATTAGTTAAGTTGTTGGTAATTGTTAATTGTATTATGAATATTGTAAATAAACAAGACAGTTTTATACAACATTCTTTTTATTCTGTTATACATTATTTACATTTTAACAATTATTTTACATTAAACTTTTATTTCACAAATACATTCAATACATCTATAAACAAATGCCATTCATACCAATCTAAATTAATATATGTATCATAGACATTACATCCACGTTTGAAAATGCTATGAAAACTAGCATAACACTGTCCATTACCAAACTTTATTATTTTAACATCGTCGTGTTCAGACAGTTTCAGTTCATATCCATGATCATTCATGTCAATGTCTATCACCATAACACACATGGCATGTGTCAGTTCAATGGATTTGGGGCCTCGCATGAGTTGCACCCCTTCCTCTTTGAATTCAAGCGTCAAGTTCTTTCCAATCCAATGCTTGTAACAGGGCGTACCATTCCACTGTGTTGAGGGTGATGTAGTCGTAGCATTCTGTAAGCTCGTCATATTGGCGAAATTGTACAAACACGTCTAGACAGTTCTCAGTCACACGCACTCCTAAATCCTCTGGGAATATTAGGAGAAAGCCAGGTATCCTCAACTTCTTCAGGTGGTCTTTCAACACAGATTGATCGTCAGGTGATAGAATGGTATACTTTTCAAAATATTTTAGCACGATGTCATCACATAAGTATCTCATATATGAGAATCCATGTGTAATGGGTTCATATTCCGGTAAAAAGTCTTCCATCTCGTTCAACAGCCAGATCAACTATGAGCTGTCTCCTTGTCTGCAAAGACGTTTTTTTATGCTTGCAAGATGGCGAAGAGTGGATGTTGTATAGCTTCTAGGAATCGCAAGACTGCGCTCCAATTCTTCATATCAAAGTGAATCAAATCTGAATATGGAGTATCTGGCACAACTCCATCACAATCCTCTGGATAATCCTGTAAAAGATTTCTCCAGAATCTAACACATATGTTAGAATCATGTTCAGTCACAAACACTTCAACCTTATTTTCAAGTCTACGTTCAAACCCATGTTTAAGCGGTATGTTTTTAAAGTCTTTCCACACTTCAGGTTTAAACCGATGATAACTTATCCGAGAACCTATTATCACTTCATTCCTCTCATTTACAGTAAGATAAACACCACTGTTAAACATGAGTGCATTCATGATGGTTATACCTTGTTATGAGCTGTCTTCTTGTCTTCGAAGCCTTTTATCCACTTCTTTCACTTGCTTCTTCAACATTTTCCATTCAGGTATTGTCAGCAAAATACCCTTTTTCGTAGGACGGTTTCTTCCAGTCTCCTCATCTCTCAGGTACTTGCGAATGTTTACCACTCCTTCATTGCTTTGTTTCATAATCTTAATATACTTTCCATTTCCTAGAGAAAGCATTCCATCCCACGACTGAGGTGTTGGTGCCGTCTCCACTTTCAATTTCTTGATGGTGGTGGTAGGATTTTTAACTTTTAAGTCTCTGACTGTATCTGCAAGAGTATCCATATCAGTTGCAGATCTCTTACGACTTCCAAGTTCCATGTTAGCGCTTCAATGTTCACACCTCAAATAACTCTTACGTTGGAGGACCTCCCCCCTTTTTTATACAACAGCCTTGTAATGTCCATGAGCTAAGGTGGAATAGCCATCATCCAAAACATATCGCTTGTCGTCACATGGGGAGAGGGCTACCTTTCTCAATTTCTCCGAGAAAAGTTGGTGACTATGACTTCGAATAATGTGTCCTGTAGCCATTGTTTGAGTTTGGTTGAACAAACTCTCTCTACACTGTACATGTTTAATGCGTCTTTGGCAAGCTCGAGTAATACCTTTAGCTGTATGTTTTTCTTTCCCACCACACAATAAACTATACATTTTCGGTCTGAGTCCAACAAACTCTTCAATGGGGATGCCTGCCGTCTCATCTTTCATTTTCCCAAGCACTTTTTTGTTTACGTTGGAATATAGGAAGTGATCCGGCGGATAGTCACTTGTGTCGAACAGGTCAGCATCTTGCTGCATATCCTTGTAGATATCTTCCGTTTCTATGTCGTAACTTAGACTGTCGGTGTCGCTGAACAACAACTTGGTATTGGGATACTTGGTCATGATGTAGTTGTAATGAAAGTTGAACATAAGCACTTTGCTGCGGTCGAGAATGGTGAAGCCAACTTGAATGGGTTTATCCAGAAGCAAATCCACTTTGCGCAAATGTACAGCGGTCAAATCTTCGTTGAAAATTTTGAATTTGTGGAAAGAAGGTTTGGCCATGAGTTTCTTAAACCGCTTTTCCTTGTGAACAAGTTCAACATTGATTCGCTTTCTCACATTTTCCATGGTTTTACCAAACACAGAGTTGTTCATCAGTTTGAAGAAGTCTTTCTCAAACGGGTTTTTGGCCAATTTTCTCTTTTCCGTATTCAAGGTAATGTATTTTGCCAACCATTTGCTCTCTTCAAACATGATGGCGCGATGTACTTTGGTGACTTTCAACCCCAGTGAGACATACTGTTGTAAATTCCTGTAATGAAGTGCATATTTCTTCTTGTTAGACAAGTTAGGAATGAGCTTTTCACTGGGTTTGCCTTTTATGTTCAGATCTTTCCGCAGCTTCTGACTGTACTCTGACAATTCTCCAACTTTGATACATTTCCGTTCTGGAGCCACTGGGTAGTGATTATGATGATCATGGATTGAATTTGGATATTCTAAATCCACTTCCAAAATGAATCCAATGTCATCATCTTCAGCTACATCCATGAAGTCGAGGGATTCTGGCTCGCTCACCCACATAAATCCTCTTTGTGGCATGCTTTGTGACATGGCCCAGCCATACAAGTTGTTTGCGTCGAGATACATCAGATAGTTGTTTGGTATCTCAGGATTGTAATCTGCTACGTAGGGATTATTTGCTTTCGCATACTTGTGTGTAATCGCAGATATTCCTCCACGTATGCCTTGCTCAACCATTTGGTACATGTCAATGTCATTGATTAATTCCAACTTCACCTTTGTCGCTTTTAACATTGCATCCCACGACAGTCCTGGTGCTGCATAGTAGTGAGCAGGATCCAATTCATACGTGTTGAGACACACTTGACAAAAATTTTCAAACACGTCAGCTAGTAATAACACATCTGATTTCAGGTACAGGTCGTGATATTCGCCAAATGTGGTACAGTTGAATGTATCCCACACCTTCTGCGCATGCGCATAATCCTCATCACTAATGTCCTCTTCGCTAAGCTGACTATAAAACTTGTCCTTTGATGGTAGCTGTGTTTCAGCAAACTTGGATGGTTCGTCCACGTAATCGTAGGGGTACACTCCCTTTCTCAGCAACAAATCTTGTTGGTCACTATCGTGAATGTGAGAGGTCATGTTGCAGAAGTTATCTTTCCCTTCTGCTGCAAGGTTGGATACCAACTTCTGTAGAGAGGTACTCATGAACTGAAAGCTGTCTGTAAATTTCAGATTGCTCATGGTGAATGCAATATATTTCTCAATGGTGTTGGGAATGACTGTAATCGTTTCACCTTTGAATTTCCCAATTTCCTCCATGATTAGATGACTGTCATAGCCTCGCAAATTGTGGAAAAACACGGGAATGATAAAAGAATCTTTATCCTCTTGCTTATCCTTTCTAAGTCGGAATTGTAAGTTTCATTCACTATGTGCAGCTCCACGATATTTGCCATTGATGTGGTCATGATCTCTCACACGATCTGCTCCTAGAGGTTCATGAAAAATGTAACAATCAGTGGCGTTCTTGAAATTCTCTTTGTCTTCACGAGTCATCACCATTTCCTTTGGCCGCTCTAAACCACGTAAAATACGATCACGTTCATTCACCATATGGTCTAAAAAGACTTTCACAGCATTGTCTCCTCGATACATGACTGGCGCACGTGTGTCGTACTGGCTCACAACCACATAGGCAAAGCTGTTTGGACGATGATACTGATACTTGTCCCCTTCTTCGTGCTTTTGCGTGAAACATTCAAAGTCAGCATAAATCACAAAAAGTGTTCGCTGTTGTTTAGCTACATTCTTGAACTTGATGAAGGGTTCCTCAGGAAATGATAAACGTTGCGCTCCATTCTTGTCACACACTTCACGATGTTTATCTAAAAGATCTTGTCGCATAAACCCGTGAAGACAGTTGAAGCAATAAAAATGTGCACACTTATGCTTTGATCGATAACACATAAGTCTGCTAAAATTCTTGATGAGGCGGTAATGCCTCGTCTTGTCATTGCTAATCAGAAGTAAGTTGATTTCTCTCACACTGACGTTTCGACTAAGTTTTATTGGAACAACTACATCTTGTTCATATCCAAACACGTTGATGGCTACATCATTCTCCTTTTCAAACTTTGGAATGTCAGTAATTGGTGTTGGAAATGTCATACCCTCTACCTTTAATTCCTTCTCAAACGGCTTGTAATGATTCAAGCGGTGTGGGTTGCCCTCATGAGGGTGAAGGTAAGCCAATACTGACCATAAGAAACACTTGTTGTCATCATTCTTAATGTTTATCGCACCTTTTGTTTTCTTCACTTTCTTCGGTAGTGGAATAAAACTACTCGCTTCCAGAGGTACCAACGTAGCTGTGTGTACTTCAATGTACAGTATGTTATCTAATACCCAGCCAGAGCCTTGTCGCTCATGTTCGTCAAACTTAGTAAATAATTCTTTATAGGCTTCTGGCAAGTCCTGTTCAATATCTGCTGGATTGTATGCTGTATATGTTGGACTGCTGATAAATGCATTATCCACTTGTTCTATCATAACACCTTCAGCATTCGATGTCAGTTTCTTGAAACGTGCATGCACTACAATGTACAATTTCATTCCATGGTATAAGGTCTCCAACAAATGTGCCTTGATACGGTTCTCTTGCTGTCGCATTTCAAGCAGTAAATCCGATCCATCCTCAGACTCAAACCGTTTTTCCTGTGCGTTTTCACCAAGACTAGCCCTTCTACCTCTCCTTACTTGTCCTATCTTTTGCTTCTTTGAAACATGTTCATCATGAGGTACATTTTCCATTTCAGCTGGTGTGCATGCATGTGCCTCATAAGTATCCATAGATGGAAATTTCACATTGCATTCCAAACACTGAACTTGGCCGTATGGCCAAATGTCATCTTCTTCCATCTTTTGTCTCTTTGCTCCTTTCATCTCAGCTTTAATACATGTATGTGTCTCATAAGTATCCATAGATGGAAATTTCACATTACATTCCATACACTGAACTTGACCGTATGGCCAAATGTCATCTTCTTCCATCTTTTGTCTCTTTGCTCCTTTCCCATGCTCTTCACGTTTCATCTTAGCTGGTTGTTGTTACGTCAACTGCTGAAACTAAAATGTAATCTCAGACATCCCCCTTTTATACAGAATTTGCGTTTTCATTTCATAACAGAGGATGGCCCTTAAAAGGGCCGAAAGATGTTAGTAATTTGGCTCTTCACCAACAAGTCGGGTTTCCGCAATCACACTGGTATCTGTAAAACTGCTCTATTGTGAAAGGTCTTCTTGAGCACTTGAACGGATGAAAGTTGTAATATCCGAAGTTTCTCAGCGTCGCACCGCACCACCAGCAGTCTGTGCATGGCTCTGGTCCAGGTAATCTTGCAGTAAACTTGTACCAGAGCAAACCACCGCAGGTTTTGCAGCAGTAATGCCTGCCAGTGTTCTTTGACCGAATGGTGACCCTAGGAAAACGCCAGCGAGACATTGAGTCTGGGCATTACGAAGAGGCCTTTTTCAGAACGATGATGTTGGGGGAAACAGAGCCATCAAGCTTAGAGGAAGAGGAGTACCCGGCCTGGGGAGCATTCTTTCTACAGCAGGACCTTGAGTTCTGTGTCGGATGCGGCTGCATGCTCACCCCAGACCGGGTAATAGCGGAATGTGGTCACCAGCTCTGCATGTATTGTGCAGCGGTTTGGACACAGCTGACGGCCCTGCATGATGACTACACAATCTGATGCTTATCTTGCGGCGTATCAGGCGATTTCTTCCTGTTCAACGGCCAACAGATGACGCACTGTTGCAGACCATTCCAGGATGTGGTAGACCTTTACTGAGTCCGGCGGCAGCGGCAAAAAAAAAACCTTCGGCCCTTTTAAGGGCCACCCACTAATATGAAATAAGCGCTAATCTTGTCATGGTGTTAGTATGTATGTGTATGCGTGAGAGTGTGGAAAATGCTAAAAAATAAAAAAATAAAAAAAAAAAAAATTAAAAAAAAAAAAAAATAAAAAAAATTAAAAATTAAAAAAATTTAAAAAATAAATAAAAAATTAAAAAAAGACTGTCTATTTGTCTGGCAGTCCGTTTGTCCGACTGCCCGTTTGTCCGGGTGCCATTTTGTCCGGGTACCCTGATCCTCCCCCGTTTGAATGGCTGCCCACGTTTGAATGGCTGTCCACGTTTGAATGGCTGCCCCGTTTGAATGGCCGCCCACTCTTCCTATCACGTCATTATGACGTTCATATGACGTTCATATGACATTTAGATGACGTCCATATCACGTCTATATGATAACCATATGATTACCATATTATGACCATTTTACGTAAATATGACGTCACTGTTTTAATAGCCCCGTGGGGATTCTAAAACAATGACGTCACTGTTTTATAAACTCCATGGGGCTACTAAAACACCTCCTGGCGTCATTATGACGTTCATATGACGTCCATGTGACAACCATATGACAACCATATGACGTTAATATGACGTCAATATGACGTCAATATGACGTCACTGTTTTAAAAATCCCCTGCGGATTCTAAAACACCACGTGACGTCATTATGACGTCAGTTCCTGTTCCAGAACCCTCGTTTTTCCCCTACTTAGCACCACTTCAAAATTCGGGAACAGGACCACTATTTCCAGTTTAATGTGCAATATTTACCTCACAAATAGACAAGTCATATAAGCAATGTCTTGTTGTATGAGCAGTCTGCAGCACCGAAGCGCTCCTGATGTGTAATAGAAAAGTAACGCAGGGCAAAACAAAAGGATGGCCAATTACTGATCAAAGAGGCAACAATAACAGATTCTTTTAACAAGAAGCGTATCAAATATGACACATATGTGCTGGAAAACCTTTCCCTAATATAGTGCAATTTTTCCTGTGTAGGACCAAAGCCCCCTTCTCCAACCTCATCTCAGTTTGTATTACGTGTAACTAAATTATAGGAGACATTTTGTTTTGGTTTAATTTTAAAAGGGACCAGAGAAGCCATTCAAACTGAAGGCGCACTGAGGAGTTTTGGAAATCTATCTCTATTATTTAAACATAAAAGTATAAAGCAATCGATCGTTAATGTAAAACTAAACAGAATTTCTAGGATTGCAACAAATATTTATGGTCAATAATGAAATACCCTACCGACAACATTACATATTGACATTCGAGGGAACAGTGGGCACGCTATACTCTAAACTGACAAATAGAATCTGAGAGATTGAACCCCGAAATAAACGTCCCCTCCTAATCCTATTTGGCTGGTTGTACTTGGAGCTTGGCGTCCGTGACCTGAAAGTTACATTGGGGCTAGAAGTTGTCCGATTATCCTCGGCCGCTACAAAAAGGAGTTTGAACTTTGAGACTTTGCAGTCACGCATCTTGCAGGCAGAAAATTGCAAAGCTATTTCAGGACTGCCAACAGCTCGCTTTGAAAATCTCTTTTATGACTGCTGAGTAAGCAAGCTGTTTCTTTAATTTCACTGTTCTCCACTGCACCACCACGTCAGTTCTGTTTCCGTCTACGCCATTACCGATATTGTACTATGCGTTCCCGCCCAAACGCAATGCTTGGTGCACCGTGCAAGAAAAAAAAAAACACAAAAATGCAGACCGCTCGTGGAAACTGTCTTTTCCTTTGCTACCCGGCTTTTCCGGCTGTAATGAACAAAACCAAACCATTGGAAACTAGAATTGATTGCCCAAGAACACCACATATAGTGTTGGCTCCTTTTTCGTGATTTACCAGTAATCCCAGTTCTGTACATTTTTTATACTCTCTCTTTCTCTCTCGACAATGGTATTGAGTCTGTCGTCATGATTTGAGCAGTGGGATTAGGAGTGCTTGGCTCTATATTCATTGTTTTGTTCCTAGATCGGTTAGGGCCGGTTAAAGCCAACACTGTAGGGATATGTAATAATGTATCGTCTATCCGTAATTTGAAGGCATAGCTACTAACGTTGAACTTTCATTCGTATCCGTGGAATGCATGCAGATATGACGTCTGAGATGATGACGGACGTTACACATAAGCCCCCGCTCTAGTGCTTTTTTTGTTGCAAATGTCGGTTTTGAACGGCAGGGTGACCAATAATTGTTCCAGAAGCCTAATATCAGGCGCCACTACATCCTGCTCAAAGATAAAAAATGAGGTATTTCAGCTATCGTGTTTTCTTCAACAGTTTGTTCACTATGTTCTATAAGACTATCGTTTTTTTTTCTTTGGCAGTTTGTTTACCATCTTTTGTAAGACTTTTTCCGACTTTTGCCAGCAGAAAATTACCAGTTGTGAAGGTGATTTTGCAGCTTACTCTAGTTAGGATATTTCCCTTTTGCTTTATAAGCGTCAGTGGGTAGCGTATGAAACTTTCAAATCGATTTTATGACCACCAGCAGTTTCTGCTTGTACCACAATTACATGAACGTTATTTCTCCAGGCAAATTGTTTAATTGGGAAATCTTTTAATATAATTCTAATAAACTTTACTGCGGGAGGCGATCTGAGTGTGGATATGCACATAAACGCCTGGGCTACTTGTCATCTGTGTTTTCCTTGGTTTCTCAGTGTTAAAGCACCTGTGTTATGCTGCTTATGCTGGATATTGTAATTCTTACTTGTCTGCTGAAAAACATGGCAGGCCCACCACTTTCCGTTCCTGTAAAGTTTTATTCTGCAAATCTATAAATAATAGTATTCTAAGGGTCGATTCGTGCTCGCCTTCAAAGTGAGCAAAGTCTGTCTCCTTTAATGACATTTTTCCGTCACTCATAGTCGTCCGGCTCTGTTTTCGGTGGCCATGTTGAGACGTTCATGGGATAATTCAAGTATAACCAACTGTAGCATGTCAATGCCTGACTTCTAAGCTGTTCTGGTGACACGCACTTTTGATGACAGATGAAATATCCAAAATTCGAGAGAGCATATAAAGAATAGAATCTTTCGTTTGAATCTGTCTCTTTTAAACAGGTGGCGTCTCGAATTCTAACTGGATGGAAGCTCAGAGCCGATCATGCTGCATTGTTGGGTTTTTGCACTATTTTGAAGACGCTCATGAACGAACCACCATGTTTGTAGAAGGTCTGCCAGACTTTTCTTTGATGACGGTAGCTGGTACACTCAGTGTTAGCATGACCTCTAACGCCAATATGATCTACATGCTACTTCCCTTCTTCATCGCTGCTCGAGAAGTTAAGGGGCTTCAGATCTTTTAATGCTGTCGCTGAAAGGGGCTGCTGCTGTAACGTTACTTCATATGATGGCCCAGTTTCTGCAACGGAAATGACTGTCCGAATCGAAAGTGAATTGACACAAGCGAATCTCAGCTCGTTTTTCTCACTCATTGAAGGCGAATGTTTCTTTCTGACTTGAGGCGAATGCTCGACGGAAAGAGGTGTAGCAGGCGCGATTGTTCAGCGTCCTGGGCTGTGGTGCTCGCTGTCATATTTCTCAAAGCCAGTTTCAATTCACAGTTCTCTGTCCCTTGCCCTTTTAATAACTTTCCATTGTTTTTCTGTAACATTATTGCAAGCTACACATATCATTACACCGTCACGCTCTGGCTGGTCGAATCGTGCTGCGTAGTCCTGGCCATAACTGCCTTGTGCAAAAACGTTCCTTTCTTACCATTCAAAGCCGACATCTCTGTAATATACAACTAAAATTCAGGGTACTATGGAAGCGGGTGACAAAATAAAGTTCAGTTATGCTATTTTATGTTTCAGCTTATGGCCAACCTTCTAGTGAACGCCATTGGTTATCAAACATTTGTCGAAAGATTACCAGACAACAAGCCATCATTGATTTCCAGGGTTGTGAACGACAAAAGGATACATGTTCTAAGCTTTATTATAAAATATATAAAGAGATTACACAGACAGGAAAGGTATCCAAACGAGGGCACAGCTCTTGACATTAACAAAACATGGCAGGGCACCACTCCTTTAATGATAGCAGTAGCCTTGGGTGACGAAACAATAGTTAAAATGCTTCTTGAAGTTCCTGGTATTGATGTGAACTTTGGACAGCCTTTACACCTAGCTATGTTAGTTAATGCTATAAGCATTTTAAAAATCCTTCTTGACCACGGAGATACCAGCATAGAAGCACAATGGGATGATGATGGCGAAAACATTTTCTATGCAGCTTGTGCACATGACTACATTGATACTGTTACATTGTTTCTATCTGAACCATATCGACAGCATATCAACGTCGCAAAGTCTTATTGGAGACGTACTCCGTCGCATATGGCATGCTGCGAAGGGCATTTACGGGTGGTAAACATTTTGATTGAGCATGGATATTTCGAACCGCTTGAAATGGACTGGCTCGGAAGAACACCCTTGTATGCGGCAAGTGTTGTTAATCAAGTTGGCATTGTTAAAACCATATTTGACAAATATCAGATCAATAAACGAAAAACTGATGATGAGTTAAAGTGGGAGCAAATGCAGGAATGCTTAAAAGGCAGTGTGCTTTTTTCAGCGTCAGACGTAACTGAGTACCTTCTATATAATACCTATTTAGAAGAAGATGAAAATATTTTGATGAGATGCTTGAAGGAAGCGATACTGCATAGCAAGCACAATTCTGCACTAATGCTGCTGGACAAATTGAATAAGAGCAGTGTGTCTGTTCCTCGAGGATTTGCCTTACTAAGTGACATACTGTCGGGTTTTATATGGCACTTTCAAAAGGATGTTGTTAAAGGCTTGTTTCACCTTTGGCTCAAAAACTGTGACCACTTAAGTGAGCTGGAAGTAGTAAAAAATATTCAAAAAATTTTTCAGATCTGTATATCTGATGAAGATTCCTGTTACGTTTATATAGCATACAATGCTGTGCAAAATGACATTCCAAAAATGATTGAACTTTTTCTTAAATATAACAAGTTAAAAATCTGGCATTTAAGAATTTTAGTGCCAAATCGAGGAATCAGTGTGTTAAACCTTTCCGCAAAGAAACATCATTTTAAGAAAATATTTGAGCAATATTATGGCGATAAAATCTACACAGAAACAAAGGAGATTAAAGAATTTGTGAACTGGTACAAATATGAAGCTTTACTCAATCAGTCAGTTCAAAATAAAATAAAATTTGAAACAAACATATCAATTTATGACATTTCAGATATGGTTTTACAGAGTTTGAATGAAAACCAAAGTGCTTATTACATCAAACAAATGAAAAGACTGCAAAATAAAATCAATCCCAATCTAACTGAAAAAAGGTTAGTTTTTAAACTAGTGTCTGCTTTCATGAAGGATCTTTGCGATGCCATCGGCCAAAAGTTCCCTGCCTATAGGTGCACTCCACAGCTTGTTGGAGGTTCAATGGAAGATACTAGACCATACCTGCCGGATGAATTTGACATTTTGCTTGTATGTAGCGGTTTAAAAGACTATCTTAGGTATTCTACACATAGAGAACATGGCTATATTACAGTTGTTGAAAAGATAATTGTGGCAAATGCAGATCAATCACAAGGCTTTCCAGTAGAATTAATAAAACCCGATTACAGCTTCGATGCCGAATTATACAAACACAACTTTGAGCAATACGTCAACGAAAATATTTTTGCTGTCCTTAGTAAGAAGAAATATTGTTCTTACCTATTTGCAGAGGTTCTTTGTTTGTAAAGAAAAGACATTTCATGTCTTAATCTTCATTGGAGGGGCCATTATTTTAAAGACATGGCAATTTCTATTGATTTGGTTTTAGCGATGGAACTAGATGGCTATAATAATTTTAAGTCAGGTATTATGCCAGGATGTAGATACTACGCATTATTTAAAAAGTGGATGGGTGTTACTAGACATCCTATAAGTGGTTTTAAAATAGCCTTTTCTGAATTCGAAGTGCAACTAATAAAAAACTTACCAACAAATGCTAGAGAAGGTTTAAAACTTGCAAAAGGACTGCGGAAAACTATTCTCATACCCAAGAAAATTCAATCCGCTGTTCAAAACTGTTCCTCTCTGGAATCATGTGTGCGAAGTTATTGCTTAAAAACTAGTCTTCTGTGTTGTGCCGCCTTTGTTGATTTGAAAAAGACTGCCCTGTCTCCTGAAGAATGGGCTTTTCTAATTTACCGTCACCTGGAAATAAGGTCAAGAGACGATGGATCTTTTCCGAATTTGTATGAAAACAGTCAACACTCATACAGTCTTCATACGTTTTTATGCACGCACGATGGTAATTTAGGCCTAGAGGATATGAGACCTTGTTTTGCAAACAGCGCTTCGATATTTGCCTGATAAGTACTTATATTGCAAAACTACTGGAAGTCAAGCTCAGAGACAATGGAAGTGACATATCAAGGCTTGATTATATTGCAAAACAAACAAGCCAAAGCAAGGTGTGGGAACTTACCTTCGAAAATCTATATAGCAAACAAAGTGTATATGCGCGCAACAGAGACTGTCACAAATCATTCAATTCTCAAAGCAGAAGAATAACTGACATTTTGTTGAAGATATAAAAAGTGAACTTCTAATAGGCATTAGCTTCGTACTAATCGCGGGCGGGACAAATCTTTCCCAAGACAAATCGTACTCAGGTCAAATTGTACCCAGGTCCAATCTTATCCAAGACAAATCGTACCCGAGTCATGTCGTACCCAAGACAAATCGTACCAAATTTATTTAGGTGCAAAAATATTTTAATTTTCCACAGCTACTTTTTTTGAAACATGCCGTGGTGCGTATTTAGATTTGTGAGTTATTACAGGAAATGCACACAAACCAAAACTGTGCATGAAGAGCCTTTTCTTGATTAGCCACGGCGATGTTTCTCCTCGCCTTTGCCGCGTTTCTCAGAATCGGCGAAATGACAGCTCCGTCACCGTAACTTGCTACAATTAGCAAATCTAAGCTTTGACCATCAAGGAAAATCAACTATTCTTGTGTTTCGTTCTTTCAAATACAAACAGGCAAAATCTGCCCCGTCTGAACTCCACCTCACGAAATCCAAAAACCTTCCAGTGATCACAGCTTTACCGCAATGCATTGAACTTCGGGGTAACTCTCCGGGGCCCTTATTTCTACATAATTCAAAGCCAGTTTCCCGAACCTTTTTGTCAAAAAAATTCCGCAAACGTCTAGCTTTCATCGATATGTCCCACCTTCCCTTTAACACGCACAGCTTTAGAATCGGTGCCGCAACTAATGCCATCCAAAAGGGATGGTCCATAGATGAAACTAAGTTAGCGGGAAGATGGCGCTCGACCTTCGCCATACAAAAATACTTCAGGGTCAAATCCATAAAAATGTAAAATTTACCCATGCAAGGGTTTAGATGGCATTTATAATTCCCACTAGATATTAGTTATTTGGTAAATCTACAGTTTGGTTTGTATAGACAATACAGTAGTTTCAGTTTTATTTCCGAGAAAAAATACATGTTATCTTTATAAAACATTTAGCGTGTTGTTGAAATAGCCTTCAAATGCAGAAAAGGTTTTGTTTATTTCTTTTCGCTACCTGATAGGTAATCACTTTGTGAGGGACAGCGTGGGGGGTGGGGGGGGGGGTACCAGCCACAAGCCTCTACCACCATGTGAAGGACACGGAGTGGCAAGTGTGTTGTAGGATCAGCCACAAGCTCATCCTAACCCTACCTCCCCAAGGTATCCTCTTATTATTTTTTCCTCTGTGGCAATAGCTGTGTACAGCCTCTGGCGGTTATATCGCCTCCTTCGGGCTGATACCCTTATCAATTTATGTGTATTTTATTGTGTATTTTAGGTGCATTTTATTGGCTATCTTATTGTTGAAACTCGAGGCATCTTTATAGTGTAATGAACTCGTCGGAATAGTCAAGTATATTCCGACAAAACGGCAGCTTATAATTCTATTTTGCCCTTCGCTGACTGAAAGCAAAATGGAATTTCAAGCGGCCAGTGTAAATGATTTTTGCTCAGGCAAGAAGGCCAGCGCTGTTTATTTGCATAAGTACTAATTCCTGATCCCTGGAGCATCGTCACTGGTGACGTGTACATTGTTGCCAAGCCTTCCTAGCAACGTATGCTTTAATGACGTTTCGGATCAGCTGGCATTTGAAAATTGGTCAAGTAAGGCATGGGACGAAAAGACAACAAAACAAAGGCGTTTTTATTTCTGTGAAAAGATATAAGAAAAATTTTAATTTTAACCCGCCACCATCCCGTCACCGATCCAAATCAGTAGTTATATTTTTCTAGCTCCGGCGGTTAAGCTAGACCGTTATACTTCGGTCTGATACCTTTATCAATTTATGTGTATTTTACGTGTATTTTATTGTGCATTTTATTGTGTATTTTAGGTGTATTTTATTGGCTATCTTATTGTTAAAACTCGAGGCGTCCTTATAGTGTAATAAAATCGTTGGAATATTTATGTATATTCCGACAAAACGATAGCTTATAAAGATCTTTACCCGAAAGTGTCATTATCCGAAGCTCTGTTACTTGATCAATTAAAGACGATTATTCACCTATGATCTCTTTCATGTAAAGTTCAATTGAAGGGGTGAGTAATTTTTTTGTAAATAGCATGCTCTGAATGGAATTGAAATTCAATAACATGCTCTCACGCCTTGAATGTAATTACAATTTTCCTTTGCAAACATAAAAAACTGTGTTGACAAAACAGCACACACTGGACAATTTAAATTAAAGTTGCTGGCTCGTGGACAAATTTTAGGATTTTCTTTGCTCAGCAGACAATCCGGAGTAGCTCAATGCTAAAGCATAAATAAACAAATTTTATTGCGGTTTCTTATTAATAATCAAGTTAACCATAGAAAAAGATTTCATGTGAAATTATGCAATTTACGAGCAGACCAGGATAGAATTTTTGAAAGAATATGCATTGCAGACAGGATATTCATTCAGAACAGCAAGCGGTGCGATGTACCAGATGTGGAAATCTGCAACCCAGAACATGTTCCTCTGGGATAACTCAAACTGAATTCAGGCTGGCGAAAATAGTAAGTCGTCTTTTATTAATTGCAAAACAAAAGATAAGTAAGTTTGGGTGATCATTTAATGTTTTTCAAACGTTGACCATTTGAATTGAATTTGAACAAACTGAGATTGAGATGAATATCTACACAATATTTTAGATATTTTACTTTTCGAGTTCTACTGCAAAAATTGCAAGGAAATTTATGCAAGACCTGGTGAAAATGAAAATAAAAATGTCACTAAAGACGACGTAACAACGGAATCGTGAGAGCATGAAAAACAAGAAGATTCCGCTAGATCTGCAGATGGTGATTATGTTGTTTCAGCAGTGATTTCCAATTTAATCGAGTCAGAACTGCGCACATATTTTAAGGATGGGGTAAGTGTAAAACTGAAGTAACAATGCCCTGTGGCACTCGGCTAAATATAACAAACTGAAATAAGATGTATAAATATTATAAATTATGATTTTTTCCAAATAAAAGAAAGTGACAAAATGAAACATATTAATTTTTCCCCTATGTTTAGAAATGCTGTAGTCAGTATGGGGAAGTCAATTGCTAAAACCTTTAGTCTGACAGTATAAGTTTTTTCTCAGAAAATCAAAGTTTAACCCTCAAACTTTTTTCGGACTAGGAATGGACGTTGAAACCCGTGAACCCTCTCCCGTTGGATCCGCTACTGGGAGGTGGGTTGTGCATGAAGCTTGTAATATACACGCTGATATGTAGGTCAAGAAACGGTGTTACAATTAGCAGGATACGTTATTATGACAAGTGAGTTCGCCTTTAAGAACGAAATCTCAATTTATCCGTTTTGTTTACCAATTTGGTTTATGAAATCGTGCGGCTCGTTCTATTTTAAGTTTATATTGTCTATTCTTTCTTTCTTTTGAGATTTGGACCTTTGCCACAACAACAACTTGTTGCTGCAGGTTCATGCAAAAACGCTCCCTGAAAAGACTACCTGACCTCGAATTGGCAATATTGGTAAAGAGCCCTGTCATCATCTGTCGACATTAAGCAGGCTATCGCCTACATTTAGCCCAGTTGACATAGGTCAAAATGTTTTTCTCAAACACCAAACTGTGTTGTTCATAATGTGAAAATAAAACAAATTAGGATATTTTAATGGAAATTTCAGAGAAACTGGATGGAAATTCCTAGTTATTCTCTAGGAAGAAGTGATCACTTCTTTTAAGAAATTTCGATGGAAATACCAGAGAAATTCGATGGAAATTCCTGGCAATTTCTTAGGAATAAGTGATCACATTTTCCAAGGAATTTCGATAGAAATACCAGAGAAATTCGATGGAAATTCCTAGGAATTTCTTTGGAAGAAGTAATCACTTCTTCAAAGGAATTTCGACAGAAATACCAAAGAAATTCTATTGAAGTTCCTAGGAATTTCCTAGGAAGAAGTGATCGCATTTCTTCCAAGGAATTTCGATAGAAATACCAGAAATATTTGATGGAAGTTCGTACGAAATTCCTTTTAAGTTCTCGGGAAGTAAAAATGACTTCTTACATGGAATTTCGAAGGAAATTCGATGGACGTTCCTAGAAATTTGTAGGAAGACATCCAGTAGAAGTTGGAAAAGAAATGAGCGTCCTGGTCTTCGGTAGTTTAGCGGAAATGCTGTGGTTGAAAATAACGGTCGTTTCTGCATGCCGTTCAGCAGAGAAGGATTCAAAGACATCATACGGCACTGGACGTGAAATCTTTATTGGTCACATTGTCGACAAGCATTTTGTACCCCTAGAGCAGATCGGAAATGATCCTGGCAAAAGTTGTAATTTGTAATAATATGCAATTGTTGCCAAATGTACAAAACATAGAAATAATTTTTATTATTTATTTGCAGAAAAAAAGTAAGAATGACGAGGTTCAACTCCCGATAAAAATCAAAATAAAGAAAAGAAAAGTTGGTTCATGCAATGAATTTAGTGTGATATTATCAGAGCTGACCAATTCGCCCATTCGCGCTACAGTCGAGAGCACAAGACTCTGGAGAGTTTTTCAAGATGGCTTAATAGGATTTTGCAACACTGGTAAGATAAATCGCTCTTTTCTCCAAATTTATTTTGACAGTTTATTTTTAATATAAGTTTCACCTTCACGGTCAATAATTTTTATACTTATATATATACTTGTTATATTTATTTTTAATGTTTATAAATCTGAACTAACTTTTGAGTAAATTTATGGTTGTTTCACATCATTAGACGATTCGCAGATTACTGATAACATAACAACAGAAGATGGAACAGTCAGATACACAGTCATGGAGTTAGGCACTAACAGGGGAAAGTCAAAATTGATAACATCCGAAGGTCATTCGTACGCGATCAAGAGAACGAAAACTTCAACTTCATATTTGAAAAAATACTATCGACATTTTGGTAGTGTTCGGTCCGGACGAAGAAGATGCGTTGCAGTGCTACCGTCACGCAGAATGGAAGCAATTTTGTACTGGGGAATAAACATCACTGCCACCAACCAGACCATGGTCTTTGAGTTAAACTTAGTGTCAACACCAAGGTATTTTTAGTTCCGTAAAATTTACAAACCAAGTAAACAAATAAAAAGTAAAAATTTAAGAAAATATACAAAACAAAATGAAGTTAAGTAAATAAAAGTGAATAGAAAGCCCGCCAAGTAATAAAACAATTAACATCAATGTATTTTATTATAGGTCAAAGAAAGAGCACAGACTGACATGTTTCGTACCACTACGGCTTTGGTTGAAGTACTGATCAAAGAGGACAAACCGAACAATTTTTCATTGCCGAATCCAATGAATTTAAAAAGAAAAGCGAACAGAATCAGAGAGAAAACCGCCCTGATGAACCAAAAGATTTAGAGGTCGAGGTGGGAAATGTATTCTATTTCATGCAACAATTTTAATGCAATTCAACAAATTTTTATTATATTAAGATGAAACTTCATTAAAAAGGAATTTATTTTGCATAGTGTATGCTGCAGATATCAGGGAGCCACAGTGGCAAAGAATTCCCGAAGGCAGACATAAGGATTGATGAGCGGCATTTAACTTTTGCAACAACTCAACAGCTTTATCTCCTAGCGATGGCCAAGACATGGTACATAGATGGAACTTTTAGTGTTGTACAGCGGCCCTTTGTGCAGCTTTCGCAATACACGCATTCGTCCGTCAAGGCGATTCAATGAAACAAATTCCGTTGACATTCAGCTTGATGTCATGAAGGAGAAGCAAAGATTACATTGAAGTGCTAAACTCTGTCGTCAACGAACTTCCTTTTGCACAAAACTCACCACAGTGGTCGCCGACTTTGAAAGAGGTAAATTATTTATTTCTGTTGTTGTTTTAATAATTAATTTATATCAATTTGTCATTTCATTTATTTTTTATTTTAAATATTACCGTTATAATTATTCGTACTATTTCTCCAGGAATATGGAAAGCAAGCAGAAAAGTATTGTAAGATAATTTCTTGCATCTAAATCCGTTGTTAACAAGCCGTTTTCGCCTTTTTTTAAAGTACATCTAAAAAGGTATTTGAGTATAACTATATTCCAGGGTAAACTTTAAAGATTTAACCTGTGCATTCAAGTACTCCACGAAGCCCACCCAGGACTTCAGGTCTCCATGCCAGATGCTGAAGATGTCATCAATGAACCTCAACCATAAGAGAGGTTGTTTTTTATAAACAAACATATACTTTTTTCAAAAATTGCCACGACTAAGTTTGCGTAAGACGGTGCTACTCTCGTACTAATTGCCGTACCAAACAACTAGAGAAAATACTCCCCATTAAGCTCAAAGTCATTCATTGTTAAAACAAATTCTAGTAATTTAATTAGTATACTATTACTTGGTTTTTCTCCATATTTTCTGCAGTCATTTAGGAAGTTTTCGACATAAAACAAACCTAGATCTGGCGGAATGTTAGTGTACAAAGATACAACGTCTAGAGTAAATAAGATACAGTTTTGGGGTATGCTTTTGTAATTTCAACAAAAAGTCATTTGTATCTTTAAAATATGAATCTGTAGAGCATGCATAGGGTTTGAGAAAATAATCCATAAACTGGCTTATCCTCACAGTAGGAGAGCCATTAGCGGAAATAACTGGTCTCCCCGGCGGAGGCCTGGTTTGTTTATGGATTTTGGGTAACAAGTATAAACGTGCTGTTCGCGGTTCAAACTCAGTTAGATATTTAAATGTATCAATTATAATTTCATGTTCAGTTTTAAAGCAGTATTCTAGATACTCTTTAATCGTTTGATGAAAGTGGAAAGTTTTACAACCATCCAATGTCTTATATACTTTACTGTCAGAAAGTTGGGTATAACCCTCCTTTAGATAATTATCCCGATCCAAAACAACAACCGCACCCCCTTTATCAGCGGCTTTAATTACGATATCTTTTTCATGGAAGATAACTCCTTAATATCAATAAATTGTCAGATTTTTCTTGGAAGGAGCGAATTTTTTTTGGTTTCGTAAACTTTCAAGGTTCATGCTAATAAAGTCTTCTAAAACCCAACAACCAGGTGGATTCCACGTTGATTATAATTTGAAGTTTTGGTCTCCGAATGATGGATCTGTATAACAGTCGATATCACCAAACAAATCCTCATTAGAGGAAGAGTCCGACAAGTTTACCTCCTTAAGTTTGGTTCTTGTTTTATTTTTGAAAAAAAATTTGCGCCTGAGATACATATGGAACTTATCTAGATCGTTTCTCATGACACCCAAGTCCGGTTCTCCAGGAATTAAACAAAAGGACAGGCCTTTAGTCAGGACTGCAAATTGAGGATCGGTAAGTTTATGAGAAGAGAGATTAAAAACTAATTGTTTTGAAACTGACATGTTAATTTTGAATCAAGTTAACAAGTCTTACGATAAAACCTTGTAACATTGGTTTTGCTATGAAGATCTGAAACACTAACGTCTCAAAGTTATTTGGCGTTTGCATTTTCGCAAGACCAGCATAACTGTTTCATCAGGGCTGAATACTAACGTCTCAAAGTTATTTGGCGTTTGCATTTTCGCAAGACCAGCATAACTGTTTCATCAGGGCTGAAATTTGTCACATCGTAAGCCTCATTGCTCCTGCGACCATGGTTTCCTGATATCCCGCGATTGCCCTGGGAATTAAAACCACCAGGCCGAACTCTGCCACGGTTTCTCCGGCCTCTGCCACGATAACTACCAAATCTTGCATTATCCGCGTTACTCTTCGGAGAACGCGAGCGAGAGCGAGCGTGACGCCCTCGGTCTGCCACGATCTTCCCTTCCTACAGACACCATTCCTCTCCATATTTTCTACATGGGAGGTTCTCTATTAAGTCGTTTCTTTTTATTGAAGTTTTCCTTATTCCTCTTCTCCTCCTCACTGGCTAGGCGGCCATCATACGGATAGCAATCTCAAATTCACGCATTATGTTTCTTTGGTCGCATAATGTGTGGAGGGTACTTTTGTATGCCTCGTATTGCGCTACGTCCTGGTTCAATTTCGAACGCAGGATGATGAACAGCATCTCCATTCGCTCTTTTGCTTGCTGTCAATGCAGATTTACGAAAGCTGTTTTTTCATTAACAGTCAAGATGTTTTCTAGCCATTGGCTGCAATTTAGGGACCAATTGGTGATTTCATCTTTCTAAGGAGGTTACTCAGATGAAAAATTCTTAACTGGTGCCGAATCACAGGCATGCGCGAGGCCCTAGCTCGCTTGAAAATTACTAGAGCCTCCTCAGTCTCCTCGCTCCCCTCGTTTCCCTGAAATGAAACACGTTTTGTGTTATCACTAGGGTTACTAATTTTACAAGTAAGTTGTGTGACAGGGATGGTATTTTCACCAAAATCTACATTATCACTCACGGGGTTCAAACTTTGACTCCCACCAGGATCGGGACACTCATTATCACTCACCGAACTACCGATTCTGTTTTTCCGCACTTCCCCTTTCGGAGTTAGGGTAAGCGATGATTTGTGTGTCATTAACCGTGCGTTTACTTGGGCAATAACTGGTTCTAGAACCGCATAACTGGGTCTAGAACTGCCGTTTATCTGGCCAACTGTAACCGGTTCTTGTGAAGAAAATCGTACCCGAGCCACACTTCGGGTAGGCCCTTGACCTTTTTGAATAGACTATAAACAACATTTTAAAATTTTAAGTCAGTAACTTTCTCATAAAAAGTGGTAATATATGATAATTTGTATTGTAAAATATGATAAAGTGAACAAAAAGACAGGAAACTCTTAAAGAATGAGGTTTTATATTTGGCAGAAGCATCGATGTTTCGACAGCGGTTTTGATTGAAAGTCTTCAAAGATATATATTTTACAAATCAACGAGTAAAATGCTTTATTTCAAAGTATCTTGAACTCAATATTAGTAATTGTTTACGTATTTTAAATGATATTTGTGTATTCATCTTTTTTTACAATTGATTTGCACTTTAAGTTTATAACATAACTAGATTCAGAACCACCCATTCATCTGGAGAGCATAACTAGAACCAGAACTGCCACTGCGCATGTCATCGGTTCTGGTTCTAGTTAAGCTCCACGTTAACGCACCATAATATTACACAATTCTAATAAACTGTCAATATTTCGTTTATCAAAATTTTGTTTATCAACAACACAGCATGTTTCCGGTGTGGTGTTAAAGTTGTGAAACACCACAGATCCAACCACAAACTGATTTTACGAGTTTCAGGACATATATGAGTGTTAGAGAAAATATACGAATATTTGTGAAAGATATAAATTAAGACAGTATCAGGTGGTTTACCCCTGCCTGTAACTCCCAAATAGGTCTAACGATTTTTAAATGTGTTTTTTAATTCCAAAGATACCGTTTTCAATTGCAGTAACAAATTATTGAAAATATTGCTTTTTATGGAATGCCGTTTTAACAGTTGATGCTTATTTTTGATGTCAAAATATAATTAAAGATATGAATAAATCAATTCAGGTCTCATTAATTTGTATTTTGCTATCAATAATTGAATTTTAGATGAAAAAAAATTAATGTTTGAGATCAAAGAGGTAATTTTACAAACTTAAAACATCTTTACATAATATTTAACGAATTAAATTTTTGAGCTGATGACTTAAATTATTGATAACAATAACAAAACAATTTTTGAGCTCAAGAATTGCTTCATTTTTGTACAGTAAAAAAGTAAAAGAAAGATTTTCTATACAAACACCAGTTGCCGGTTCTATATTCTCACTTTTTTTTATACAAAATGGACTGATATTTTGATATCAAAAATTAATTCTTGAGATCAAATAAGTCATATGCAGATTTCAAAATACAAATTAAAACGTATCTTGAAATCAATGAAAGGAAAATAAATTATTGAGCTAAAAAGTGAGATTTTTCTATAAACTGTTTCATTTTTGTTGTTAAGAATTAAATTTTTGATCTCCAAAAATCAATTTTAGAGATCATTAAATCATTTTTATATCGATAAATATTTTTTAATATCTCTAAATACTTTTTGGTATCAAGAATTATTTTTGAGATAAAGATTATATTTAGAGATATCAAAAATATTAACACTGATATCAAAAAATTATTCTTGATATCAAAAAATGAATTTTGTTAGATAAAAATTAATTCTTGATAGCAATAATTCCATAATAAATGTGAAAATGGTATTCCATAGTTTCTTTTCTCAGCTTCAAAGCCGTCATGATTAAGGGTGGTTTTCAACATCAAAAGTCTGGCTGGTTAGTAGTATGAAAAGATTGGTTCCAGCACAGGAAGTGACGTTATAACAGGTGTTGCCATGGTGATGACCTCCTCCCCCCCCCCCCAGGCGGCAAACCTAGGAAAGACCTCATAGTAAAAAAGTAAGGACCTCCCCCCCCTAGGCGGCAGCCGGGACAAACCCTATGGTGAGAAAGTGTGGACCTCCCCCCTAGGACATACTATGTACCGACTCCCCCCCCCCCCCTAGGCGGCAGACCTAGGACAGACCTCATGGTGAAAAAGTGTGGACCTCCCCTCCCCTCCCGGGTGAATTTCAGATTTTGCATATTTACACGTTTCAGACCATTCTGAACATTTTTGGTTTTTCGACTGACCCGACCCCCCCCATACCCCCACCCATCCTAGGAGAGCAAGCCGAATCAGCATAAAACTTATAAATAAGTGCTGCGTCTGGAGGCTTAGCAATCACATCGCCAGCAGACACATGATGGACAACACACCATCTCCAGCTATCAACACAGGCATTAATGATCTGACTGAAACAGTTACTTTTGATGATACATTATTACCGTGGGAAGATATTGATATTCCTGGCAAACGCTGAAAAGCCTTGGAGGAAGTGTTAGATGTACCGTCAGAGGGAGGAAGTGGCGCCCCCTTCAGTGCAGCAAAGGAATGCCAGATCCTGAGGGACCTGACTATCCGTTCTGGGTTGCGAAGAAACTTGTAAATGGTAGCAACTCACAACTTAGCGCAAAGTTAAAGCACATCTGGAGCATCTTGAGGAAAACGAAGTGAGTGATGATGACGATGAGGATGCAGAAGTGGACATATCAAGCGATGACGAAGAAGACAAGCATCTTAAATCTAAAATTGAATTGAGCAAGACCATACCTGTTACTGAGGAAGATGTCACGCTGTTGAAACGAAACTTTCAAGCAGTGCTTCCTCTGATTGATTGCAACATTTTATGGTGTTTATGTGAAGAAGGCTTTTCAACCAACACACGTACATGTACTTAACAGAAGAAGTGAATACCGCTATTCAGCTCATCTACATGTTAGAAGGAAACCTAGAGCATTTTTCGATGTCAGAGCCAAAGTTCTCCGAAGCCATGACTCGACGTTTCGTTCAACTTTTTAGAAGCCTTCATGAGGAACATTTTAAGACTTTGTGTCTACCGGTGCCAAAATGTGTTGCTGTGAATCGTGATTCTAAATGTGCAAAGTTCAAGCTACAGGGCTTCAAATACCTTGAAGAACGCATTCAGGTGTATCATATGATGGCTTAGCTCTATGAAAAAGGATATTTTAGTGCTTGTCATAACACAATCTCTAACAAACGGTTTGCCGACAACCTTTCTTGATGGTTTTAATGAGATGACTCCGCGAATGTACAAACATCTCATGAAAACCTATATGTAAGGAGCAAAGTCATCATTATTTCATTGTGCAGCATTAAAACCTTCCATCATTCACAATGTCAACATTATTCTTCACCGATGTCAAAACGTCCTGCTTTTGAATCGGATTGGATGTTGCAAGTGAAGAATTTGCATCAGCATTGGGAAGCTGTTGGAAAGGCCATTCCAAGAGAACGTTTCATCCACTCGTTTCTACGTGAATGTGAAGAACTGCATTTACTATCAACTTTCGACATTGATTCGGCATTTATCAACGCGAATACAATTTGGGCAGTTGAGCTCATGTTAGTTGTAGCTGCAATAATCATTTTACATTATGATGATGACATTGACGACGAATGTAGCAGAACTTGTTCGATTCAACCATGGACGAGTTGAAGTGAATTCAGAACTTTGCAAGATGTTTGTTGACGCAGATAGTTGGGAATAAAAGGAGTGGACTCAAAGTTATCATTTCATTGTGCAACCATGGAGAAGACAAGCAGCTTTAAAATTAGTGCCAACTTAACAAATACTGTGGAGCATGGGAAATTTTGACCATTTCTTCGCATCACACGTGGAGAGAGATGGTGTGCTTATTCACCATCTTTGCGGTAGATTTATGTCAAAGCTTGAAAAATTGGCTTCAAACTATACTTAACACAAACGAAGTGGCTTGAAGTCATTTCATACTTGGATATGCGCTATGTGAATTTTGTGCGCACATCGCGGTTTGAAGGGAAAGAATACACGCATCATATCAACATGAATGATTGTGAATGGGAGACATTGCTTCAGGAGATGGATAACATTAACTCAGCCTTGTTACCATGTACGGAATGTCATGGTGAGAAAACTATCATCAAACTTCAAAAGAATGATCGGGTGAAGGTGTCAAAAGTGTCCAAGAAAAGACTGGCTGAAGTTCAATTGGAGAACATGAACGTGCAAAATCAACTTGGACTTACCTGTGACTATTGTGGTGCTTGCGGATATGTGGAGGATTATCATTGCCACTGCCACAAGTACAATTGCAAGATGTATGAACTAAACAACTTCTGCAACAAGTGTGGAGTACTTAAAGCCTGTGAAGCAAAGTAGAAGTCACAAGACACATACTGAAACAAGATGGATGCATGTTTTAAAAAGGCTTATGTTGACTTAATGATTGTTAAACTTGCTTGCTGTGACACTCCAGACTATCAACTTTATCATTTAGACGTCTTTTGGGATGTTGTACATCATAGTCTTGGTGTGATTGAACTACATTCAAGATTTCTTGGAGAATGTCATAAAATTGGAATAGAAGATCCTGACTTTGATTCTGCGTTCTATTCTGCTCGCACTGATGTGGAAGTATATTTCACCGTGGTTGATTATTTGAGAAATTGCCGTGGACTAGAAGAAGAAGAGGAAACGGAGCAGCTTTGTCAGGTAAGAGAACCTTTTTAAACAACTTTAAACATATAGCAACAACCTTTTAACATCTTTGTGACAACATAGCGAATTTAATCTTATGCAAGTTGTTTCAAAGAGTCATTTAAAGACATAACAATGTTTTTCTTACTAGCAAATTTAATTTTATGTGAGTGGTTTCAAAGTAAACAAACATCGTGATAGAAGCGGTTGCAGTCATTTTAAAAGGTATTTTGTTACAGGAAGAAACCGACATGTCAGAATAAACAAAAGAAACAAAGTCAACATGGAGAATCTTGTATTATTTAGCGGTCACAAGGATGTTCTTTCAAACATGTTTCCAACACGACTTGAAATGTGTGGACATACGTTCAACTCGAGTGAAGCTTTGTATCAATATGAGAAAGCAGTTTTTCATCACCGTCAAGATATTGCTTCAACTATTGTTTCATGTAGAAATGGATATGAAGCAAAACGTATTGCTAAAGTGATAAAGCCCTGTCCTTTGTGGCATACAGTGAAGAGAAGTAAAATGCAAGATGTTTAACATGTTAAATTGAATCTGTGTGTATTGTTATGCAAAAAAGTTAAAAGAATGTAAAGAAAAAAACGTTAGTTGAAGCAACGTATGATCATTGGTGGGAAGCTGGTGTGAAACAATTGTCATCTCCTTCATATCCTGGTCAGAATATCATGGGAAAGTTGTTAGAAATGTTGTGTGAGAAGGCATAAAAGTGGCGAGACTTTTCATTTACTCGTTATAGTGTGTAGACGTGTTATGTAAAAACATGAATGCTAAAACGTGACAGACTTGTGTGATAACATTGCCGAAGCAGCATCTCACAACACGGTATAATGGCAGACATTACACTGAGACAATATATTGTGCAAAAAGCTTATTGTGAAGAAATGTTATTAGCTGTAAAAAGGTTTGCATGTTTAGCATGTCCTGCTCGTCAACATGAACAGTGTCAAGAACATACTTGTCATGCTACATGTGTCTATACATATTGGAACGAAGCTAAATATTAGATAAAATGTTAGAGAATGCAAATCAACGTTGTGTAAAATATGATGTAGATGCTATTACATTAGATGAACTCAGTAGTTGGTTAGTGTTCATTGAAGACCAATGGTCTCCAGTTATTCACACCATTGTATCAATACTTGATTTGTAAAAACTTGTTGTTGATATGCTAGTTAAGTGATGTTAATTGAGTTATAAAATAAAAAGTGTTCTGTTGAGAAGTGCTTCATTTCGTGTGAACATGTCAACGTGAAAAGACTACTTGACTAATATATACTTCAAACCTGGACAGCCTGGGGCATTTTCTGGTCTTTACAAACTTTATCACATCTTAAGAAAACATAATCAGCCAGTTACACATTCACAAGTAAAGAAATGGCTACAGGATCAAGATCCATTCAGTTTACTACAACCTGTAAAATACTGGTTCAAAAGACAACGTGTGATTACACGTGGCATTGATGACATGTGGGATATTGATTTGGCTGATGTGGGAAACATTGCTCCCTATAATGATAACACACGCTTTTTACTCATTGTCATTGCTGTGTTTTCCAAATATTTATGGAAATAACAAATAACATACCAGCGTCATACAAGCATTTCAAAAGATTTTTCATGATACGCGACGAAGACCGCGAACTCTAAGGTCTGATAAAGGAACGGAATTTAAAAAAAGATGGGTCAAAGCATTTTTGAAGAAGGAGGGAATTCATGCTTATACCGCAAAGAATGAAACCAAAGCTAACTTTGCTGAGAGAGTCATTCGTACTCTAAAGGGAATGATGTATCGGTATTTTCTACATAATCAAACTTACCGTTATGTAGACATCCTTCCAGACTTGGTGTATAATTACAACCATAGACCTCATGGCTCTCTTTCTGATAAGTATGCTCCTGCAGAGATTCGTAAAAACAATGAACCGAAAGTGTGGAAGTATATGTATGTAGACAAATTGAAATTGAAACCGAAGAAGAAGAGAACCTACAAATTTAAAATTGGCGATCATGTTCGCATTTCCCACATAAAATATGTGTTTCAGCGGGATTATCACATTAAATGGACACAAGAAGTCTTCATTGTCACACATCGTTGTAAGAAGCAAGGAATACTTTGTATCGTGTGAAAGACTTTTTAGACAGAGATACGATGGACATTTCTATGAGAAAGAACTGCAGAAAGTGACCAAAGATATTGAATCTATTTATAGAATTGAACAAGTCTTGAAAACACGTAAAAAACGAGGTATGAAAGAATTATTTGTGAAGTGGTTAGGTGGGCCAAACAGGTTTAACAGTTGGGTGAAAGAAACAGACACTCAAAACTGAATCATCCATTTACATGCTTGGTCTCTGGACCTGCAGGCAGTGGTAAAACGTCTCTGGTGAGGGAAATTCTAGAACAAAAGTTAATTAAACCCTCTCCGAAAAGCATTTTATGGCTTTATGCAGCAGATCAGCCTTTATACAAGGGAATGAAACATGTGGAATTTTACCAAGGCATTCCAGATGACATTGAAAAGCGCTTTAACCCGAAAAAAAAACAAACTTCCTCATCATTGATGACTTAATGACGAAATGTCATAGTGATGGGCGTATGACACTCTCTTTAGTGTCGGCAGCAGTCGTCAAAATCTAAGCATTCTCTTTATTGTGCATAACTTATTCCATCATGGTAAAGAGATGCGCAGTATTAGTTTGAATACACATTATATCATTCTGTTTAAAAATCCTAGAGAGAGTCAACAAATTAGTACATTGGCGCCACAAATGTATCCTGGAAGATCTCAATTTCTCATAGAAGATGCTACTGGCAAACCCCATGGCTATTTATTCATTGATTTAAAACCAAAGACAAATGATCAACTACGTATTCGTACAGGCATTTTACCAAAAGACACACATCATATATATATTGATAAAGCAGTGTATGAACAAGAACCAACTCATTTAGCCATTCGCAGTCAAGATGTCTAAACGTATTCGAGCGAACCAGTCTTTTCTTCACTTGCTTGCACGCAGTGGACCTAAACGACGTAAATCCTTGCTACAGCAAGCTACGAAGGAGGAATTAACTAGCTTGTTTGAAATTTGTTTGAATATATTGCGAGGACATTTACCCTTAAGCTCAAAAAGGTTTAAGGAATTCTCTACGTACTCTAGCAGGTAAGATATCACTTCGAAGAAAAAAGAAGTTGATTAATCAGAAAGGAGGATTTATTAGAGATATTGTTAAATTTGCATTACTCTTATTAGCCCAACTGCTGTAAAATTGAAACATACTATAAAAATGGTCCTCATTCCTGAATATGAATACAAACTGTTATTAGAAAAGAAAAATGACATTAAAACAAAAAGTAAATACACTTTTACGTGGGAAACCAACGCATGAAAAGGCTATGGAAATGTGTCATCTTCTTGTCCGCCATTTACAAACAAGACATTCTAAGCAAAAGCCTGTTACGTCGTCTGAAAAGCCAGAAAAGTTATTTTTAAGTCATTATCAACCTATCTATCATGGAAAGTAATACAACTTTTAGCAGAACTGAAGAAACATGGTGTAAAATGGACAGGCAAGAATGAACTTGTGTTGAAAACGGGCGATATTATAAAAATTCTAACATTGTTGATTTGATGAAAGAAGCATTGGTTGCGACAAGAAGAAAAGAACGAGCAATACCACCACATGGTTGGCATCCGTTTATCCAGGAAATTGCAGATGCTAATATTCCAAAAACAATGTTTAGTAAAAAGACCACTCGTGACGACATTACAACCGAAATGAAACAGCGTCAACAACGACAGTTTCCTGTAGGATGGGAAAATTTTTAACATGGCTTAAAGAGCTATGTTGTTGTCAAGAAACGACCAATTGTAGCATTGAAACACCCCAGCATTGAAACACCACATCATTGTATGGGCCCATCCAATTTCTGGGCTAAATCAATACAGAGGCTATTGAAACAGCACATACAGTTTCTCCCCATAAAACACGACTCGGTGAAGGAAAACACAGTGCATACGGATAAATAGCGTTTCAAAATATTACAGTAAGGGTTGTCGTCTGCTCGGGACCTCAGTACCCCTAGTGGTACTGAGGTCCCGAAGTGGCACTGAGGACCCGGTGGCACTGAGGACCCGACAATTTTTTATATTAACTCCCCGCCCCCGCACCGCCTCCATCTTTAATTGTGTCTTAAAATCACTGCTTCTTCCGCCCCCTCCCTGCCACCCCGTTAGGGGACGCCGTCAGGGGTGGCATGAGATGTTTTATTTTCTTATATTATATTCCCACCGCCCCGCCCCCCACCACCCAATATGTTTATCTCAATATCTTACACTTTTTTTTCATAAAATATATATAAATAGACAAATACACATGTGTATTCAAAAAATGTTCAAGAAAAAAAGATGCGAAATTTCTCTTTTTGGCATATATATATATATATATATATATATATATATATATATATATATATATATATATATATATATATATATATATATATATATATATATATATATATATATATATATATATATAGCCAGCCCCTCGCACACCCCTCCTACGCAGCAAAGACAAATTTTTTTTTTTTTTGTAATTAAAGCCTTGAAGCGGCTTGATAAAAGCAGCAATATAAGCAGCATTGTTTTGGTTTTAAGCGTTTCTTTCAGCTTAAAACCGCCTAATATAGCATTCTGAAGCATTCAGTGCCACTGGTGGTACTGAGGCCCCGAGCATCAAAGGATGGGTTATTCCTATGCAACTGTCTATAGATTTGGCCCGTATTCTTGATCAGATGTGTTGTTTCTATGGATGGGGTATTCCTATGCAACTATCTGTAGATTTGGCACACCCTGATTCTATATGTGCTATTTCTGTGGCTTACAGCTATGGGATGGGCCCATTCTACACCCATCAACCATTGAAACAGCCCATCTTGTTCACTTCACAACTCAATTTATTCCCATTTTTAAGGGGAGAAGAAAATATGTGCTATTCCTATAGCCAAATATGGGCTGAAACTATAGAAGCGCAAAACAACAAAGATGGGGTAAATTTAATACCTCGCTGTTGTTGGATGGGCCGATCCTACGGATGGGCTGTATAAATACATCACCAATCACATAAAAATCAGATGTACAAGTGCTTGTTGTGAAGGAGAAGTAATAGATCATGATGTCAAAGATGATGAGAAACACTATTTACATACTTGTGCGAATGGCGCGCACTATCGTGATGTATATAGACAACGTCAACGCACATATACCATTTAGTCATCATGGAGTCAACAAGTTTTTACATTACTTTGCCTAGCAATGCTAGTATGACCTATTATCCCAACAACAAGGCATCGAATTACCAAATTCGCATGCCTCGAACCATCTATCTGAACAGAAAATATGAAGTGGCTTTAAATGAAATTCAATATACATGGTCTACGATGAGGCCTAACTTAGACTATTATGAAAACTACATAACGGATTATACAGTTGATGGCGTCTATAAAACAGTGCATATTGACCATGACTATTACAAAACTCCTAGTGAAATCATTCAAGCGAAAAATCAAGCCTTTAAAGATGCTTTCACCACTGATGAAGTTGATGTATCTCCAGTGAGATTAACCTGTGATAAAATTACAAGGAAAGTCTCTCTGATGTTAAATGATCATTTTTCGTAGGATTAGGAGAACTGTTAGGATTTACACCATATATGGTTTATATTAATGAAAGTGAGGCGCCACATATGCTTGATATTAAACATGGATTTTATATACTCTATGTGTACTGCAGTATTTGTGATCCACAAGTAGTTGGCGATTACTATGTTCCTTTGCTACGTTCTGTTCCCATTAAAGGTGTTGATGGTGAAATTATCATGAAAACGTATGAAGAACCTCATTATGTTCCTGTAAACACATCCAAATTTGACGTAAAAGAAATCAATATTAAGGACGACATCGGTCAAAATGTTACATTTTAAACTGGAAAGGTGATCTGTAAACTTCATTTTCGACCATTATGAAAGTCTATACACACAATCCATCTGCATATCGCAGCCATTTTCCTTGTCAAGTTGGCGAGGAATTACTAGGATTGAAAGGAGCGCGAATCCAATATGGCGATGGTACTGGTTCAATACTGGGATCATTGACTCATAAAGCTATTCCATTACTTAAGGCTGGGGCTAAGATCGTTGCGCCACATCTTAAAAAAGGCTGCAAAGAATGTCGCAAAAGATGTTACGCGTCGAGTTGCACAGCATGTGATTGGCGATGTGCTTGAAAAGAGAGTGCAACCGACGAAACTTGCCAGAAGACGAAAAATAGCCAGACGGATAACATCAAACATATTAAAAAGATATCTTTGGAAAAAATGTCTTTCATTCATAACCATTCCTGTGAATGTAGTCTTTCTCCATTGGAATGGTTTCACGTACCACCGACGCAAACTGCTGTAGAGAAAAGTTATAATGTAGACTATCAACCACTCAATACCATTAGAGAAGGCGCTCCAATAGAGTTCTACATTCCTGCGAGTACAGAAGAACATGTGGATTTAAAGAACAGCAAACTTCATATTATATGCCGCATTCTAAAGGCTGATGGAACAGCCTATGGCGCAGATGATAATGTCTCATGTATCAACGATTTGTTAAATGGGTTATGGTCTAATATTGAATTGTTTCTGAATGATCGACTGGTATCTCATAGTAACAATGCCCATGGTTATACCAGCATTATCTCTCATCTCATCCATGATTCGGAAGAAAGTCTCCATTCTGTGCGCTCTATGCGTCTCATGTATAAGGATACTGCAGGGTCAATGTATAGTTATGAGGTGAAAAGACCTAATCATGAACGTTATGTATCAGGGTTTCATGTCAATGTTGAGAGTGGTGACTTAGCTGAGCAAGGAAATAATGGTTTACATAATCGTTATTTGCATACACGTCTCAGCCGTGATTTTATGCTGACAGGTGGTTTAAGGATAGATTTGTCTGAGCAGGATCGTTATCCTCCTGATGGCATCAGTTTGAAATTACGTTTACATAGAAAAAAAGATGAATATGTATTGATGGCTGCAAATAATACCTATGAGGTAGAAGTGAAAGAGGCATTTTTAACCATTCGCAAAGTGTTGGTTAGTCTAGGTGTTCAGTTAGGACATACATATGCATTGATGACAAGTTTCTCATCACTAGAAAAGAATGTAAAGTGTTAGCCATTTTAACAGGATTTCAGTCTTTTGTGAAAGATAACATCTTTTCGGTCAATTACCAAAACATATTGTGATTGGTCTGGTTCATAATGAAGCCTTTGGTGGAACAGCATTGAGAAATCCATATGATTTCAAACATTTTGATCTTGACTTTATGCAACTGTACACGGATGGTGAACCAGTCCTATCCAAACCTCTCAAGCTTGACATTGCACAGAACAAATAACTAGACGCTTTTGAAACGCTTTACAGATCGTTTGATAGATTGAATGGTGAGAAAAGTTCTATCATAAAACGGGAAGATTGGCCTAGAGGTTATGCTTTATTTTCGTTTGATTTAACACCTGATTATGATGGTGATGGTCATTTCCCCCTGATCAAACATGGGAATTTGCGGCTAGAAATGATTACAGGGCTTTGCAGCATACAATCAATGTCATCGTCTATGCTGAATTTGATAACATTATTGAAATAAGTGCAAATCGCAGCATCCAATTCGACTACCAGTCATGAACACGAAGCAGATCAATGCCATATTGAGTTATGATGTCATGACCAAAGACTTGTTTCAAGGCGTGTTTTCCATGGACCAGTTACCATCTTTACAACGCGGTGCCTATGTCATCAACACAGACGATCATGATGAACCAGGAGAACATTGGGTGGCAGTGTATTATGACAAAGACCCTGTAGAATATTTTGACTCTTATGGACTGTTACCTCTAGATGATCGTTTAGAAACGTTTTTAAGGAATGATTATATGTATAATTCCATATCATTACAAACACCAGTATCATCGTCATGTGGTTTTTATTGTGTATATTACATATTGCATAGAGCTCGAGATCAGAGTATGTTTGATATTGTAAATATATTAAAAAGAAAGGATGGTGATTTTATTATAAAGGATTTTGTATACAGACATTATAAAACTTTGTTTTATTAATGTTGTTGTAGTTAAGTTATATTAGTTAAGTTAGTTAAGTTATATTAGTTAAGTTAGTTAAGTTATATTAGTTAAGTTGTTGATAATTGTTCAAGTTTGATGATAAATAAAACCAAGTTTCAAACAACTGTCTTGATTATTGTATTATATCTATTTACAAATTTACCTACAAACTCTGTTTACAAACTCTATTTACAAATTTTTATTTACAAACTTTTATTTACAAACTCTTAATTACAAACTTTTATTTACAAAACACGATCAATACATGTCACTAAATACATTCAATACATTGATCAATGAATGCCATTGATTACAATCTAAATTAATATATGTATCATATACATTACACCCGCATTTGTAAATGCTATGAAAGCTCACATAACTCGCATCACCAAACTCTATCACTTTAACAGTTTCATGTTCAGACAGTTTCAGTTCATATCCATCTTCATTGATGTCAATGTCCATCACCCGCAAAGGCTGTGCCAACTCAATGGATTTGGTACCACGCTTAAGTTGTATTCCTTCCTCTTTGAGTTCAAGCATCAGGTTCTTCCCAATCCAATGCTTTGTGTTGTGGTTGTAACAACGCGTTCCATTCCACTGTGCTGAGGGTGATGATGTCGTAGTGTTCTGTAAGCTCGTCATGTTGGCGAAATTGTACAAACACGTCTAGACAGTTCTGAGTCACACGCACTTCTAATTCATTTGAGAGTAGAAGGAGAAAGTCGGGTATCCTCAACTTGTCTAGATGATCCTTCAATACGGATTGGTCGTCAGGCGATAGTATGATATACTTTCCAAAATGTCTTAGAACAACGTCATCACATAAGTTTCTCATATATGAGAATCCATATGTAATGGGTTCACAATCCAACAAATAGTCTTCCATCTCGTCTATTTATACTCTGATGATGGCGAACAGCGGGCAGCTTCTAGGAATCGTAAGACTGCGCGCCAGTTCTTTATATCAAAGTTGATCAAATCTGAATATGGAGTATCTGGCACAACTCCATCATAATCCTCTGGATAATCCTGTAGAAGATTTCTCCAGAATGTCACACGTATGTTGGAATCATGTTCAACCACTAACACTTCAACTTTATTTCCAAGTCTACGTTCAAACCCAAGTTCGAGCGGTATGTTTTTAAAGTCTTTCCACACTTCAGGTTTAAACCGAAAAGCATGTGTTATCCGAGAATTTATTATCACTCCATTCAACTCATTAACAGCGAGGTAAACACCATCGTCAAACATGAGTGCATTTATGATTACCTTATTCTTCTTGTCTGCGAAGCCTTTTATCCACTTCTTTCACCTGCTTCTTCAGCATTTTCCATTCAGGTATTGTCAGCAAAATTCCCTTTTTCGTAGGACGGTTTCTTCCAGTCCCCTCATCTCTGAGGTATTTGCGAATGTTCACCAGTCCTTCATTACTTTTTTTCATAATCTTGATATACTTTCCATTGCCTAGAGAAAGCATTCCCTCCCACGACTGTGGTGTTGGTGTCGTCTCCACTTTCAATTTCTTGATGGCGGTGGTATTGTCAGGATTTTTTACTTTCAAGTCTTTAACTGTATCAGCAAGAGTATCAATATCCGTTGCAGATCTCTTCCGATTCATGTTCACGCTTCAGTGTTTACACCTCAACTAACTCTAAAGTTGGACAGTCTCCCCCTTATCTACTGTAATGTCTATGCGCCAAAGTGGAATAACCATCATTCAACACATATCGCTTGTCATCATAGGGGGAGAGAGCCACTTTCCTCATCTTCTCCGAGAAAATCTGGTTGTCATGACTTCGAATGATGTGTCCTATAGCCATCGTTTGAGTTTAGTGGAACAGACTGTCTCTATACTGCTTATGTTTCATATGTCTTTGACACGCTCGAGTGATGCCTTTTGCCCTACGTTTTTCTTTCCCACCATACATCATACTATATTTTTTTGGCCGAAGTGCAACAATCTCTTCAATGGGAATGCCCGCCGTCTCATCTTTCATTTTCCCAAGCACTTTCTTGTTCACGCTCGAATGCAGGAAATGATCTGGCGGATAGTCACTTGTGCCGAACAGGTTAGCATCTTCCCGCATATCCTTGTAGATATCGTTCGTTTCTATGTCGTAACATAGACTGTCGGTGTCGCTGAACAGCAGCTAGGCGTCAAGATACTTGGTCATGATGTAGTTGTAATGAAAGTGAAACATGGGCACTTTTCTGAGGTCAAGAATGATGAAGCCGACTTGAATGGGTTTATCCAGAAGCAGATCCACTTTGCGTAAATGTACAACAGTCAAATCTTCGTTGAAAATTTTGAATTTGTGGAATGAAGGTTTGGCCACAAGTTTCTTGAACCGCTTTTCCTGGTGAACGAGTTCAACATTGATTCGCTTTCTCACATTTTCCATGGTTTTGCCAAACACCGAGTTGTTCATCAATTTGAAGAAGTCTTTCTCAAACGGGTTCTTGGCCAGCTTTCTCTTTTCCGTGTTCAAGGAGATGTATTTCTCCAACCATTTGCTCTGTGCAAACATGATGGCACGATGCACCTTCGTGACTTTCAATCCAAGTGAAACATACTGTTGTAAATTTCTATAATGAAGCACATATTTCTTCTTGTCACACAAGTTGGGAATGAGCTTTTCACTGGGTTTGTCTTTCATGTTTAGATCTTTCCGCATCTTTCTATGCTCTGACAATTCTCCCACTTTGATACTTTTTCGTTCTGGTGCCACTGGGTAGTGATTATGACGATCATGAATGGTCTGTGGATATTCTAAATCCACTTCTAAAATGTATCCAATCTCGTCATCTTCGTCCACATCCATAAAGCCGATGGATTCTGGCTCGCTCATCCACATAAATCCACTTTCTGGCATGCTTTGTGACATGGCCCACCATACAAGTTGATTGCACCCAGCAGGTACACCAAGTAGTTGGTTGGTTTCGCGGGATCATAATCTGCTACGTATAGGTTATTTGCTTTCGCATACTTGTGCGCGATGACAGAGATTCCTCCACGTAGACCTTGTTCAACCATTTGGTACATGCCAATGCCATTAATCAATTCCAACTTCACCTTTGTCGCTTTTAACATCGCATCCCACGACAGCCCTGGTGCTGTATAGTAGTGAGCAGGATACAATTCATATGTGTTAAGACATACTTGACGAAAGTTTTCAAACACGTCAGCAAGCAGTAACACATCTGAATTCAGGTACAGATCATGGTATTCGCCAAATGTAGTACAGATGAATGTATCCCACACCTTCTGCGCAATCGCATAATCCTCATCGCTAATGTGTTCTTCACTGAGTTGACTGTAAAACATGTCCTTGGACGGCAGTTGTGTTTCAGCAAACTTGGATGGCTCGTACACGTAATCGTAGGGGTACACTCCCTTTCTCAGCAGTAAATCTTGTTGGTTGCTATCGTGAATGTGAGACGTCATGTTATAAAATTTATCTTTCCCTTCTGCGGCAAGGTTGGATACCAACTTCTGTAGAGAAGTACTCATAAACTGATAACTGCCGTAAATTTCAGATTGCTCATAGTGAATGCAA
The DNA here is from genome assembly GCA_949752745.1 of Protula sp. h YS-2021. Classification (NCBI taxonomy): domain Eukaryota; kingdom Metazoa; phylum Annelida; class Polychaeta; order Sabellida; family Serpulidae; genus Protula; species Protula sp. h YS-2021. The sequence goes on from OX457026.1 coordinate 73,058,110, forward strand.
TATATTTCTCAACGGTGTTGGGAATGACTGTAATCGTTTCATTTTTGAATTTTCCAATTTCTTCCATGATCAAATGACTGTCATAGCCTCGTAAATTGTGGAATAACACAGGAATGATAAAAGAATCTTTATCGTCCTACTTATCTTTCTAAGTCCAAATTGTAAGTTGCATTCATTATGTGCAGCTCCAGGGGTATTTGCCGTTGATATGGTCATGATCTCTCACACGATCTGCTCCTAGAGGCTCATGACACATGTAACAATCGACAGCGTCCTTGAAATCCTCTTTGTCTTAACGAGTCATCACCATTTCCTTTGGCTGTTGTAAACCATGCACAATACGATCACGCTCATTCACCATATGGTCTAAAAAGACTTTCACAGCATTGTCTCCTTGATACACGACTGGGACACGTATGTCATACTGGCTAACAACTACATAGGCGAGGCTGTTTGGACGATGATGCTGATACTTCTCTCCTTCTTCATGCTTTTTCGTGAAACATTCAAAGTCCGCATAAATCACAAAAGGTGCTTTTGTTTGGCTACATTCTTAAACTTGATGAAAGGTTTCTTAGGGAATGATAAACGTTGTGCCCCATGCTTGCCACATACTTCACGATGTTTGTCTAAAAGATCTTGTCGCTTAAACCCGTGAAGACAGTTGAAACAATAAAATGCTGCATGCTGATGCTTTGATCGATAAGCCATAAGTCTGCTGAAATTCTTGATGAGGCAGTAATGCCTTCTCTTGTCATTGCTAATCAAAAGCAAGTTGATTTCTCTGGCGCTGGTGCTTCGTCTCAGTTGTATCGGAACAACTACATCATGTTCATATCCAAACACGTTGATAGACACATCATTCTCCTTTTCAAACTTTGGAATGTCTGTAATCGGTGTTGGAAATGTCATGCCTTCCACCTTCAATTCCTTCTCAAATGGCTTGTATTGATTCACACGCTCTGGGTTTCTGTCATGAGGGTAAAGATGAGCCAATACAGACCATAAGAAACATTTGTTGTCGTCATTCTGAATGTTTATTACACCTCCTGTATTCTTCACTTTCTTCGGTTGTGGAATAAAACTACTCGCTTCCAGTGGCGCTGACGTAGCTGTATGTACTTCAATATACAGTATGTTATCCAACACCCAGCCAGAAACTTGTCTCTCATGTTCGTCAAACTTAGTAAACAATGCTTTATAGGCTTCTGACAAGTCCTTCTCAGTATCCACCGGATTGTATGCTGCATATGTTGGACAACTGATGAAGGCATTATCCACTTGTTCTACCATAACACCTTCAGCATTCGCCGTCATTTTCTTTAAGCGCATGTACAACAATATACCATTTCATTCCATGGCTTAACGTCTCCAGCAAATGTGCCTTGATCCGGTTCTGTTGTTGTCGCATTTCAAGCAGTAAATCTTATCCATCCTCAGGCTCAAACCGTCTTTCCTGTGCGTTTTCACCAAGACTAACTCTTCTGCCTCTGCCCACTTGTATTGTCTTTTGTTCTCCAATCGGTACACATCATGTGCCTCAAACGCATCCAAAGATGGAAATATCTTAGCGCATCCACAGCAGAGGACTGGATCAGGTCTGTCAACGCCATCTTGCAAACCTCTTTCGTCTCTTGACTTCAATCTTCTCAACAAGCTCTTCACGAGCACGTTTCAACTTGGCTGATTTGCATGTATGTGCCACGAACAATTCCAGAGATAGCAGAAGACTGTTGCCATCGTTGTTGTTGTTGCATCAACTGCTAGAACTGAAATCGGTGAAATACACGTTTCACTCTTCCTTTTATACTACTTCGATGTAATCAAAATATGGTGTGTAACTTGCTTAAACTTGTCAAAATTGTTAAAATTGCTGACTCAGCAGAATTTTACTCTCTTGTGATAAATACATGTTTCACTCATCCATTTATACCACTTACATGTAACCAAAATATGGTTTGTAACTTGTCAAAATTGCTCAAAATTGCTGATTCAGCAGAATTTATCACTGCTTGATATAAATGTCTTATTTCATCTACAGTTGTACAGTTGTACAGTTGTACAGCAGAGACATCTAGCGGTGAAGCATGACGATGGTATTCATCCGCCAAATGGTATTCATCCGCGCGAAATAACACAGGACCACTGTAAACTGAATAATATGGTGAAGTTTTCATGCAAATCGGTCAAGTATAATGAAAGTTATCTCATTTTTAAGTTAAAATGGCTGCATGTCACAATAATGCATACAGCCACATAAGCAAATAGCCTGTGATCACTTTATAACAAAACTTGACATAAAAGTGAATCAAACTGAAATTTTCATGCAAATCGATCAACTATAGCGAAAGTTATCACACTTTTTCACTTTTGTACAAAGTTTCAATGATGCTTACAACCACCTATGCAAATAACCACTTACTGAAATGGTTGTCACTGTTGTTGCAGTTAATATGAGTGGGGAGGTCATCCTTATATACCACTTACACTGCATGGAAAACTCGGCAAACAGCGTTTTGTTTTCAGCTGAATTGGTAGAATTTTGCTCTCCTGGAGGAGGGGGGGAGGTCCACACTTTCTCACCATAGGGTCTGTCCATGCTGGCGCCTAGGGGGGAGGTCCTTACTTTTTTACCATGAAGTCTGTCCTAGGTTTGCCGCCTAGGGGGGGGGGGGGGTGGGGGGAGGTCATCACCATGGCAACACCTGTTATGACGTCACTTCCCGTGCTGGAACCAATCTTTTCATACTACTCTGGTTTTAGTCCCCATCTAAACTGGGCCCATCCTCAGAAGTGAATGTTTTCAGCAGAGCCGGTTTGGCGGGTACATGAAGCAGTACATTTTGCACCATCTACCAACCATACAACTCCCTCAAGCAGCTACTTGGTTTTGGTGATATAACTATTGAATATTTTGAAAGTTTTTTAAGATTAAAAAAAATAAAAACCACCAACGCCGTCCAAGAAAGAAACTGGTCACTGGGAGCTATTATTTAAGTAGTTCTTGGAGCATAGAGTTTAAAAGCAACTGGGTGCTATCTGACTCATCTGAATATTGAGATGAATAGCCGATTGGCATATTTATTATCAAGTTCCAATGGTCATTGTTTGAAACTCAGTAAACACAACAACGAGGTGAGCGCTGTTTTCTTTAACTTTTTTGATCGAGCAGATTTCCCAACACTGATTAAATAAAAAGTGACTTTGCAACATTTTTTGAATGATAGTAAGGGAAAAAAGAAACAATCCTCTTTTCGCTGCCTCGAAGTCTGCAATAATCAAATGAATTTGCAACAGTCACTATGTGCATATGGTCCCGAAAAGGACTTAGGGACAGATCCTACCCAAGACAAAACGTACCCAGGTAAAATCGTGCCCAAAAGAAATCGTACCCAGATCAAATCGTACCCAAGACAACTCGTACCAGGGTCAAATCGTACCCAAGACAAATCGTAGAAAATAATCCGAATAAGCAATGCATGTTGAACAACCGAAGAAAAACAGCTACATTTAAAAAATACACAAATGCACAAAGCAAAGACTACATCATATTCAAATTGTTCAATCACAATCACAGAAATCGTTCCCTCTCTCAAAAATTTCCAAGTCATGTCCAGAATTCTTCCAACCGATTTCAACAGCTATGGTGATGAAACTTTACCAGCCTCGTAATCATTCCATAACTTGGTAATTTTTCCAGAAAATTCTCAAGATTACTTTTTTACTGTCGTTAAGGTTTACCTTCACTGACAAGCTTCAGTTCAACTGAGATGAGTCTAGCTTCATTGTGAGGTAAGCGGACGAGAAGGTAGAAGTGGATGTTGGCGCACGCTGCATGATGATTCAATCTTAGGTGCCACCCTGTGGTGAAAAAGATGAAATAATAATAATAGACAGAATTTATTCTATAAATCATTTTTAATATATAACAGTAAATTACGTGATCTAAAAGTATATTTTCCCGGTATACTTCTCTTCTAAAATTATTTCTTTATTACTTACCCTCCACGTCGTTGGTGCGAATGCTGCGGCCGAATATTGACCAATCCTCGAAGTTCCATACTTTGTTTGAGATCCAGTTTCGTTCAAAGTAGTCCATGAGCTCAATCAGTAGCTCATTTTCTCCGGCCTTTGCACGAAGCTCTTGCAGGCATTGAGTGATGTGTTCCGGTGAAAGGTAAGGCAGCGCCAGAACTTGCTTAAAAGAGCGATGAATATTTCCGTGTCGTAGAAAAGCAGGTCTCAGGTCTGTGTCTTGAGCTTTCCTCCATACCGCTTGCCTCCACTGAAAACAACACCCTTTGACCCGTATTTCTGGCCTCAATACTTTTCTGCTTGCTTTCCATATTCCTGAAAAAATAGTACGAATAATTATAACGGTAATATTTAAAATAAAAAATAAATTAAATGACAAATTGATATAAAATTAATTATTAAAACAACAACAGAAATAAATAATTTACCTCTTTCAAAGTCGGCAACCACTGTGGTGACTTTGGTGGAAAAGGAAGTTCGTTGACGAAAGAGTTTAGCACTTAAATGTAATCTTTGCTTCTCCTTCATGACATCAAGCTGAATGCCAACGGAATTTGTTTCATTGAATCACCTTGACGGACGAATGCGTGTATTGCGAAAGCTGCACAAAGGGCCGCTGTACAACACTAAAAGTTCCATCTATGTACCATGTCTTGGCCATCGCTAGGAGATAAAGCTGTTGAGTTGTTGCAAAAGTTAAATGCCGCTCATTATCAATCCTTATGTCTGCCTTTGGGAATTCTTCGCTACTGTGGCTCCCTGATATCTGCAACATACAGTATGCAAGATAAATTCCTTTTTAATGAAGTTTCATCTTAATATAATAAAAATTTGTTGAATTGCATTAAAACTGTTGCATGAAATAGAACACTGCCACATTTCCCACCTCGACCTCTAAATCTTTTTGTTCATCCGGGCGGTTTTTTCTCTGATTCTGTTCGCTTTTCTTTTTAAATTCATTGGATTCGGCAATGAAAAATTGCCCGGTTTGTCCTCTTTGATCAGTACTTCAACCAAAGCCGCAGTGGTACGAGACATGTCAGTCTGTGCTCTTTCTTTGACCTATAATAAAATAAATTGATATTGATTGTTTTATTTCTTGGCGTGCTTTCTATTCACTTTTTTTTACTTAACTTCATTTTGTTTTGTATATTTTCTTAAATTTTTACTTTTTATTTGTTTACTTGGTTTGTAAATTTTACGGAACTAAATATACCTTGGTGTTGACACTAAGTTTAACTCAAAGACCATGGTCTGGTTGGTGGCAGTGATGCTTACTCCCCAGTACAAAATTGCTTCCATTCTGCGTGACGGTAGCACTGCAACGCATCTTCTTCGTTTCGGACCGAACACCACCAAAATGTCGATTGTATTTTTTCAAATATGAAGTTGAAGTTTTCGTTCCCTTGATCGCGTACGAATGACCTTCGGATGTTATCAATTTTGACTTTCCCCTGTTAGTGCCAAACTCCATGACTGTGTATCTGATTGTTCCATCTTCTGTTGTTATGTTATTAAGAATCTGCGAATGGTCTAATGATGTGGAACAACAATACATTTACTCAAAAGTTATTTCAGATTTATAAATATTAAAAATATATATAATAAAGTATATATATATAAGTATAAAAATTATTGACCGTGAAGGTGAAACTTATATTGAAAAATAAACTGTTAAAAAATTCGGAGAAAAGAGCGATTTATCTTATCAGTGTTGCAAAATCCTATTAAGGCATCTTGAAAAACTCTCCAGAGTCTTGTGCTCTCGGCTCTAGCGCGAATTGGTCAGCGCTGATGATATCAGACTAAATTTACTGCATGAACCAACTTTTCTTTATTTCGATTTTTATCGGGAGTTGAACCTCGTCATTCTTACTTTTTTCTTTAAAACAAGAAAAAACAATGCAATTTTTTAAAATAAATAATAAAATTATTTCAATGTTTTGTACATTTGGCAACACTTGCATATTATTACAAATTACAATTCTTACCAGGATCATTTCCTATCTGCTCTAGGGGTACAAAATGCTTGTCGACAATGTGACCAATAAAGATTTCACACCCAGTACCGTATGATGTCTTTGAATCCTTCTCTGTTGAACGGCATGCAGAAACGACCGTTATTTCTAACAACAGCATTTCCGCTAAACTACCGAAGACCGGGAGGCTCATTTCTTTTCCAGCTCCTGTTGGATGTCTTCCTTCAAGTTTTCTAGGAACTTCCTTGAAATTTCCTACGAAATTCTTAGAACTTCCATCGAATTTCCTTCAACATTCCATGTACGAAGTCATTTTTACTTCCCGAGAACTTAAAAGGAATTTCGTACGAACTTCCATCGAATATTTCTGGTATCTCTCTCGAAATTCCTTGGAAGAAGTAATCACTTCTTCCTAAGAAATTCCTAGAAATTTCCATCGAATTTCTCTGCTATTTCTATCAAAATTCCTTGAAAAAAGTGATCACTTCTTCCTAGGAAATTCCCAGGAATTTCCATCGAATTTCTCTGGTATTTCGAACGAAATTTCTTAAAAGAAGTGATCACTTCTTCCTAGGAAATTACTAGAAATTTCCTTCGAATTTCTCTGGTATTTCTATTGAAATTCCTTGGAAGAAGTGATCACTTGTTCCTAGGAAATTTCTAGGAACGTCTATAGAATTTCTCTGAAATTTCCATTGAAATATCCCAATTTGTTTTTTTTTTTTTCACATTATGAACAACACATTTTGGTGTTTGAGAAAAATATTTTGACCTATGTCAACTGGGCTAAATGTAGGCGATAACCTACTTAATGTCGACAGATGGTGACAGGGCTCTTCACCAAATTTGCCAATTTGAGGTCAGGTAGTCTTTTCAGGGAGCGTTATTGCATGAACCCGTAGCAAAAATCCAAACCTCAAAAAGAAAGAAAGAATAGACAATATAAACTTAAAATAGAACGAGCCGCACGATTTAATAAAACCAAATCGGTAAACACTTGACCCGAATTAAAATTTTAAAAACCCTAAATTTCTATTTTAAACAAAACAGATAAATTGCGATGTCGTTCTTAAATGCGAATTCACTTGTCATAATAACGTATCCTTCTTATTGTAACACCGTTTCTTGACTTACATATCAGCGTGTATATTACAAGCTCCATGCACAACCCACCTCCCAGTAGCGGATCCAAGGGAAGAGGGTTCAGGGGTTGCAACGTCCATTCCTAGTCCGAAAAAAGTTTGAGGGTTAAACTTTGATTTTCTAAGAAAAAACTTATACTGTCAGACTAAAGGTTTTAGCAATTGACATCCCCATACTTCCCGAAAAGTTGGATCCGCGCGTGTCTCCATCCTCTACCACCCCACCGCTGTCGCCCAAACTCTCCTGGTCGGCGTTTTATCTCAAACCTTCTGTCCTTGCTGTTCTTTAAACTTATAATTCAACGAGTAACATCAGTCCATAGAAATGCCAGAGGAATTCGATAGAAATTCCTAGGAATGTCCTAGGAAGAAGTGGTCACTTCTTCCAAGAAATTTCGATAGAAAAACCAAAGAAATTCGATAAAAATTCCTAGGAATTTCTTAGGAAGAAGTAATCACTTCTTCAAAGGAATTCCGACAGAAATACCAAAGAAATTCTATTGAAGTTCCTAGGAATTTCCTAGGAAGAAGTGATCACTTTTTCTCAGGCATTTCGATAGAAAACCAGTGAAATTCGATGGAAGTTCCTAGGAATTTCCTTCGAAGTTATCGAGAAGTAAAAAGTACTTCCATGGAATTTCGAAGAAAATTCGATGGAAGTTCTTAGGAATTTCCCAGGAAGAAGTAATCATTTCTTCCAAGGAATTTCGATAGAAATACCAGAGAAATTCGGTGGAAATTCATAGGATTTCCTAGGAAGAAGTGATCATTTCTTCCAAGGAATTTCGATAGAAATACCAGAGAAATTCGGTGGAAATTCGTAGGAATTTCCTAGGAAGAAGTGATCACTTCTTCCATGGAATTTCAAAGGAAATTCGATGGAAGTTCCTAGGAATTTCCTAAGAATTTCGAAGGGAATTCCAAGGAAGTTCCTAGGAAATTCGAAGGAAAACTTCCAATAGAAGTTGGAAAAGAAATGAGCCTCCCGGTCTTTGGTACTAAACCCTTCATAATTCCGTCATCCTGACAATGTTTTTGGTCTTTTGAGTTCTCTAGGAAAATCTTCATCTACAGTTTCTTGCAGCTGACTAAACATTTCCAAACATAGGAGAAAAAAATTCATATGTTTCATTGGGTCACTTTCTTTTATTTGGAAAAAATCATAATTTATAATATTTATACATCTTATTTCAGTTTGTTATATTTAGCCGAGTGCCACTAGCATTGTTACTTCATTTTTACACTTACCCCATCCTTAAAACATGTGTGCAGTTCTGACCCAAGGTCAGCAGCAGTATATCTTGACTCGGTTAAATTGGAAATCACTGCTAAAAAAATATAATCGCCATCGTATGGGGCGCTGTGTTTTATTTTGAGTCCACACTGCTCAACAACCGTCAGAAGATGCTGAAAATCTGCAGATCTAGCAGAATCTTCTTGCTTGCATGCTCTCACGATTCCGTTGTTACGTCGTCTTTAGTGACATTTTCATTTTCACCAGGTCTTGGTGAAGTTTCCTTGCAAATTTTGCAGTAGAACTCGATATGTAAAATATCTAAAATATTATGTAGATATTCATCTCAATCTAAGTCAAATGGTCAACGGTTTGAAAAACAGTAAATGATCACCCAAACTTGCTTATGTTTTGCTTTGTAATTAATAAAAGAAGGTTTACTTTCTTCGCCAGCCTGAATTCAGTTTGAGTTATCTTCTTAGCTTACGGCAAGTCACGCACGTTCGAATGAGCTGTGTAACTAGTGAACCGGCGTTGATTATGCAGAAACCATTTCCTCTTATTGTGTTCAGAGTGATACCTTTCCCTTGATGGAAACACTTCTCATGAAAATGGCGTATTATCAGTTTTGTCGTATGTCCTGTTTTTGGTATGACAACGGGATGTTTTTCGTGGTAGGAATAACTTGACCTTGATAATCGTCCTCCAACTCGGATGATATTGTTGCTATCTAAGACCACATCAAGCGTTCGAAGGGGGTTGTCCTTTACAGTTTTTTGCGTTCGGCTTCAGTTTCCCGAAGGCGTTTTTCTGTGTAAGTCGTATTATCTCCACTTCAGCTCTGTCAATATCTTCTGTTGTCATTGATTCTTTGGGACTTTTATTCCTCTTTGTTGTTCTTCCGTGTAGTCGGTCTAAGTATTTCCTTTTCAATGCATCTTTATATTTCAGACAAAGGGCAATTGCTCGTTTTAATCTGAACCAGTCTGAAATATGTTCAAACCGATTGACTTCCAATGTCTTTTCACTTCGAACAACTAGTGATATATGATCACGTTTCATCTCTGGATCATCGTAAGTACAACTTCGTTGTTTCGGATTTTCGGATGTGTAGTCTGTGATTTCTTGTCGGTACAAGAAAGCCGGTCCATTGAGCCATTCTTCGCGTTTCAAAAGATCCTTAGCAATGCTGCCACGGGAGACAAGATCGGCTGGATTGTCTTTCGACTTTACAAAATTCCATTGTTCGGTCTCTGTCAGATCTCTTATCTGCTGTATCCGATTTGCCACGTACACATGGAAGCGTTTGGCATCGTTCTCTAAATATGATAGAACAACTTGGCTGTCGGTCCAGAAGAATTCACTCAGAGACTGGTATTCGAGTTCACGTTTCGCCATCGCCCCTATCTTCGCTGATAGCAAGCTTGTCGTTAACTCTAGACGTGGGATCGTAATTTGTTTCAACGGCGTCACTCTTGCCTTGGCAAAGATCAGAGCACAATGAATTTCACCATTTTCCCCCGATGAATCGAGCGTATGAGCATTCTCCGTAACCAACTGTGCTTGCGTCCGAAAAATGGTGCAGCTGTATTTCTTTAGCTTTAAAATTCTTTGGTTTGAGACAGCTTCTAATTTCAAGGATGTTCTAGATGTCTGAGATCTAAACACCAATCCTCCCATCGGGTGACGATTTCTTCGCAAAGTGGCTCGTCCCAATCGCACTGCATTTTGCAAATCTCTTGGAGTATTTGCTTTCCTCTCAAAATGACCAGAGAAATAAAGCCAATTGGATCAAAAACGGAAGACACGGTGGACAATATACCACGTCTTGTCGGTAGGCGATTTCTCAAAGTAATTTGAACTTGAACACATCACTTGCGATCGACCACTCTATACCAAGCACTCGTTCAATGTGTCCTTCTGAGCAGATGTCAACGCTTGATGCACTCTTTGTACGGTCTTCCTCAGGGATGGTGTTCATGACTTCGGGATTGTTAGAGACAAATTCGTGTAGTCGAATGCCTCTGTCCTTGCACAACTCTTTGGTATTCTTGATGAGGTCGATAGCTTCTGATAAGGAGCTCACGGAAGTTATGCCGTCGTCAACATAGAAGTCCTTTTCAATGAAGTTTGACGCTTCTTTTCCAAAGTTTGTTTTCCCGCCCTGTGCAGTTTTTTAAGGCAAAATTTGTACAATCTGGCGACGACACAGCTCCGAACAGATGGACAGTCATTCTGTACGTTGTTGGATTCTGGTCCATATTGCCGTCTTGCCACCATAAAAAACGGAGGAAATTTCTGTCTGTTTCATCAACGTGAAATTGGTAAAACATTTTCTTGATGTCCATTGCTATCGCAACGGGTTCTTTTCGGAAGCATAACAGGATCGCTGTAAGGTTGTTGATTAAATCTGGACCAAGGAGAAGTTTATCGTTCAGGCAAACATCTTGGAATTTTGAACTACAATAAAAAACAACACGGATTTTATCTGGCTTCTTTTGATGGTATACTGCGTGATGAGGTATGTAAAACACATTTGCTGTTTTGTCACCAGGTGGAACCTTCTCTGTGTAGCCCTTTTTGATGATATCGGTCATGAATTCGGTGTAATCCTTCTTAAGCTTTGGGTCACGTCGAAGTCTTTTCTCTGTCTGTCTCAATCTTGCTGTCGCTAATTCTTTGTTGTTTGGCATCTCAGGATTTTTTTCCTTAAATGGTAACGGCATTTCGTAGTTTTTGTCGTCTCTTACATGAATACCTTCCGACAACTGCTTTAGAAAAAGTCTGTCATTGTACGAGAAGGGTGTGATGTCTGTTTTGCTTTCGACGAAATCTGACTCGAGCGTTTTGAGTATATCTGTAGGGCTGATAATTTCTTTGTCTCTTGTTCTCAGTGTAAATGCTACTTTCGAGTTCTCGTTGTTGGTTGTCCCAATATTAGACCAGCCTAAATCTGTTCTCACTGCAAAGGGACTGCCTGGTTCGTTTTCTTGCGCTGGAATTACATCTCGAGGTGTCAAGGCTCGTGGGCAGTTACACCCAATAAGCAACCTAACATCGCATGACAATTTTGGAGGCATATCGTCCGCTATTCGCTTAAGATGTGCCCATTTCGTAGCTGTCTGTTTTGTTGGTATATGTTCGGGGTTGCTCGGTAGAGCATCTTGAGTAAACGCCTTCGAAATCAAGAATTTTGTGGTCTTGTCGATCCCGCGTACCATAAGGTCTGAAATCTTATGGCAGTTCATCAGTTTGTCATTTGACGTCAAAGTAGATAGGCGGAGATTTGTCTCGACATCGTTACAAAGCTTGTATCTGACTGCGAATCGATTAACGCGTAGGTTAAAATTTCGTCGTCTGGTTTGTGTTTATGTGACACATAGATCAGAATGATCATCGTGGATTTCGTGAACTCCTTTATACGTGTGTAAAGAGTTGTCGCTACCGCATAGGTCTGCTCATTTTCACCATCGCTGGCGTTTGGTTTATGTTCACCATTTAAATTTCTGCCCTTGTAGAAGTCGTGAAATGCTGTCGGATGCTGCTTGCTACATTCTCTGCAGGTTTTTATGTCTTGGCAGTCGTTGTTCAGATGTCCGTGTATGGAACATCCGAAACAAAATTCCCTGGTCGAGCAGAACTTCCTTCTCTCTTCCAGTGAAATTTGCAGGAATTCATTACAAACGTCGAGGTTATGGGAATTTTTGCAGCATTGACAAATATCTGGGTCTGCGTTCTTCGCCGCTTGAGCTTGCACGAGATGCTTTTCTTTCTGAGAGGTTCTTGTGTTCTTGATTTCGGCCGTCTTGTTTGGCGTTCCACGTGGAAGGACTTTGGCTGTGCTTGTCGTTGCCAGTACTTGTCGTTTTGAAGTTTTGCGTCCTTTGTCTTTTTTCTCCACCTTGCGGACAGGGCTAGACACAAGGGTCGCATGCAATTTCAGCTTCCCTGCATACAAAATCCACGAATGTTTCGAAAGGTGAGAAATACCCTTCCTCTTTGTGAACAGCTATAACGCGGGCCCATTTCGGCACTATCCATCCTGGCAATTTCCCTTGTATTTGCATATTTTTTCGAATATCACTCAAGGCGTTAAGGGTTGGAATCACCCTTGCCGCGGAAGCGCATTGCCTATGGAAGTCCGCGTATTTCCTTAAACCGATGAAGTCGTGGTCCTGAGGCTTCGGCATTTCTTCTAGCCTTTCTCTGCAAGCGTTCTGTAAGACAAACACGTCTCCAAATCTTCTGTCTAACAAGGCCTCGCGTCCGCATATGAATAATCCGAAAAGTACATGAAATATCCTTCAACACACTCTTGTGCCTTCCCTTATATAAACCTCTTGAAGTAGTGTATTTTTTCCGCACTTGGGATGCTTTTCTGTTGGATGAGCGTTTCAAAGGCGGATTTCCACGAAGCATATTCGAGTGGATCTCCTGAAAACACAGGAGGTTCGAGTATTGGTATTGCTGCTGACGTACAGTTGTTCGGCTAAATCGGCCATCACCTTCGTTGTTGTTCGCTGAGTCAATGTATTGTGGTTGTGAGTAGCTACTGCGTTGATGATCTTGGCGTGGAATGAAAGGAAAGTTCTTTTGATCTTGATTTGGTGTAAATCGGACTCTTGGAGCGTCTATGTTAACACCTGGTGCTTGGTTTTGTCCGTGCATGGTTGACGGAAGTTGGGACATAACGGGAGTTTGCACTGCTTTAATGGGTGAAATGCCTGGTTGTTGGGTCTTTAGAAATCGTCTTCTACGATCTAGATCCGTAACGTCTGTTTTTAGGAGTCGATTGTATTGGAGGTGAGAAAGTAGTTGTTGTTGTTGTTGGGGTATACACAACGTATGTTGTTTGTCCTCCTATAACAGTGTCAATGTATTGTTAACTCTCGTTGTAGAATCTTCTTCATCAACTAAATAATCCAGGTCAGATGGTTTCAAATCGTCATCACAATCCCCTTTTTCTAATACCCTCGTCCGTGCCTTGGCCACCTGCAATTCCTTTTCTATTTACACCATCTTTGCTTGTCTGTCAGCCTCCATTTTTCTTTTTTCTGCGTCTATCTTACTTCTCTCGGCATCGGCTTCTCTTTGCGACCATTTCATTTTTACTTCCAGTTCTGCTGCCTTCGCCTTCTCTTCAAGAATCAACGATTTCGTGGATTTGTCTGATCCAGAGCGAACTGACCCTTCTTTTCCTTGGGAGGAGTGGCTGGCGGCAACAGAACGACATTTCTCCGACCCCTTCAAGTCTGTGATCCTTTCATCGAGCTCAAGTCGTAGCCTTCTGTGGTCTTGTTTGCGTTTGTGTACATAAAACTCTTCGTCGGCTCATGGGTCTACCTCTTCTAAAGCTTTGAGACAGCGTTCAACATCTCCCATTCAATTATAAAGTTCGGTGGGATTTCTGTTCAAAGTGCCAAGATCGTCACATCCAGCTATCAAAGCTTCAAGTTCGTCTGCTTGGCGTCGCCACATGGATATAGCAGATGTAAGATTTCTTTTCTCAAGTTCTCTTTCAAATTCTAGACCCTTTTCAGTGAAAGCTCTCATGCGTTTTCCAGGAAAACTTTCTGTGTCAATGGAAACAGGCACATTAGGCTCCACTACTCATTAACTTGCTAAAATTGACCTAAGAACCTTGATCGTTCAAACAAACGTACAAATTAACATAAATTCTGGCGAATAATGTAAAATTGTACGCATTTTGGACCAGTGTGCATGTGCTAATGTGCGGTAATTATTTTGGACCAGTGCAAATGTTTATTTAACTTGCGCTGATGTGCGGTTCGCATTTCGGACCAGTGTACTTGTTTCTTTAGGTTGCGTTGATGCGCGGTTCGCATTTCGGACCAGTGCGCAAGTTCATTTAACTTGCGTTGACACGCGATTTGCATTTCGGCCCAGTATGCATGTTTATTTATGTCCCGTCGATGCCCGACTCGTTATGTCTATTCAACTTGTGTTGATTCGTGGTTCTTTCTTCGGACCACTGCGCATGTTTGCTTAACTTGCGTTGATGGGCGATTCTCATTTCGGACCACTGCGCATGTCTATTCAACTTGTGTCGATGCATGGTTCTTTTTTCGGACAAGTGCGCATGTTTGTTTAACTTGCGTTGATGTGCGGTGCTTATTTTGGACCAGTGCGCATGTTTGTTTAACTTGCGTTGATGTGCGGTGCTTATTTTGGACCAGTTTGCATGTTTATTTAACTTCCGTCGATGCGCAGTTCGCATTTCGGGCCATTGCGAATGTATATTTAACTTGTGTTGATGCGTGGCTCTCAATTTAGACCACTGCGCATGTTTCTTTGGGTTGCGTTGATGCGCGGTTCTTTTTTCGAACCAGTGCGCATATATATTTAGCTTTGTGTTGATGCGCGGTGCTTATTTTGGACCAAGTGCAAATGTTTATTTAACTTGCGTTAATGTGCGGTTCGCATTTCGGACCACTGCGCATGTTTATTTAACTTGTCTCGATGTGTGGTTCGCATCTCGGACCAGTGCGCATGTTTCTTTGGGTTGCGTTGATACGCGGGTCGCATTTCGGACCACTGCGCATGTCTATTCAACTCGATGCGTGGTTCATTTTTTCGGACCCGTGCGCATGTTTATTTAACTTGTGTTAATGCGCGGTGCTTATTTTGGACCAGTTCGCATGTTTATTTGTCTTCCGTCGATGCGCGGTTAACATTTCGGACCAGTGCGCATGTCTATTTAACTTGCATCGATGTGCAGTGCTTATTTTGGGCTATTGCGCATGTTTATGTAACTTGCGTCGATGCCCGGTTGTTAAATCTGACTATTGTGTAAGTTCATTTAACTTCCGTTTACGCGCTGTACGAGATTCATTGCATTTTTTTTCTTCAAAAATTCCGAAAAAAATTCAAAAGTTTTCCAATTCACTAAAAAAGCACAAGCCGTATGCCTGACCCCCTAGAGACGGATCATATCAAAAATAAATTAAATCTGATAAAAAATGTAGGAGGAAATACATTTTGAATTTTTTTTCAAAAATTCCCCAAAAATTCCCTGATCGACTCAAAAAGCACAGGCCGTATTCACGACACCCTAAGCATGCCCCAGCCCCAAAATAAATGATATCTGATCAAAACTAGGAGAAGATGCATTTTGAGGTATTTTCATCAAAAATTCCCCCAAAGTCAAAAATTCCCAAGTCAAGTCATACAGCACAAGCCGTATGCCCAACCCACCTAAGGATGCCTCAGAACAAAAATAAATGAAATCGGTTCATAACTGTAGGGGGGAATGCACTTCAAAAACTCCCTAAAAATACAAAAATTGTCCCATCAACAAAAAAAAAGCTATGCACGACCCTTTAGGGGTGCCTCATACCAAAAATAAAAGATATCGGATCAAAAATGTAGGAGGAGATACATTTTAAAATTTTTCCTTCAAATATTCGCCAAAAATTAAAAAATCACCCGATCGACTAAAAAAGCACAGTGCCGTATGCATGACCGCTTAAGAAAGCCTCACACCAAAAATAATTGACATCGAATCAAAATTGTAGGAGTTGACGCATTTTGAATTATTTTCGAAACGTTTGCTTCAAAAATTCCCCAAAAATACAAACATTGTTCGATCGACTAAAAAAGCACAAGCCGTATGCATGACCCTTTAGGGGTGCCTCATACCAAAAATAAATGACATCGGATCAAAATGCAAGAGGGGGTACATTTTAAAAATTTTTCTTCAAAAATTCGCCAAATATTCAAAAATCATCCGATCGACTAGAAAAGCACAAGCCGTATGCATGACTCCTTAGGGATGTCTCACACCAAAAATAAATGACATTGGATAAAAAATGTAGAAGGAGATACATTTTAAAAGATTTTCTTCAAAAATTCGCCAAAAATTCAAAAATCATCCGATCGACTAAAAAAGCACAAGCCGTACGCATGACCGCTTAGGGATGCCTCATACAAAAAATAAACGACATCGACTCAAAATTGAGGGGGTAGACGCATTTTGAATTATTTTCGAGATTTTTGCTTCAAAAATTCCCCCAAAAATACAAAAATTGTTCGATCGACTAAAAAGGAAACAAGCCGTATGTACGACCCCTTAGGGATGCCTCGCACCAAAAATAAATGACATCGGATCACAGTTGTAGGAGGAGATGCATTTTGAAACAAAGTTTACTAAATAAACAACTAAGTAACTAACTAACTAACTAACTAACGGACGCCACGGCAAACCGATAGGAATACCCCAGCTTACGTGTAACGTAAGCTGGGCTAAAAATGGGATGAGAACAAAAATATTTTTCTTCCTGGCCTTAAGTAAGTTACTCGCACAATTTGCGGTCGTCGAGTGTGTATGAAGCGAGATCATTTGAAGAATTAGCTACAAGAATATTATCACCCACAATTTGAAGAAACAATTAAACAGATATCATCCACAGTTATAAATTTCGACTAAAGTCGTAGATGCTAATGTCAGCTAAATGTCAGTCGGCTAAATATCGAGACACCTTAGCAATTTAGGACAAAAAATAAATAAATAAAAAATAAAAAAAATATATAAAAAGATAACCCTATAGTTGTTCAGTGTATACTTGTCGGCTGGTACAAACTAGAACGAAGAAAAATTTCCTAATTGTGTACTTTTAAAAGACAATTTTCATACAGAAAGTAGATTTTAAAATACTTGGTTGAGAAAATTTTATTGTAAACACTAACACGACAGATTTGAAGGATTAAGATCACGTATGGATCACTCGATGACTGTGTTATCACGCTGTAACAGTGCAATAAAATGTCAATTTTTAAACAAAGTTGTTAAAAAAACTGTAAGGAGGTATTACCGCTAGAAGACATAAAACTTTAACTTTGGAAACGTTCCTTTCTGTAATCGGTGTTTCTGGTCTACTTGCCACACGCCAGAGTGAGGGTTATGCAGAGCGTTTTCGGAATGGCACCGGGATTCCCGCCATATGCTTGGCAGACGATGTTTGACATTCGATTTATTCTGCATCCGTCTGAGGGTTGCCGCACCTTGCCCTGTGCCTTTGCGCAGAAATGGGACTTTAATTTGTGTTGATATCTGAGGGAGCATTCCCTCGCTACGGCGACAAGTCATTTCTTTGCAATTTCTATTAATTTTCTCGCCATTTTCTAATGAACCTTCATTTGATGTCATAGGTGTCTTCAACCAAGAACTTGGCAAGTCTTTAGAATCGCCGGATTCTTCCCATGCGTGTTTCTTTTGAAACTTCGTCTTTTTCACAAAATATGCGACTGGATAATCTTGAGGCTTGGAGGAAACGAAATGCTCGATTTCATTCGACTGGAGAAGCGGCGTGTCGACTGCACTGTCGCCCGACTTCGAAGAACTGTAGGAAATTCTATAGGACAAGGGCTGACTTGGTAGAGAAAAGGATACACTGCGCGAATTTGAACTGAGCAAACTGACACACTCATCATTTGCCTCTGCCACGGCTTCTATGTCCACATCGCTAGATTTGATCGCACTGTGCTGTTTAGCAGTAGGCTCAAAACAGGCGCCATCCGATTTGTGGGTCAATAACGCAAGCTCAGTGATCACGCGGAGGGCGGAATCGACGCTCATTTGACAACGCGCGTTCTGGGCGCCACTCAGCATAGTGTTATTTGTCGCTGCAAATTTGTGTTCCACGCTTGCGGTGGCACATATACACCTGGCAAGGGGATCGCTAGTTCTCCGACTTTTGGAATGTAATGTTGATTTATCCTTCGCAGAGAGTCCAGTATCGGACTGAACTGCATAATTATATCGTTTAAGTTGTCTGTAAATCAGTTTTGCGTTAATTTTACTGCTCTTCATGAAATTATCCCTTTCAGTATCAATTAGAGACTTCTTTTGAACAAGTTTTAAGTTTTCGTTTCTATTATGACATGCCACTTTATTGAAATTATGCATCTTCGGAAGCAATGTTCGCCCAGCAGTATTGAGGTCCGATAATGCCGGGGAATTCACATGGTAAGCATCGTTCACTGTTCCCATTTCCATCTTTGATGAATTAATAATCAGTCTCTTTGAAATAAAATATATATATGAACGCGTTTCGTAATAACATAAAACGAAGTTACATGTCAAATAAATAGCCTTAAAACCCAGGTCAAACTAACAAATACTAAATTTATTTTGCCATATACATAAAATTAGATGCTCTCATATTAAGAGTTGTTTCACTGAATACATTACAAAGCACTCCGCAATTTCTTCTCTTCAATTTCAATTCAAAATTTCCCTTCGTATTCATAACCAATACCCGTACTTTTGCTAAGCAACTTTCAACTGTCTTCAAATGTGACGTCACAGATAATGTGCCATCACGTGACGTCATTCAGTTTAAATCGTCACAATTGTGCGCCGGGCATAATTCAAAATGAATAACTTATTTCCTATACCTGAAAATACATACAGGCCTACTTTTGTATAAATATATTCTGCACTGCAAGATTTTTTGTTCTTCGTTGCTCCTCAACTGACAAAATAAATATGATACAATTTTTTACACATTTTTACACCAGGCCCGTGCAAGCCAGCCGAGCAAGGATGGGGGTTGGAAGGTGTGGTGGGCTGCACTAGCAGTAGATCAATCATTCTTCAACATCACCCAAAGTCAACATATTTAAGTATTTTAACCTCTGTCTCAAAACCACGAGACCTGACCATGACAAGGTAAATTTTGTTATATTTTATAATTATAAACATCGCCTCTACGGGACTGTAGAAATAGAACGCGACTTCTTAGTCTTTCGTATTCGATCATTTTTATGCTGAACAAACAGATCTTTTTTTACCCCACATGGCTGTAAACACAAGGGATAATGGTTTAATTGATTACCAAAGAATTACATCAATTACTGTAAATAACAACCACCGGATTTATCCTTTTTTTAACTGCTGCCGGGCAAATATTGACATCCTCTGGAAGAAGTGAAAAGGATGAGATCAGTGCCGTTTGTCAGTATTTGTGGCTAAATGTTTGGGGTGGGGGGCGGGGAGTATGAGGGATATGGGGACTCAATATTCAATTAAAATCATGATTATTTAGAAAGTGAACATCCTACCGTTAGTGTCGATTAACGTCGATTCGAGGTTGCGGCGTCGATCCGACCAAACCACATTAATTCTGGTTCCACTTTTGGTTGAGATTGGTCGCGACCACGGATCAACGTCTTGTTAACATTTTGCTCTTGGTTTGGCAGCGATCGAAAAACAACTTTCTCCGATGTCTAGTCAACGTCTTTCACTCAACGTTGACAAGACGTCGAAAATCGATCTTGTATAAATGTCGGACTCTCAACCAAAAAAAACAACCTCATGACAGGTCCCTTTGAAAGTAGACCGAAACGAAAACGTAAAATATGAGAATTTCAAGAGAGCGCAAGTTTTGTCCTTCCTACTTTTGAAAAAGCTTCATGGAAATCGACTTCACGTATCCTGCATGACCCAAAGCTGGAGGTACTGTGGCGGAGATATGAGTACACTATGATTGTTACAGTCGTGGCGGCAATTCTAGATTAAAATTTCCCCTTCGTCTATACAATGTCGCTTTCCTGACCTCTATACAACGTCAGGAGACGTTGTTTCGACTTCCATTTCCAACCAATTCACAACGTCGACTAGACGTCAGATAATCGACGTCTATCCAACGTCCGACATTGTTTTTCTATTTTCATAATCAACCAAAACCCAACGTTGATCCAACGTTGGGTGCAACGTTGATCTAATGTTGTTCCAACGTATAAATGTTCACTGGGGAGGCAATGAATAAGCACGCCATTTGGAGTATTCCCTATCATTTGTACCTCTGGCACATACTGTGCCAGTATAATCTAAGGCTGGGATGGTGGCAATGGGCCGTTCGATCCCATGCTGCGTAGGCCGGCACTAAAGACACATGTTGTAGTTATTTATTTTGTGGCAAAACATCCTGAAATTATCCATGTTATGGAAGAAAATAATTTATACTTCTGAATATTTTCTTAATTAGCTGATCAAGTTTTAAAAATATACTTAAAAACCCCATCTCTATCTACTGCTGACTGATGGACCTTCGCAAAACCAAGAAAAAGGAATGAGTCCGACGTCTGTATGTTTATGGATAAGTGTCTCTTTCTGTCTTGCTTTTGTTCTTCCCCTTTCCTCCTGCTTTGTATTCTTCGCCTTCTTCGTCTTTTACTTCCTCTTCCTCTTCCCCTTCCGAGTTCTGGTGTTCGGTTTTGGTCACCAACATAGCCCAAGGCAAAACTAGAAACTGGCAAAATCCCATCACCCAGAGAGGTTATCTTATATGAGCACTTGCACTGAGTTTCATCAAAATCCGTTCACAGAGTTTAGTTGAATCCTGCTGAAAAGACGCACAAGACCGGCACATACGAAAGTGTTGAAAGTAAACATTTATTGTCCAGATGTGATTTTGGGACCACCACTGGTCATGGAGTTCACGAAAATCAAGTCAGCCCGAGAGGTCATCCATAACAACACTCACATCGAGTTTTTTTTTCAATGTCAGCGCGCATGCTTTGTCGGAACTGCGATCAAAAAGGAAAGCGAGGCGCATGGAACAACTGAATGAACGGGCAAGTCAATAACATTATGCTCCGTCCTGACCTAGCTAGGTAGGGATTCATAAAAACTTCTGGAGAGATTTCGACAGAAATTACAAACTGCCTATATATTCATATTTTAGATTTACTTCAACCTCATATTTATTCTTAGGCTCTTTCCTCCTCTTGCAACCTCCCTGCTTTTTCTTTACCTGCTAAGAATCCTAGAGTGTTAATTTTAGTTCACGCTGCAGCTGGCGACATATCACTAGCAGTTTTCAGACCTAAATGTCAGGGGAGCTTTCCCACAGCAATCCATTACCATGCCTATTAAACGGCTCCCATTAAGGGTCATACAAAAAACAATTCGGATCCAGGTCATATAATTATGGCGCAAAAAAATTACAATAACATAAATTGTTTAACTCAGACGATCATTTTATTTAAGACATATCCTATTTTCTAACTCAGATAAAACAATGATACAAACTTAGTTGATCCACATCCGCTTTCGTAAATTATTGCAACGCTCTTTGATTGTGATAAGGAATACCTTATCACAATCAAAGGAAAAACTTAATCGACAGTACAATAAGCGATATGGGACAAAAATAGCTACTCACGGCTCAATTAATTCAAACCTTAAAAATGCACATTCTGTCACGGATTACAAGCTTATCGGCTCTATGCCTTTATTTTCAATCCCTTGGATATTTAAATTATAATTTCGAAAAGTTCTACACGAATTCTCTGTTGATTAGAAAGTTTATCTTGTGCCGTTTTTAATACATCGAATTTTCCGGTGCTCCATGACCAACGTCCAGCGGAAAGAACTTGTTGTGAATACCAAATAGGACTAGTTCCGGTGCAACGATGTACGCAACCTCGCTCCAATCCCGCGCATCCAAAATGACCAAGAAGCCTTTTTGAAACGAAAAGCTACTTCATTTATTTATAATGGCATTTTTAAAATAAAAAAAATGTTATTTAAAATTTTATATTAAATAGGTTGATTTGAACCTGGAAAATTGAAGAAAAATTTGACGTTTCGACCGTATTAGGTTGGGATAAACGTATAAAGAAATGATAGAAAAAACATGAAAAATAGCATAACAGGTAGATTAATATGTGAGACAGTGTTTAAAATGCTCTGATAATGACTTCGTAAACTGTGTGTACTATACGTGTAAATTGAAAGAAAATTAGAATTTTGATTTTTGGCTTTATCTTTTCTTTATAATTTATCCAATAAATTTGCAGTAGACACGACACGCCTATTGGAAAGAGTCGCAAGTACATATTGGCTTATTCTTTAATTCCATATCTTCTTTATTTGGACTCCGCAGTTTTTTTGTGAGTCTAGCAATGGGCCAGTCTACCAAAAACTACTGATCTGTCGTAAGGCAATGTGGATTTTAAACCTTTCCGGAAATTGCCGCGACGTTTCCTTATAACTAAATGCCTTAATTTTCAAAGGATAACTCGCAAACTGCTGCAATGTCTGTACCTTTCTGTTGTCTGCCATCAAGCCCCTGAACTAGAACTAAACCATCATCTTCCTCAGCACCGCCAGGTGTCGCCACAAACCACGGCTCTTGTGGATACACACCCTCTGGAAAATTGTATTCTAGTATCTCTCCACTCTCCACGTTTAACTGTAAAATAAAAGACACAGCAATGAAAAATATAAACAGTTTGGAACGCATCGCAGTGAACAGATTTTTCAAAAATGTTACCAGTTTTTTGCGAATTTCCACAAAAAGCAATTTTCATTGATCTGACATTGATCTGATTAGTAGTATCTTAAAACTGCATATTATCACATGCATAAATTTACGTGCATTTTGCAAATTTTTTTAGGTGAAATCTAATACATACAAATATGCTCGTGTTATTTAAATTATTCTGCGGAGTATTGGTGGAACACCAAAAAGACACAAAATCACAGCACACTTACGCAGAAATGATATTTTATTTGCAATATAAAAATGGGTTTGATTCGGCAAAACCTGCCCGGGTCATGAGTTTTTATACGGGTGTCGTCTAAACCGAGTTGATTCGAGACTGTGATTGATGAAAGAAATCAATGTGAACTAAAGTACAAATACTTCAGATGAAAAAAAACAAACACGAATAAAACTCATTTTTTTCTCTGAAATTATCACAAAAAAACAAGTCTTACCTTAAGCACGGTTTGTGGCAAGTCGAGGTAAGAGTTGTGGAGTAAGTAGGCAAAATTGTAAGGAAGCGTGTTGAAGTTATAGTTTATATTTGTGAACTCAAACGCCGACTCTGGTATAATGTTGCTTCTCTGTAATGTCCAGTCAGTCATGTTGATTTGAAAACGCTCCAGTCTGCTCACGTAGGGAACAGTCTGCAGGAAAAAATGAAGTATAAAGTATAAACCTGTTTATATCACGTTTGTTTCATATGTATATAGTGATTCTGCCAAATCAGTTATTTAGAGCCACTGTTTCACTGTGTGACATTGTCATTAAAAATTTTAGACATTTTATAAACTTTGTCATATAAGCGACGCCGACTGATTGTAATGTAAACTTAAATATAATTACAATGATTGTTTCGCAGATTTCATACAGTCAAACGGCCAGATGGCCAAGATACTTACATTGTCAAGGAGCTTATCTACAAAGAAATGATAGTCATAGACGCCGCTGTTGTTGTATGACACCATATCCGCGAATATCATCCCATCTTTCTCGTATGCGTTCATCTAGAAAAAAAATCGATTTTTTAATAGAAAATTATTTTTTGATAAATCTGAGTTACCCTCTTTAAAGCTATTAAAACATGACGGCTGACTTATAAACAAGAAATATAACTAGTAAATACCCAATAAACATTGCGACCAACGTTGGATCAACGTCGCACCCGACGTCGGATCAATGCCGGGTTTTTGTTTGTTTACTGAAGTCGAAACGTCTACCTTTCGACGTTGGATAGACGTTGATTATCCGACTTCTAATTAACGGTCGAAACAACGAGTGACGTCGAGAAAGGACGTTGTATAGTCGTTGGGAAACTACTAATGCAGAATTGTTGTCAAGACAGCAACAATCATAGAATCGTTGTTGTCCAACAGCAAACCTCTACGGCGGTTCGGTCTGTTGTGTATATCACCTGTTTACTCCGCAGACCCACTGGGGATTCCGCGCAAAATAGTACTCATAAAGGAGAGAAATCACTTTTAAAAAAAGTCACTAAATTGTAGATTTTAGTGACTTGGACACTCATATGCACCTTTTTCACCAATGTGCAAGAATACTTCACAACGCTCTGTGTTTATACATAACAGACTGATCTCCTCAGAGGTCAGCTGTTTTATAACGACGTCATAGAGTGGTTATCCTCCATCAAAGTACCCCCCACTCTTGAGTCTTCTTGTCACACACGGTGAGTACGAAGTAGATTTCCGTGGATATTTTTCAAAAGCAGTTGGGGAGAAAACTTGAAATTCTCACATTTTACGTAGTACTCTAACACTTAAAGTGACCTGTCACGCCTACCATTTCCGTTGAATGATAACACAAGTAGGTTGTTTTTTGGTTGAGTCCAACGTCTATACAACGTTGACATTCGACGTCTTTCCAAAGTCGATTTTCCGACGTCTTTCAAGGCTGCACAAAAAACGTTGATTAGACGTCGCAGAAAGTTGCTTTTTGAGTGCCACCAAAAGCAACGACTAAATGACGTTGTTGTGTCAAAGACGTTGGTCAATCGTTGATATGTGGTCGTGACCAGTCACAACCAAAGTACAACCAGAGATGATGTCATGGTTTGGTCGGATCGACATCGCCACCTGATATCAAGGTTTGGATCGACCTTAGAAAATTTACTGGGCAAATAAACCCAACACTATGTATAAAAGAATGAAATACAGTAGAAGAAAACCAGAAACTCATATTTTACCACAGCAAATGAACATTCTGAGCCTATATTCACAAAGCTCTACTTGCGCGAGTAGTGCTACAGATTTAGTTCGAACAATGTCATTGGCTCTAGTACAACAGACGGAATCAGTTTATTCTATACACCATTTTCCGAAGATAATTAAACTATTATGCTTTTATCCGGTACAATTGAAATTGTCAATGAACGTTAAAGACTGTTCCACCACTGTGCAGTTAGTCGATTTATGCCGTTTTCCGGTTACATCTTTGATTCTAAGCCACTAAGGATTTATGAACACGGGCCCAGATTTATACTTTCCCAGTAGAAGGAAGACAGACAGTAGTGTTGAGAAAGTGGTCTTTGACAGTGCTGTTATTAGGAATACCCATAATGATAAACACAGGAGAACCAACCTGGTGTGTGACAAAGAACGGTTCTGTCTCAAACACCGCGACAACCTGAGCTGTTTCCCTACTTACGACCGTCACTTTACTGGGCACATCCGCCAGCCAATCAAACACGCCCGTGAAATAAGGTTCGTCATTGAGGGCACCATAAACTGCAGTTCACATGTATCCCTGATTTTATGCCAGTTTTCGAATAGTCAAACAATGGTTAGAGCAGCTTGTAACGACTTCTGATCTTGTACCTGTTTTGTCTTTCACTTACAATAATCCTCTATAAAAGTTGTCTGCATAAGAAAATTGGTTTGATTATAACTTTAAACATGGCTACTCACTGAACATTGCACACGGGTCAAAATAGTATGATGTTTCAGGCAGTATGATGTAATTCTCAGTCATGGCAAATGAATGCATGTACCCAAGCCTGTCCTCAATAATAGGATAAGGTTGATCATCCTGACATAGTGAAAGGTCAAGGTCGTTTATGCGGATTTCGGCAAAAGGCGAACGGGTGTCGTTTTGAAGAGTGTAAACTAAACGCCTGAAAATATCGTCGAACTCATCGTCATTTGCAATTAACGCCAGCATGTTTTGACTTCGTTAAAGCGCCGAGGCAAAAAGGCCCGTCCTGTAAAGGTGCCATGACATCCAACCATTTTCTTAACCATGGGGTTTTTCGTAATTCTACAAACCACTTCGATGCCAGAAATATAACCACATTCCACACATAAATTGATTGACTAGTATCTGATTGACAGCTCGAAAAAGTTTCGTTTAACTACACACCACTATAGATTGTGGCATTGGAATTATTAATCAAATAATAAAACCCGCGTGGAGGGCATTGAGAAAATGCACTGCTGATAATCCACTAGAGAAACGCCTCAGTAAAACGTACGATAATGTAAATGTTCGAAAATTCGAATAAAGAAGACTCAATATCAAATATCTGAGCCTCTGAACAGGAGTTGCCTATAAAAGAACACTATGAGGTAAACGATTTTTGGATTTATGGCAGACTTCGAGTTATTAACCATCACTGAATGTCCATTCTTGGCGATGGGACTAAAATACATGTAATTTAATAGTCATTAAAGAGTGCTGTTTGATTAGAGATTTGATTGGAAGTTTCACTGCATATATATAGAGGGCTTACCACTGCTCCCATACGTCAAAAGTAACGGGGTGGAACGTCATGACGTTACTCCATAGAGTTCCGTCTGGCATGAGATGTTCATGTGCAGGATTAAGATTAAAGAAGTGATTTGCTCCATAGCCAAAGTTATAATCCTTGTACGGATACCAGCCAGTCACTTCCACATCGTGAATATTTATGTCGCAGCCTAAAAGAAAAAAAAACATAGATGTAACAATTACCGCAAGACAACCGGAAAGACAACAAACAATT
Source organism: Protula sp. h YS-2021 (assembly GCA_949752745.1). NCBI lineage: Eukaryota > Metazoa > Annelida > Polychaeta > Sabellida > Serpulidae > Protula > Protula sp. h YS-2021. The sequence goes on from OX457026.1 coordinate 73,084,788, forward strand.
CTTCTCCTCGCACCCACCCCGATGCAAAAATACCAGCTTACACATTTCACTGGACACTTCTCGGAGAGAAATGAACACAACCATCCCTGCCCCGACCAAAACCTGGATCTAGCTGTTCATTGCCATGTGATTATGTAAAACATTTCTGTACACAATCACTTCAGGTATTTATTGTATAAACACCATCTGCAACTTGTTTTACCATATTTAAACACTTGGTGAGTGATAATTAAAAAAAACCTTATTACCGTCAATATACTCAGTATATGCGGTCACATTGTCGCCTATTTGCCACCACGACACGTGAGGTAAGACGCCCACCTTGTCTGAATTGATGTAGTCGTCGTCGTGACGTTCTACGTCCGCCAGGTCCTAATAGCCGAAACAGGCTTTTGTGCAACTTGACATTCACAATAAAGTCTTTTTACCTTGCGAGGTTAAAATATGTGATAAAAATGGAAACTTTTTTTCAGAAAAAAAATAATATTGGCTAAATATATTTTAGAGGAATAAAGTACACTTCAAGTACACATTACTGCATATAAGCAGTAGTTTCCATACTTACAAAATCGGCGTAGATGGTTCTAAAATACACACCAGATTCATTCAAACTCATATTATACGTGTTCTTGTAGATGTTCACAGTCTCGGTGTCATAAAACCTAAACAAATACAAAAACCAAATACAAAACAAATGCAATCCCTCGGTGACATATACAAGCAGTGCCCTATGTATGCACAGTTTAAATTTTTTCTTTGCAAAATACAATGCACCGATAGCCAATCACTAACATGTTTGGTGAAACGGCAGTTTACAAAAGTGCACAGTAAAATGTTTAATGTAACTTTTAAAAAGTTTTATTTATTACCGACAATTTTTTTTCATATTTACTATTTACAGGAGTATATTTTAAACATGCATTTAATATAGCTCGAAAATCTTCAACCTGCTGGTATTAATAAAGAAAACTGTTCATGAAATAATAATACACACAAACCTATTGTAAAATGAAACACGTCCATTTTCAAATTTGAATGTAGTTCCCATGGGTATACAGTCAAACAAATGAGTAATTCGATCAATGTCCACTGAAGAACTTCCTGTATTACCAAGCGCACCACACGAATGACGGATAAACACTCCTTGATTGAAAAATATTAGGTACATATTATAATCACACACCTTTTTTAATAATTTAAAACAAATGAAAAATACTGGTAATGGAAAAGACCATCGGCCAAGTCTCTCTTTACACTTAGATTGAAGATTTTAAACTCAGCGTAATATACACAGAAGTCATAATACTCACACCGGTAACTGGATCTCTTTTTACCGATGAAATTACCGGAAGTTTCGCAAAGTATATATAGAGATAAATTTATCACCACTCGTTTCAAATCTAGGTGTGATATTTTACCCTCCAGCCAGTCGGGCACTTGCCCCCGCTCTATGGTGACGTCAGCATCTATGCTTTCTTCATACACATTCGTGTATCCAGGAAACAAATGCTCATAAGCTGCTTCCGTCAATGACGCAACCAGGATGATCCAGGCTAAGCTAATCGCCTGCATGCTGCTGCGCCGACAATTAAAGCAAAATTCAAGCAGTTAACCAAATCAAGGAAAAACTTTGGATACATCTTTTATTTACAGAACACGTTCCACTTTCGCTAAAGTAGCACTATACTTGATTAACTTATTTATTTTTTATTTATTTATTTATTTTTTTATTATTTATTTATTTATTTTGCATTTAAGAAATCAAACCACATACTTTCTCTCTAGGTGATTTCGTAGTCCACTTACACTTTCATCTATTACTGATTTAATTATTGTTGAATTATCTAAATGCAAACTGAAAAATTCATACTTATCTTTTATATTTCCTTAGGAATAATACTGACAATATTAGTAACGAGTACTTGTTTATGCTATATACTAGCAAAACAACCTAAAACATCACTTCGCTAGCGAAATGTTAAACACTTGACAAAAATTAAAACGCAAAAATACTTCCTTCAATGGGTTATTTCTTGAATAATATATTGCAAGCAACACAGCTTGAATACGTCTTATAAGCCGAGTAGTGTTTGGTTTTTGTCGACTTAAGGTTTTTTTGGACTGATCAGGCATACGCCGTGTTATCTATTTACGCAGTGAGAGCTCGCACAAAGCTCACTGAGCAACCGCGTGTTCTGTGGGGTAAATGCTACGCATTTACTTGCAAAAAATACACTTTTCACATGGCGTTTTAACAAAGAAAACGAAATCGAAGACGAAAATAAAAAGTGGCATACACATGTTCAGATCAAGCTCTTCATAAGTCCCAAGTTTCATGGTCCTCGGGCCCATAGTGTCAGAGAAGAAGAAGACACAAAAAATCGAGAAAAAAAACTGTCAAGAAAAAAAAAAAGAACGAACGGCTGCTCGCACAAATTCATATAACCCTTGCAAATCAAAGGCTTGTCAAACGTTAAATAATACCTTAACGTACATTTACATATTTGGTTACAGAAATATCCATTTTGTGTAATTGCTTACCTTTTCTTGACGAAAATATTGCAGCAAATGCGGTCAGGATTATAGTCTCGTGTTATTTATACTTTACTGAGGTGTTTACAGTGCAGCCTTGACAGCCAATATCAGATAAGATTTTATCAGCACACCTTGTGATATGCACGAGGACATTACTCACGATATGAGTTGTCCAATTTATTACCGGTGTGATATCAAATATTGACCCCCCCCCCCTGAAATGTGACCCCCCGGTCAAAATTTGATTATCAAATACTGACCGGGGGATCAGTATTTGCCTATGAAATATTGATCCCCGCCATCAAATATTGACCCCCACCCTGAATTCCAAATTTCCTTTTCATCGGCCCCTGTATTTGTTTCAAGGAAGGTCGAATTAGTCAGACTGCCCAGATCCCCGACCACCCAGGCACTAGCAATATGCGCTCTAGTGGTGAATGGGGCACAGAGGTTCAGATGTTCACCTTCGCGAGCCTCTTAGCCACCCCAGTCTACATCTACGGGGCTTCCGGGCAGCGAGAAGACTGTGCAACTAAATGCAGCTGGCTTCTTTACGCCCCGGATAACCACCTACAGCCGATCGTGCCACTTCCCCACACTGGGGAATGCATGTACATATCGAACATGTGTGCCCAATATGAGCCAGTGAATGCAGTCTAAAATTGTGGACATTTTTTTACTTTTATCTGTCTTTGCTCTGCACAGATTGTTTGGAACGTCAATGAATCAGACAGAATCTTGTTTTTAATTTATAGTTCATTTATACATTTAAAAAAGAGGGGGGAGGGTCATTATTTGATAAGGGGGGGTCAATATTTGATAATCAAATTTTGCCTAGGGGTCACTTTTCTATGGGGGTCAATATTTGATCTCACACCGGCAGAGTTTCATGGCACGGGTTTCTTTTATAAGCGAATAAGGAGATAGAAAAACCGTGGGGTCGGAGAAGTGTTATACTGGCTCTGGGAAGTAATGGAATCTAAGTCTTAAGACCCAATAAGATCCCAACAATCTATTCTGAACAAATGGTTTAAATCGAAATCACTTTTTGGATATTGCGAAAAGAGCGCCGATTGCATGCGAAGGGGTAGGGGGAGGTGGGGTCTTCCGCTACACATACCTAACCAACTATGGCAGTACTCACGGCGAGGTCCGGAAAGATGTGGGGCTAAGGCCTAAGGCCTACCTAAATACCAGATATATTCTATGAAACCAAGATACAGTATTTTTTAAACTAAAAATAACTTTAAAATCCTAAATTATGTCGTGCTCATTTCACTGGATTTATGAGAGATTACAAAAAATAACATTCTGAGTCCAGCTACAAACTGTTCAACATAAAAATCTCGAACGCCTCGGTTTTCTTGGGAGATGTTCATGAAGAAATACGCGCTTTGTGATAGTTTTAGCTCTTACAGGGACCACACTTAAAGGCACTACGCATAATGCAGCATGTATTATAGGGGCTACACTTACAGGACTACAATGAAAGGGACTACATTTTAGGGGCTACACTTGTAAGAACTACATTTGTTGGGACTACAATTGCAGGGACTACATTATAGGGGCTACAATCGTGGGAACTACACTGAAAGGGACCACATTATAGGGGCTACACCTGTGGGGCCACACTGAAAAGGAATGCATTATGGGGGCTACACTTGTATAGACTACACTTGCAGGACTACATGGAAAGCGACTACATTATAGGGGCTACACTTGTGTGGACTACACTTGCAGGGACTACACTAAAGGGGAGACTAGATTATAGGGGCAACACTTATAACTTATTTAAAATTAGAATTCTGAAGCAAATAAAAAACCAGATATTTTTTGGTGGGCTATTTCGGAATAGACTACCGATAATTAAAATGTCACAAAAATCAATAATGCTCCATTTTTCTTACACCAAAGTGTGAAAGTAAGTTGAACAATGTAAATTCTTATCTTCGACGAAACTAAAATAAAACTCTTGAAAAACTGAATTTAATGTAACTGTTTATTAAAATGTCGGCAGTTCAGTATTGAAATACCTATTGAAATTTAAAAATTTTAAAAATTTTATTTGTAATTTCAATTTTTTTACATTTTTCTATTGAAAACAAAAGAAAACAAGTTGTTTATACAGTCTGCAACATAAATTGATGAAATAGTGAAAAACCCCGATTTTCGTGACATTCGATTTATTCCGGAATAACCTACCAGAAAATATCTGGTTTCTTATTTGCTTCAGAATTTTAAACTGGAGCCTCAGCAAGGTAGGATCCCCCGTTTCAACGGGTTTTTTTTTGTTTACATCACTTAGTAATAAAGAGGTATTTTCCGATGTCGCTAAAATCAGATTTCACTGTGTAAAGAGCTGTAGCAGGGGTGACTATAGCAATGAGAAAAAAAGCAGATGTTCCCCACTTTATTAAATCACTGAATGTTACCATGACATGTATATAATCCGTAAATACGCCAAACTGTAGCAAGACGCCTAACAACAACACAGTTCACAGCAATGCCCAAACAAAGGTTATCTTATTTAGTCCTACTCAGCCCACAAACGCATCTCAATGCATCCAATTTTTATTTTTTTGCAGTTTCCATTTCTATTCCAAAAACCGACAGATAGGAGTAGAAGAAAAGTATTTGTTCAACATGTTCCTCATGGGTGGACCGGACAGGGGCGGGAGCTGGGGGACTGATTCTCGGATCCCGCCCCCACCCCCTTGTGCTTTTACATTTGTTTATCAAAAAGTTGTCTGGACTCTCACCCGCGACCGCCCCCCCCCCCCCGCCCTCCCGTAAAATACCAGATTTGCCCATTTTTGTCAGTTTTTCCGATAATATGGAATAGATGCAATGCTAAAGCAACATATTTTTACTACTTTTTATCTTTTACTAAAAGCGCATTAAAACGAATACACAAATCTTCAGCTTAAAATGTCAATATTGAAGGACGAATCGTTGTTGCTATGGCAACCAAAGGACGGTGTGAACACCTTTCCAGACCAAGGTTCTCTGTCACTCAGGAAGTTTTACGACTAGTATACAGTAATGGTTTAAACAGACGTAACAATTACCACTTTACTGGCAAACAGAGCTACAATAACAGTAACTGTTACAGGAAATAAGAGGAAAAAATTGACATCAAACTCAACCAGGTACACTGCCTTAAGCCGCTCTGTTAGTACACATGCACATACTTCAACAGACATTAGAGTACGCCATTTTAAACCAGCCCAGGAAGCCACGCACATGTTTGACATTTGTTTCGTACTTTGCTAAATTACAGCATATTTTGTATCAATCACATTCGTGTCACTAATGACGTGCGCAATCAAAACTGAGTGAACTTAGCTTCTAATTTGAGATCGTGTTTTCGGTGGGCTATAAATGCCTAATTCAAACAAAACAAAGGCATTTGTAAAAAAAAAACTGCAGGGTTAAAACTAAAATAAAAACGCTTCCCACCCGCTCAGCCATTTTCTTTTTAGATTCAACTTATCTGTGTATGATCGCCATAGCGACACGGGGTCCGATTTAATATTCTATGTACTGTTCGAAATAATTATGTTTCAAAATGTTTAGTCATCGGCTAAGTTTCAAACTGAATGTAGAAATTATAGTTAAGCTATGTGTCTTTTTTTATTATTCCCTACAACTTCAAGACCCTTCCTAATGATTTCTGCATATGAAAAGACGGCCCGTAACTTCTAACTACAATTCTGAGGTAACGTTGAAACTCGTTCTCTAAGTGCACGTTGACGGGTTGATCACCTCAGACTGGCCACAATATCTCTACACTCAAAAGATTAGCTATGTACCCTTTCCTTAAATGGTTTAATAAACTGTTAGAAGAACCGATTACCTTTTGCATAAATAAATTGACAATAACGCATCACATCTACTCCTTTACTTAAAAGTCACCTATTTTGATTTTTATCAATACGCATAGTATGATAGTCTAACACTAACAGTCGTGTTGATGAACACAGTGTTCATTATACAATTCTACGTAATCAATATCATTTACAATGAAAATCTTTGGCAATATTCCGCTGATGATAATAATCATAATAATATGAAAGCAATTCTTGTTGGCGATATAGGACATCCACCAAACAATACGTTGGTTTCAAATTCAACATGAAGTTGTAAAGTTATGTTTTCACACTGTTAGCGTTTTATACTGCTAATATAAAAACAGATGTTGCTCATGTTGTTACACTATAAGTAATACGATATGAATACACGTCACACTGTTGGATTCACATTCAGAGCTCGTGTCAATATAATCCATTGAAACGTTTAGGAAAGAATAATTTTTCTGGCGAATATTTTTATGATTATCGAATAGATGATTAACTAACAGACAGGCAGACGGACAGATGCGCGGATATAATAATAATACAGGCCCATCCGAAGGAGAGACATATAATTGCTCAAATGGAAAGTATCAAATGTGACTGGTAATATAAAATATTACAAACTGACAACTGTTTGGACGGTTGAACAAAGATAACCAACTGCAAACGAAAACACGAAATGCACTCACAAACGCTAACAGTTTAACTGTTATTGCAGTAAAAACTCTTGACATGTAACATTTTGGGGACGAAACGTAGCAGTGGGATGACCAAAAACACAAGTTTCACCATTGGAAATTGTCCCGTTCCAATGGGCGTCTTTCTAAACGGATGTTTTACTGCACTATCTTGAACACGTGAAATTTTACTGAAGACTTAAACCAAGGCGCAAATGCAGTAGATGTGATATAGCAATCTCAGCTAAATGCAACAATGCAGAAGCCATTCTGCGACCTATGATTCGCTTGGTACCCGACTCATCCGCCCTCTCATCTCTTCTAGTTTTGCTAGTTCTGCCTGTGGAAAAATATGCCAAAGATATTACCATTAAAATCATTGCTTTACTCGGCTTGTGCTGTACAATTGTATCTTCTACAATTTAAACCCCACTCCGCTTGAAAAGCATCATCTTCTGAAACATCACCACTAAAGCTTACATCCAATATAAAATGCATCCAAATCTAATATAGTAACAATATCAAAATACATTTACTTTTCAACTTTTTAAAAGTAGCATAAGAAAGTATCATATTCGCTCTGATTTTATTCAACGAGTAGTCGCAGTAATTAGCAAATAATTACCTTAACTGCCACCAGGTGGTGCTGTCGTCTGGCTTGTATGTGCTTCAAGGGAAACGGGTTCAAATCCTTGAACGCTATCTAATAAGACAGAAACGAGGCACACGTCTAGAAATAGATTTCATGATTCTAGTCTTTTCATTAGACTCAATCGGATGTTCTCTTCATCCAGTATGCACATTCCACAGAAATACTGTGGGAAGATCAACAACTCGCAAAGTCAAGTGATAACATTGAATTCTGCAGTATTCACAAAAACACTTATATTCGAAACAACATGGCTGTTTTTTTTTATTATTTTCAAAGCAACTTATTAAATAACCTGTGATATTGTGTTGATATCAATCATTTTCTCGGCCAGTTTCCTCATGTACATATACAAATCCCCACTTTCTTTCACGCCTAAAATATCTTTCTCCTTATACTTCAGAAAAGCCAGTGAATAGCGGAATAAAACCTGTATCGATAATGTAAATAAATCATCGATGTAAACGCTATAGCAAGACAATAGAAAGGGAAACGTTTCTATACAACTATTTTATCTATAAAATTATTTTATGTATCAGAAATTTCAATGTATCGTCACTTTGTAATTTTTGTAAAAAAGAACTTCAAAAACGAGTGCAAGAAGTGTATGGTTATGAGGTACGAAATATTTCACGTTATCTCAGCGACCTCTCTCTCTGCTTCCTCTCTTTCTTTCTCTGATTTTCAATAACAACTTTCAATTGTTACTTTGCGTTGTTAACTAATGAACGAGCGCATAAATTAAGGTCAGAAAACAAACAATAATGTAATTACCTTCGAGCCTTCGTATAGGAATGAATCCCATATTCTTAGGTAAGTTTGTGTAGGAATGTTGTCAACAAAAATGGTCAAGAACCAGTTAAATGTAAACAAAGTTAAATCCACATTCAAGGCCTTGAAATGGTTGTAAAGCACCGGTAGCTTCTCTTGAACCAGATCAACCAGCACTCTCTGCAATTAAAGTCCAATCCCTCCTTTACAACAACAATAAATAATTTACTGCGATATCAACAAAAACGCTGTTTTTTACTTTTCTATATTTTTTTTTTGAAAATTACTGTATTTACTTTTCTATATTTTTTGAAAATTACTATCTCACAGACAAGGGTATGATGTACAGTGGTACCTAGGAAATAGGCCTATCCATGAAAAAATTCCCGATGTGGTCCTATTTATGAGGTTATTTTATTACAGAACCTAAGTTTTGGTTCTGTCGAAAAATGCCCTGTTTTCGAGGTGGTTCGACCCAGAGACTCCACTGTATTTCTTCTCAAAGTTACAAGCGTCTGGCCATCATGTTTGAAAAGATAGGCAATATTGGCTAGTACTAAGTTTCGTTCTTATGACCGCACGATTGGGAGAAAACTAAGACTTATAAAAAACTCCATTTTCGGGTAAAAAAAGATGCCACATTCGACAACATCTAAGCTCTCCTACAAACCCAAGCCACCTCCCCCCCCCCCCCCACCCACTCTACCGAAAAAAGATTTTGGAACGGCTTAATTTTTCCTATCCCGGGCGGCTTTACCCCATCCTCTCATGTTCCTGCTTTGTACCTGGTCCATGTGGGCGCCTTGCATGCCGGAGCAGTAGTAGTTATGCGGCAGCAGGAAGTTAATGACAGCCATGAGGCACCAGAAAGCGTCTTCCTCTTCCAGGAACAGCAGCGCAATCGCTGCCAGACGATTGAATCCCTGGAACGATAACAACAAAATCACACGTGTTTATAATTATATCTACTCACCCGTAGTTAATGGAAAAAAGCAACGACACGAATTCTTAATTGTTCAAGGAATCATGAAATAACAAACCCGCACTCGCGTTTGAACTCATCCAAACACCTTCCCTCAGCCTTGCTTTCAGGTTCGTGGTACCAATACTTCGAGCTGGGGGAGGGTTTTTCGGAACAGCCCACAACCGCTCGTGTGGTTTTTTTATGAGTCACCAGTAATTAAAGGCTGACTTTTTAAGAAAGCGGATGTATCAATGTCAGTTTATTTTCCTTTTAACTTTTATTGTCAAAACCTCTAAACACCATATTTTAAAGCGAAAGCAGAAACCTGCTGTTTAGCATATATACATAACCGGACGGACATAAACGAAACCGAAACAAACACTGCAGTTTTTATTTACCACACGCACTTTAGCTACAACAGACAAGAACACTGCACACAGCGATATGTAAAATCCAAAATTTTCTGACAGATTTTTCAGTATATTGATTTACCTGGCAGTATCCTGTGATAGGGTCATGGTGGGAGTATGCTAGGAGTACTCTCCTTAGCTTAGGTACATTGCCAGAATAAATGCATTCATAATTCTTGTTGCCTGGCAAAGTTCGAAGAAGGTCAAGTTCAATCTATATTTAGTAAGAAGTAAACAATATATCAGCCACAATTGAATTTTGTTGATTATCAGTATTTATCTAAAGCATCAGGTAGTTACTACTTTCATACTTTTTAAAGAAATTTACGTTTTTATTCTCTCGGAAATTAAAAACAACATCCGCCAACAGTAACAGGGAGTTTCACTTTCATATCGTGCGATTTAAAACATTTTGTCAGTTAAAACCTTCAATTCGTTTGCCCTAAATGGCGAAGGAAATTCTTTAAAATTTCTCCGACTTCAAACTAACTTTGAAAACTTCCGTATAGTATGCATTCGATTTTTTTTTCAGAGTTTAGGCAGTTTTTGGGGAGTGGTGAGATTTCATTTCCGAAATCGCAGATATTCCCATCATTTTTCTTTCGAGCCTTGGAGTACCCCCTCCCTCTCCTTCCCCCCCCCCCCCCACCCCCATGAATTCTCTGCAGCAATACGGACCTGTTTAGCTGCAGGACTTAATTGGTAAGGAGACAGTTTCAGTGTCTCTATCAAGTTATTATAATAGTTCGCGCCAAAGCCTGCTCTTGTCCTGCCGACAACCAGCTCTACGCATCTAAAATAAATCTTTTCTCATTACGCAGAAGCTCACACTGAACCTGGCGCATAAATTTTGATAACGCGTAAAATATAATAAACTCTAATTCTATATGCACTATATAAATAACATTTACCAAAGAAACTTTTTCACTGAAAATAGTCACACATGTCATAGAATAAACACAAATTTCAAAGATCGCTGTATGATATTCAGTGATGTTTTTTATGATATTTTTAATATTCAAAATTTAGTTTGTGACATTTCAATTAGGCAACAAACCATCCGTCTTCTAGCCCTAAACAGATTTTGTAACACTCACACAATTTGCTTGTTTTTATTCGTAAACTTAACTAATGAGTTTCGCGTGCTCAGCTTATAGCCTTTTACCTTTTCCACAGTTTTCCTCTATGAACGTTTGGCACGCCTGTGCGTATCAATTCCTTTAGTTCTTTAGACTTGTCGACACGGGAGAAATCCACATTGGCCAAGAACCTCTCCCACTCAATGCTCACAGATAAATTGAACTCGATGCTCTTGGCTTTGATGTAATGCTCATCTGATTGTTTTTCTATGCTATCGATTGTGTCGTCATAACTACTGTTTAAGTTGGCTTCCGTTACTTGAAACCCTAGCTCATCATATCTGTGAACACACGATACATGAATTCAGAGATCCATGGAAAGGTAACAAATCCTAAAGTCAAAAAAAAAAAAAAAAAAATGGACACCCTTGGACTTTTTGGCACATGAAATACACAATGACAATAAACGGAACGCGAATTGAATTCTATTTATAAATATTTATGGATCAACCACATTACTGTCATTTTTAAAAGTTAATGTAAGTGACTTTTAAATGTGTCAGAGTTAACAGGAAAAAGTGTTAAATGAATCACAAGTTTTTTATTCTTACAAACCTATATATACACATATATATAGTATTATGGCAATTTTTGACAATATATTTTCCAATTTCCTCACTTTTTTATTTGTATATATGTTTTTTCAATTATTTTTTGTCATTACTCAATGCAACAATGACTTAAATGATCTGTTTATAGCTGCGACAAGAAATGATAATTTTCTCCTATTTCTTTCGCATCGCATGCCCTGTAATCAGCACGGGTCAATTCATCGCCCCCCCCCCCCACCCACTTTCTACAAGCACGCACTTCGGTAAAGGCATAGCACCGTCAAAACTGACAAGATTCCCTGTAGGTACTCCGGCCTGGGAGTCACGTGATCGTGACGAGGAAAGTACTGCGTCTTGAAGAAGCCTCTGTAATAACTCGACCGAACTCGCACCTTGAATTTACATAAAGCAGACGGAAGTATAACCACTTCAGTTTAACTTAATAGGCGTAAACTATTCAGACATGACTTTAAGTGCAACACAAGCAATAAAACAATTTACTCTATGTAGAGCTTACTTATTTAATCGCATTTGGCATGTGACTGTGAGTCCTTAAATAACCGTTCAAAAGCTTTTTCTCAAGATAAACTATAATGCAGCAGCTAAAAAATGCTAGTGTGGTCTTCCAGTATCCCTCTTGTATGTTAAGTCTCAACTAAGACATTTACAAGTTCTATATTAACACTTACTTTCTTCTTCCGCCTGTACTTTACCAAGTTCTTTCAAACATGCGACATATTTGCGGTGCACATCGTAATAGTTCGTTTCCAGCTTTAAACAGGTCTGTAGCATTTCTTGCACCATGCTATTACTGTCTTGTCTCAATTTGGTAAGCTCCAGTATTTCTTGATTTAAAAACTTGTTTTGAAATTTATACCCTTCTACCATATCTTGAAGCTGTTGAATTTCTGTTTTGGTAGTTTCCCTTTCTATGGTTGATTGAGTTGATTTAACTGCTTGGCCTTCGTGAATACGTGATTTGTTGTCTTGTAGCTGTTTGGCTAAGGACATAACAACGCTGTCTTTGGCCTCGAGACTGTCCTTAAATGCCGCAATTTGTTCTTTCAGACTAGCTACTTCCGCTTCCAACGTTCTAAAATTTAAAACCATAACAACGCGGTTGGTAAAAATTCAGAGTTTTTGATTTGTTTCATAATTATCGATTTTTTTTTTACAATTATCAATGAAAAATTCAAGATGAATTTTATTTTATTTAAAATGTATATATATCTGTAAAATATATGCATACCTTTGTAACATGTCTATTTAGTTTACTACGTACGGTGACATGCATGTCAAAAACAGCTAAAACTACACAAAGAAGCATGTAACAACATGCGTAGATCAGTTTTTTACAGTCAATAATTGCAACAAACGTCTCTGCAAGATATTTGCTCTCAGGCAGTGGTAACAAAACTTAAGTTTCCCTGTACATGAATTTCATTACACAAAAACACAAACGCATAACAATACGGTCAAATGGCGTGTAATGTTTTTTAAAAGTAAAGGGAAACCTTCTTTAGTTTTACCTTTAAATTTTGCTATGATAACAATACACTGAAATAAAAAAAAATCAGCAATCAATAATGACAAGTTCAGACAGCGCAACAATTCAATGAATTTCTCAAGTTTTTGTCCCGAAAAGCCTGCATTTTAATTTAAATGTCACTGTAAAAATAAAGGAAAAGGAAGACTTCTAAGGGGAAAAGAATATGTTTACAGTTTTATCCAATATTTGAACTATAACAACTGAATCAAAAACATAAACGTTCTACAAAATGGAGACCATGTACCTGTTATTAGAGTTAAGAATTTCTTTTTCTTCTTGTGTTGCAGTAAGTAGATATTCTAAGTCCACTATTTTCTTTTCCTGGTCCTCTAACAGTGTTTTAATAACATTTTGCTGATCACATGTTATTTCTAATTTCGATCTGCAAGTAATAAGCAGATGTATATAATGTCAAACAGTCCTCCCTTATTTTTCTTGCTACGTCTTTATCTTTAATTTACGTTACCGGTGTGGAGGGTGTCATGGGTGAAAATCTCAACTCAACTCTAGACCTGGCTGCCACAAGCTCAACCATGGGAAAACGGGTCTGAATTTGATAACTTCTAATTACCGTACGGGTAATGGGAAAATTTGGCGACAATTTGAAATTCGCGAAATCATCGAAAAAAAAGCCACAAAACACTTTATTTGGTACAGTTTTATTCATCTAAGAAACATGATTGAATTCTACGAGGCGTAAGTTAAAAGTTTTTCTATCTACACTTGAACAGTTTGATCCATTCACAACAACTGTAGTACATTTTTCTGAAAAATAGAGTGCGACGCACGCAAATCATGATCAGTCAGTGCGGTAAATACGAAAACACTTTCCCTATTGCAAAATATTTCACAAAATGCTTCCAGTCTTCATATTATTGTGTGTTACCTAAGACGGGCCTGGCTGGCCAACTCGTCGAGCTGCTTCTGGAGGATCCAGGTCACTTCTCTTGTAGCTTGTAGCTCCTCTTCCATCTGTGACATCTCGTCTTTGTATGACGTCATCTGTTCTTGGTTCTGCAAGCAAGCACAGAATACATATGTACATTAAAATATCGGTATAGAACATTGCGCACACCAAGAAAACCACAAATCGATTTACCGGTCACGAAATAAACATGCATTAACCAAACAATTTTAGTGAATGAATATGTTATCAGTTCAAAACAAGCTCACTTTAAACAGGCTGGCCAGTAATAAGCTTTTGACAATTATGCTGGCCTATAATGTCTTGAAGTTGTAATGCAACCCCCCTGCATTCGCTTGTCTAAGGCAACTGATGCGAACGTCATTACCGTACCCTGTTTACCACCTCGGAGCTGCACTTGAACCCACGACCTTAGGATTACCAAACTAACCTTCCAACTAACTGAGCTAACCGTTATTCGTCACCCCTTTTGCCCCCTCCCCTCCGCCTCCCCAAACCGTTGGTTGCAAAACTTACCAGCGAACATCTGTTGCAAGGTGTCTCGAAGTCGTCACTAGTGCGCAAAGATTGCCCTGTTTTAATTCCTCTCCTTTCATAGACTTTGGTCCGGATGTTTTGCAGTAAACCACTCGACGCGGCCGATGCAGAATCTACAAGTGTTCGCACCATGCCGTGGTCAGATTAGAGAAACATAGAAAAAGATACATGATAATTTTATGTCAGATCTCTAAAACCTGACAATGCTTGAAACAAGCAATTTTTCTAAAATGGTTATTTCCCTACACACATTTAAGTGTCTAACTCTTATTTATCCCCTCCCACCCCCCCCCCCCCCAAAAAAAGAGAAAACTTTTACTTCAATCTAAAAAGACAACAAAAAGAACAAAGTCAGACCTCTCTTATTAACTATATTGGTCAAAACTTTCCGAAGCTCTTCCCGCAAATGCACAAAAGAAGCCGCCGGCGCTGTGTTGTGTTTTGTGTGATCTCCTATCGTATCTCTGGGCAGCGACACGTTCTCAAGCACGGGCGCAGGGCTCGGGTCATCGACTGCGCACGGCTAAATCACACACAACAAGACGTCTACAGTGTATGGCAAGATTTACACGTAGCCTTCGGCTTTGAATCTCTTTGTGAAGTACGCACGCTACATTTACTCGACATCTTGTAATTGCGGGGGTTGGGGTAGGGTTCGGGCCCATGCGTATTGTATGGTTGCGGAATTTTCTCAATCTTCTCTACAATAACTTTCAAAACACTGTCGTACAAGTTCAAAAGTACACAGACATTAGAACGCTACGCATGGTTTTTTAAGCGTGAGCCCAGCAAAATCTGTCATCAGCAAATGTTTGGTAAACTTTCCCCAGATTTGGAAAAAAAACTTCAACATCACTGATGTGATTTTCCATCATTTACGAGTATACTCTCTTATAGCAAAAGAAAGCTTCATAATGAATCCAGAAGAACGATTCAAACTGCACGCTTTTTTAAATTAAAACATTTAAACTGGAACATTTATTTAAGTAAAAGAACCAGGCGCTAGTATTCTTTTTCGTTCACTGTGGCACCAAAGAATTTATACCTTAATGATCTCGAAAAAAAACCGAGTTAAACATGCCTTAGTTTCATTCCAACGCTGGTGTACTACAGTCTTAAATTACTTTTTTAAAATTCGCATATCTCGATATCCCATCCTTGTGCACTTCTTATAAAACATCGAATATGCTGAACATTTTACTTTGAACCTGTTTCGAGGTCAAAGCTTTTCAAACTTTACCCAAAGTAGAACAATCCGGCAAAATAAAGGTCACAATTCGATATCATCGCCTGATTGTTAATTTACTTTTTTAATTTTACTTTTAGCATCTGGTTTATATAAAATAGGTCATTTTCTTTTGGGAGGTGGGGGGGGGGGGGTAGTTGGAAACGAGTCTCATTTAATTGCAGTATTGCGTTTATTTAACAATTTCATCTGGCGAATGGTGCATAAGTTAATTCATATAAATGGCAGATGCAATTAATTAATATCCGCATCCTATTTTATAAATGTGCCTTAAAAGAAAGTCTTCATAAGCGCGGTTGCTTTTTTTCCCGGAAGAAAAGTATGTCTTCCCTTTCATGGAAAGAAACACGTGATAAAAAGTAAGAAACACCTTTCTTGCCGAAAAACAAAAAGAAAGTGGGAAGAAACCTCTCATCTCATTACAAAATTTTGATGTACCAGCTTAATTAGGATCTCACTAATCACTTTTATAATAACTATTGTCTTGCCTGTCAGTAACAACTACGCGAGTAAATAAATACACATGACCGGCTCATGTAATGAAGGTAAGGTGTCTCCAGTCTGTCCCTACTATTAGACTTTGTGCAAGTTTGTGCATGCAACCTCCAAACACACGAGACTATTCCGAGCGAACCATCTTATCCCATTCCATCTACGAACTCGGAAGAAATCAGAGTAAATCTGTCGCTTTTTATGATCAGGATTTTTTCGTTAATCTCAGTCGTAATCGTGGTAAGTATATGTGTGCAGACATTAAATAATTTGATGTGGGCTCACATGAAGCTTCAATGTGCTGGTGCACAAAACTGACACCGTAACATTAAAGAATCGGATTCAGCTTCAGGGATTAGTCAGTCCGCGAGAAAAAATCATTTTATTCTTTAGGAGTAGAATTTTGCAACGCTTCACGCAATAAATTATTTCAACATCTGAGTTTCTTATATTCCTTCAATAAATGGAAAGAAAGAAAGTGTTGCTTTCGTACTGGAAAAATCGGAATAAAAACATGTTTTTCTCACCTGGAAAGAAACTTGCCAGCCCTGCCCATAAGTGATCAAACAAGATCCTTCTCGCATATATTGAACCTCGGAAATATGACGTATATTTTCCGAGTCGAACAGCTTCGAGATAACAAGTCATGACTGTGTCTTCTTTGTTTTATTAAAAATTCTTCACCTCTCACAACAGATATTACCTTTAGATCTTACTTGAAAAGGATGTCGTAGTGCTAGATTTCGAGACAAATACCTGTTCCATATGTTCCGGTACGCTCAGTTTATGGGGCAGGCTCTTTGCCTTTCTGACACTGTAGTGACGCCGGTGTTTCTGTAGTTCCTGTAGCCAGTAAAACATTGTCTTCTGATTGGGCGCTTCCAAAATGTAGATGTTATCTTTGCACCTATAATGTACAATGAACCGGTTAAACGAAGAGTTCTTACTTCACAATGATAAGTTTAGAACAGATTGTTGCTATAAGCATATTTTTAAGCGCTTTTTCGTCTTAAATGTCGGCAGTTGTCGACAAAACGCTGGACCAAAAGCACTAGTTTTTTCATCAGGGCATCAGGTTTATAAGTTGCCGACCAGTGTGTAGTAGAGGCGAAGCCGAGATAAATCGACATGATTATACTCAGTATTGTGGTTCATTTTTTGTGCAACAAGGCCGAACAAAATATCTTTTTTAAAAAAAATATGAACTGTTTTATTATTCAGTTTCTAAATAATTTATAAGCATTTAATCTTTTGTGCGTCTTTCCGTCAACTGGTTTCAGGCCATCAAATTCTCCGCCGGGGCTGTGACTTGTCCAGTGTACCAGCAGTGTTCCTGTCTATTTCGAATACCGATTGGCGGACAAAGTGCTGTCAAAACTTTTCACCTTCATTATAGTTTCACATTACACGGATAAGTAGTGCTGAACCAAAAATAAGACCTTGGAATGTTATCAGCACCAATAAAGCGTCCCTTTATTAACTTAAATGTTAAAACCATTCAAAATCTAAAGGTAACCCCAAACAAAAAATCTGTTTAAGAAGTCTCTAAGCAAAACTGACAACCATGAATTTAACTTCTTTTTATACGCAACTGGGATATCTTTCTATAATTTTATCATGTATTAAAATAAAATAAGTACAACCCAATGCTAACCATTAAGCAGCAGACAATTATTAAAACTAATACGTAGGAAATAAAATTAACCTTATTTCAAACTTATTCGAACAGCCTTTGTCGCTAACTTGAATGTAGAAAGATGAATTAGCCACGTCAATATCGCATCTAGGAATCATATCTTGCGGCGTCTTGAAATACAGCAGCCTGCAATTTTCATCTGTAAACACGAACCACCTTCTTCTGGATCGATTGATATCAGTAGTTTTGTGGACTTTTAAGTACCCGCAAAGCCTCTCGGTAGCCTCGCTGTGATTATCACTGGAAATGCTATTGCCCGGCATGCTGTTCTCAATGGGAACCAAGTCGTAAGCTGTAGGACAAGTTTCACTTCCGCTTTCATTTCTGACAGCACTACACACTGTCGGCACATTTTGGTGTTTTTCTACAATGTCATCTTTCGAAACATATTCAAAAGATTCTGACTGGAATATGTGATTTGTTCCTACTGTTCCCGGCTCCAAGTATTCATTTGTGTTGAAAATATCAACATAACTAGTAAAATGTCCACCACTCATCTTCGTTTGTTTACGGAAACCATATGACAATACGGACTACACACAGTATCTGCTATAAGATTTTTTGGAATTTTATACTGTGCAAAAGCCCCATGGCGTTGTTGTCCAACAGCCAACCTCTACGGCGGTTTGGTCCACTGTGTGTAAACACCTTTTTACTCCACAGACCCACTGGGGATTTGGCAAAAATAGTACTCACAAAGAGATGAACTATTTCAATAATATCCTCATGCTCTGCTGACCTCTGGGAAAATCCATCTATGATGCATAAAGCAGAGCGAATGACTATTCTAAAAGTAGTTCCTCTCTCCATGACTAATATTTTCGCGGAATTCCCAGTGGGTCTTCTGAGTAAAAAAGAGTCATAGGCATCAGACCAAATCGTGTTAGAGGATGACTGTTGGACAACAACGGTTTAAATAATGAACTAATTTATTGGGTAACGGTAATTCCAAGGTGTCCATGCTCAGTGGGGGATTAACAATAGCTCCGATTCCCTTAGCAAAGCAAATGCAATGGATTAAATCATCTATCAAAATCAACACCCACTGCTGCCATCCAATGAAAAAAATGGTAATTATATTTTCATCCTGAGGCGTACTGAGCATGATTTTGCCAAATTGTGAAACGTATTACCCAAATAAAATAACCTGAGACACCTTTGTTGCCAGGCAACAAAGCATTCACTATGGCCAAATTAAATATTTAACAAGATAGCACATAAGTTCAATATATTAACTTTAATGTTGAGAGTAGGGGAAAACGACAGTTCTGGGCCAGAAAGTGACGCCATACTGACGTCATAGGGTGGCCCAGAACTGTCATGACAGTTTTGGACCAGATGGTGATTGATAGAGCGCGCGCCCGTATTAATGACGTCATCGTGGCGTTATAATGGCGTCTTCATGACATCATCATCATGACGTTATAATGAAGTCATCATGACGTCATCATGACGTCATCATGACGTCATCATGACGTTATGACGTCATGACATCATACTAAGACTGTCCTAAGCTGCATAACCCTAAGTCACCTGTCAATCATCATGACGTCATTAGTCACGTGACCTGTCAATCATTGGTCATGTGACCCTAACCCTAACAAGACTTCTAGACCACTTTTTGACGTCATAATGACGTCAGACCCCTAGGAGACGTCCTTTCTACCATCTTTCTATCATGAGGAAACGTGAGTCCCACGCCACTTTTTTCTAGAACATTCTTTTGGTCCAGAACCCCCATGGGTTTTCCACGCCCCTTGTGACGCCATACTGACGTCAGACCCCTAGAACATGTTCAACATGTTCAACACGTTGTTCAACATGTTCAAACATGTTCAATAAGTTGTTCAACATGTTTAACATGTTCAACATGTTCAACATGTTCAACATGTTCAACAAGTTCAACATGTTCAACTTGTTCAACAAGTTGTTCAACATGTTCAACCTGTTCAACATGTTCAACAAGTTCAATATGTTCAACTTGTTCAACAAGTTGTTCAACATGTTCAACATGTTCAATAAGTTGTTCAGCATGTTCAACATGTTCAACCTGTTCAACATGTTCAACATGTTCATCATATTCAACAAGTTGTTCAACATGTTCAACATGTTCGACAAGTTGTTGTTCAACAAGTTGTTCAACATATTAAATAAGTTGTTGTTCAACAAGTTGTATATAAAGCTATGTTTAAAGACTTTCTCATCATTCGAATAGTGTAGGTTGAACAGAAAGGATGCATAAATGCAACATTTGTTCGAAATCTTACAATTGGCCACAAAGTCTTAAAAGACACTTAAAGGTTGCTCACACTTCAGAAATGGATGAAGAATCGGATATGGAAAACCCTGTAAAACTACCTTTCACGGAAACTTTAGATGAATCTTCTATGGAAAGTCAAAGCGTCAACATGGCTGAAAAGAATGCACATGCTTGTACAGAATGTGTTGCATTATGCAACAGCGAAGAAGCTTTGCTCAAACATATGGAGCAGTGTGGCGAGGATGCTGATTACAGGAGTTCTGAAACTGAGTCAGAAATAGACTCTGAAAGTGAGTCAGAAATAGACTCTCTTTGGCATGATATGGTTCAAGACGTCTACGATGACTATGATGACATATTTCAAGAAAAAGTTTCAAAATATGAAGAACAAGACTTGAAGATGCGCGTGAAATAACAAGTTATGACCTTCGACTCATTTATAAGCATGGACTAAAACAACTGTTTATGAGACTGTTCCACTATACCCAGCGTCTAGAACAAAGTCAACATTATCAAAAGATTTTAGAGGACTTTAGATACTTTGTTGATGAAAAACATTATTATAAGTATTCAAAGGCACTAAAGGCGACTATAAGGAAAAACAATGCATCCTTTAAGAGCTACTAGATATGGAGGAGGAGGATGGTAGCAGTGACGAAGAAAGTGGTATGGACAGTGAGGCGCAACAGAGTGAAACAGATGCAGAAGAGTACTCTAATTTGACTAAACTTTATAATAAAGACTTTGTAAATGCTGTAATATTTTATTAACCTAAGCGTTGTGTATTAATATATGTCTTGCTTTACAACATATGAAGTCGCGAGAGGCTCTGGTGTGGTGTGAATTCACCCGTAGACCATATATCATATATTATGTATTATAATTAATTTTGTATTATATTCAAGTATTGTATCATTATGTATTATATTCAAATATTTTATTATTATGTATTATATCCAAGTATTGTATGAGAAAATAAATAAGTTGAAAAGCATCATATGTGTTTCTTTTATTAAATATTACAAATATTTACAATTATGATAAAAACAAAAATATTTCAAATACATATTATGCTAAAGCATGTACCCACTCATAAGAACTTAAATTGATAAGTTTCCAAATGTTATAAAACTAACTTTACATCAACATAGATAATGTTAATTCATTTCATAGTCATACTGTTAAAATTGCATAAGACACATATGACTTTCTACTCAACCATCTTCTGACAGTCACTACATTTATATACATCCATTTCTGAAGCATGAGATCCACTGATGTCATTTGCTTCTTCAGCATGTGCCAGTCTTCCAATGACAACAAAATTCCCTTCTTGGTAGGATATAACCTCCCAGATGCATGATTCGCAATATATTTACGAATGTGAACGAGTGCACTCTGAAATTTATCGATCGGTTCTCCCCACGCTCTGAACGAGTGCACTCTGAAATTTATCGATCGGTTTCCCCACGCTCTGAACTAGTGCACTATGAAATTTATCGTGCATTTTGTATTATAGCCTTATATGACATGTTTTCACAAAACATTCTGGTTCAGTCCTGAATAGCTCAGTTGTTAGAGCGTGGGACTCCTGGTCGGACCCATGCTCGGAAGGTTGGTGGTTGGTGGTTCGAGCCCGGGTATGGGCAGCCTAACCCTAAACCATAGAGTGCATTATGAATGTGTATTATGAAGGTATGATAGACAGATGGTAGAAGGGACGTCTCTTAGGGGTCTGACGTCAGTGTGACGTCACAAGGGGCGTGGAACACCCATGGGGGTTCTGGACCAATAGAATGTTCTAGAAAAAAGTGGCGTGGAACTCTCGTTTCCTCATGACAGACAGATGGTAGAAAGGACGTCTCCTAGGGGTCTGACGTCATTATGACGTCAAAAAGTGGTCTGGAAGTCTTGTTAGGGTTAGGGTCACATGACTAATGATTGACAGGTCACGTGACTAATGACGTCATGATGATTGACAGGTGACTTAGGGCTGTGCAGCTTAGGACAGTCTTAGTATGATGTCATGACGTCATAACGTCATTGTGACGTCACGATAACGTCATGATGACGTTATTATAACGCCATGATGATGACGTCATGATGACGTCATTTACACGGGCGCGCGCTCTATCAATCAACATCTGTTCCAAAACTGTCATGACAGTTCTGGAACACCCTATGACGTCATTATGACGTCACTTCCTGTTCCAGAACTGTCGTTTTCCCCCTACTGTTGAGTAATATCTTAACAGACGAGTCACATTAGTTGTTAATATTCAAAACAAGTTGACATCAGAAAAGCAAATGTTTTGCAACTGCTTTCATTTTTTCTGCTTCACAGGTCCGAAACGGGTACATCTTTATCCGTTCTTGCGCTGTGTGAAATTTTGATTCAAAAGATGCCTTAGCCGTTGTGTTTTATTGATTATAATTTTACACCACACATCTATGATAACAAAGCAGGAGTAGCCTCAGCTGACGGAGCTGTAAGCAGTGTGTGCTTACGTAAGTATTGTTAGTAGTCAAAGTTTGTTTTGTGTGGCGTGTTGCACAAGATAAGAAAACTTCCCCCTCCTTCCCCCGACTCTCTCTCTCTTTTTTTTTTTTTTTTTTTTTTTTTTTTTTCGTTTCGGAATGTTTGAACATATTCATCAGCAGTTAAAAGAAATCAGCGAACTTTTCGAATTGCCAGGCTGAAGTGATCTTTCAAGTTACTTTTATTTTCCCGTACATCTTCTTAAAAATTGGTATGAGCGGTGTTTCTGAACTAAGCAGTTTTGTTATATATATCTTTGCGGTCTTAGACCGAACATCCATAACGTTGCGAAGACTGAGAGCACCCCTACCCCCTCTTCAAGTTTAGTTTATTGCATTGGGTTATCATTCGCATTAATATACGATGTATAGTTGTACACATTTCAACATGTATCAGTAAATTAGTTCCCACAATCCACTCTGGAGTGGCCGTTTATTAACTGCGCTTGCCGGTCTAGTGGGTCAGTTCGCTAGAAGAAGCGCAGTGCTGCTCTAGTTTGTGTTTGCATGCTATCAAAGAACATGAATAACTCTTTGATGCTATTTGAAGAACATTTAAAAGCGGTATTTATTTTTTTGCCCAATGATAAAAGATTACACATGTTCCAACCAATGATAAATGCTGATAGAAACCGTGGTAAATACAAACAAAAACAAATGTCTTCTCATTTATAAACATAACGCCCTTTACGAAAATAATGGTAAAATTACTATACACACAGTGATATATGACTAAAAAGTGTATAATGTGTTATTATACACACAGTGTGTATTCTTTAAATTGTCATAAGTCCCAATGAGTTACTTAGTGAGCGATAATTTAAGATTATAAGATGGTAGCTTGAAGTGTCACACTGGAAATTGGGAAGGATTCTAGATCCCCATTTTAGTATTGAATATCCTTAGCACCATATACTTGGAGAAAATGTATCAAACAGTAGGTACAAGCTGAATGTATCATGTGTTCTGGCTCCGAATCAGCTCTGATTTAAATAACTTCGTATATCTCTCTGTCAGAGCTATGGAGTCTTACGGGCAAATGACACTTTGGGTGTTTCGAATAAAATGCGCAAGACTTTTGAATTTCGACCGCGAGGGAACCGGGTAAAGAAATTATAGAAAAGTAAAGCAGAAATATAGCAAAACAGCTTATACTCGGAACATAAAAGAAATTGAAAAGTGAAATTATTTGCTAGAAGCTTTAATAAATTTTTACAATAGCATACGGGTTGTTAAAAACCCGATTGCTATATGGTGCAACAGAAATTTGACATTCAGGCGAAATCTCTCTATCATTTCTTTAATTTTTACCCGAATATTTTTATTCGAAACGCAGCATTTTTGCGCATTTTTATTGGGAACGCCCAAAGTGTGACTTTGTTTATTGTTCCGCCGGTAGTTGTCCACTTCATATCTTCTGAATCACGAATCCTGCATACCGGTCTGTGTCATTCAAGCATTTACTCTAAGTTCATGCCAAAATACCCATTTTGAAAACAGGCACAAATTTTAATGGGCTGCATATCTTTTATTTCTTCGTTAAAGTGTAGAAAAGTCAGCTTCCTCAATCACCTGTCAGATCTTTGTTTGCATTCTGGGCTTTAAATGTCATGTGACCGAAGTCAAGTGACCAAAAATTTAAACAAAGGGATTAATGGTTTTCTGTAAAATATATACTCAAATAATTGATAGATGCAGAATTAGGTTTAAATTTATTCTGTACACCCACAATATTGTTTCTTACACGCTTTTTGAAATACATATTCAAAAGTATTTGGTGAATAATTACAAAATTTACTGTCGCTTTTTCACTTGATAAAACCATACTCCCTGGCTGTAAACAAATGCCGATTGTCGCGGGAGATTTGTGGTTATTTACTTATTTTTTTTCTTTTAAAGAAAGCGTAACACAGAAGTTATGTATCATTGCCGTTGTACTTTGAGGGCCTTTAGCAAATGCCAGTAAAGACCTGTGGGTCGTTGAATTTTGCACAACATCGCCACAGAGGCGCTCAAAGCGAGCGCAGTTGACTTGCTTATCGTTATATAGAGAGGATTTGAAGCGGGTGCGCCGAACCTCAGTAGCGAGCCGTTTTCTGTAGCTACATGTGTTCAAGAAAAAAGTAAAAAAAAAAAATTGGCCAGACTGATAGGCTGTTTTTTTTTTCTTTCTTTGTTTTTTTTTTTTTTTTTTTTTTTGTTTTTTTTTTTTAACACCATCCTCTTGGTCTCTGCGACGTTGTTTGGCTCACTGTTTGTGACTGGTTCACGTGCAGACCGCTGTTTTAACTCATGCTTGTGTGTGTATTTTTTTGTTGCCAGTATACCAGAAATTGGTTGTGTTTTGTATTTGCAATGTTTGGCTGGATCTCGTCTGTCAGCATTATAAATTTGTGCTGAGTAATTCAAGGCATGTTACCCTAAAATCATAAAAAAATCCATAATTCTCTCCAAATTACTCTCTTGTATCTTTTCTGGACATAGAAAGACCGCAAGAGTAATCTGGGACTGGAGGAGAGTATGCGGTAATTTGTGTTTAATAGTTTTAAAAATAGTTTTGGTTTGGTAAATTACCAGTTATAGCTTTGGCCTCAATTACCTGTTTGTCGCTCAGAATTTACATAAAGCTAACATATCAATTAAATGCGCATTTTAGAACCCTCTTAGCGAAAGCATTTGCTTATCAATTTATTTTCAAGGATAAAAACGGTGAAATTAAGAAATTTCTCGGAAATATTAAGATTTGGAGCGGTTAGAAAATGTGTTGTACTCACGCATTAGGAGTTGAAATATGTCATTTTTGCGCTTAAATATAAGTTCCCACTGCTCAAAATTATGAAAATTATTATATACTGTATTTAAATACACAAGTTTGTTTCGGTGCAGATTGTCGACAATTTCCAAACTTTAACATAAATCGTGAAGAGCAGGGTTTTTTATTTTCAAGAAAAAGGGTTCAAATGTATCGAAATGATTTCCTGTTCTTTTCACTGTGATTTTATGTTGACGAAACGAATCACATTTTGGAAAATTACAAGAAATCATATATGCCATCTTTAAAATCTTACAGTATCGCCTCCGTTTTATCCAGCATATTCAGATATTTTTTATGTGCCAGCTAAAACTGCATGGCCTAGGATACTTTTCTGGTGTTTCTTAAATTATACAGTCGGACCCATTTATGTCGACATCGGATATCTCGACATTTCGGTTAATTCGATGTTTTTTTCAGTCCCGTCTATTTGTATGATAAAAAGCTCGGATATGTCGACATTTTTTGTCTCGACATAAATTAACCTAGCTATAATGCCCTCATATAGAACTTTTTGTATAAAATAGCGTACTCATACAGCACGAATTTCGTACGGGATATCATAAAAATGCATTTATGCAGTATCCAAATTTTGCTTGTTACAGTCAGCTGTATGTACCCACAGTAAACGACACCCCCTCCTTGTGTAAACAAGTAGCCCAGTGCATGCCAACAGATAAGCCCTTTTGTTCACCCTAGCCAGTGTTTGCTAATTTTTCATCTCTGCATATCCTATAGCAGACTTTATCTGCATAGGCTGTAGTGCAGTATGAACTCACTAAATGACTGTAAACACCCCTCCTTGTGTAAACAATTAAGTAGCCCAGTGCATGCCTCTGTATAGCAGATAAGCCCTTTTATTCCCGCTAACCAGTGTTTGCTAATTGTTAGTGGACTAAACGTTGTTTCAAATTTGAGTTTGTAAAATAAAGATGAATTCGACGAAAATTTAAAAAAAAAAACGTAACCTTTCGCACATGTCCCTGGATGTGAAATACCGAGCATTACAAAACATTGAAAGAAGAGTAAAAAAGCTAAAATTGCGACGGAAATAGGTGTCCCTCACAACACTATTTCGACGTGGATAAAGAATAAGGGCAGCCTATGAAGCCTATGAAAACAAAAAGAAAAAAAATCATCACTTTTAAAATAATTTTCGTTTTATTTCAAAAACTCGCTATCTCGACATAAAATCGGAGGTCCGCCCGATGTCGAATTAACGAGGTCCGACTGCACTACACCCCGTTAAATTTTGTGCTTTTTAAACAGTTAATAAAACAATTCGATCATGATCTGAGACAACCCCGTCTCAGAAGACAAAGACGGTTTTTACCTGCTGAAGGTGAGTTTTCTAAGATGGTAGCGACGTTCTTTCTGGGTGTATTGTATACGCATTATATGTAAAAAGATGTAAATTACAAGGCAAATCGATAGGTGCATTGCACAGTAATACGAAACTAAAACAAATCTAAACTCCACAACGTTAAGTATGTAAGTATGTAACTATTTCCAAACTTTCGTCATCAAGATACTGATGATAATTATCCATCATATGTATTATTCAAATCCTACTGTGGGCGTTCCGAATAAAAGGTTAAGAAACAAGAGATTTCACTGACAAGTGCATATCACTTTTATTTTTTTGAGCTTTAAAACAGTTTTAAGTTTGCTTGTGTGTTTGAAGTAAAAACTAGTTTTGCGATTGTGTTATACGGTAATTTCTTTCATTTTATACCCAGTTGCTTTACAGTCGAAACTCCAAATTATAAGTTTTTTGTTGTTGAAACTTGTGTACGGTTTTGTGACAGGTAGAGTAATGCACTTCATATCATGTACCCAAAATATGGATCCCCTTACTTTTAATCCCGTGGTATAGATGACGCATTTTGCATTGGAGAACGAACTCAACAGCTTGGTCAGTATTGACGACACAGATAACAGAGGGTCACAGATGAGATGGCAACGGCGGGCCAGTGAGAGCTGTAATATGAACAGAACAAAGAATGAGTCCACGGTCAGCTGTTCGGTAAGCAACAATGTGGGGCCGCACATTACAGGGAAAACTCCAATGAAAGAGCACAATAAAACACCAAGCAACACGCCAAGCAAGCACAAGAGGCCAATCACGCCAGGTAAGGACAGGACTCAATGGGATAATTGTTTGTAATGGGAGGCCAGACTTTGCAATTTCGTCATATTAATGCTCCCAGATAATGAATTTGTTAGTTACAACATTTAGCCAAAGAAGATAAGAAAATTTAGGTACACTTGTTTAATACTGGAAAATTTAGTATCAGCCTGTTCTTTTTCGAGGTATGAAAAATAGATTTATGTTGAAATGGAAAGCTTAAATGTGATACCAACTAAATGGAACTTCATTTGGAATATATTTCCGTTGTTTTCCTGGTTCTTTTAGTGAAGAAAATCGAATAATTGTTGTATGATTTGAGTGTTTAGTTTTATTTTTGGTATTCTTCTCCAAAGAAAATATTTTGTTTGATTCGATTGAAAACACAGCAGTAAATATCTTGCCCAAAAATTTCCAATGTATACACAGTCTCGGGAAAAACAATGCAAGTGACGGACGTTTCAATTACAGTATATGCATTCCGAGAAAAAATATACAAATCAAAGACAGTACCAGTATTATTTCGTATTCTTCTCCAAAGAAAATATTTTGTTTGATTCGATTGAAAAAACTGCAGTAAATATCTTGCCCGTAAAATTTCCAATGTATACACAGTCTCGGGAAAAACAATGCAAGTGACGAACGTTTCAATTATATGCATTCCGAGACAAAATATACAACTCAAAGACAGTACCAGTGCAGCATAGCGACATCGCTGGGACCATAGTTTTAAACAGGAAAAAGCTTAAATGATTCCAGTTAACTATGCCGTTATAGACTGCATGTTGTCATGTCTGATGTCGTTATAAAGGGATTCTGTTGTGTATGTTCGGTTTCAGCGGCTGCTGTTGCTTCACTAAGCTTGGTGTGGTCGTGTTTGTGTCTTAATTTAATCAGTCAGTCCTCACGTTACAATTTTTTCCAGGAAAGCTTACTCCTGGAAAGAGGACACCCAGTCACTCTGGCGACCGCTTCATACCAAATCGAAGCGCCACAAAGTTTGAGCTGGGCCATTACTTGATGTCGAACAATAAACTAGTCGATGAAAGCGAAGCAACGCTAAGTCCGAGTAAAAAGGAGTTCCAGAAAATCATGAATGAGAATCTTAATGGAGATCTTATGGAAAGCAAGATTATTGCTTATAAATCTAAAGCTCCCTGTGCCCCGGAGGGTGAGTGCACCAAATCATTCTCACATGATGTTAAACGCTGGGTAAAATATTTGCTTAAAAATCGTCCGCTCATTCACTCGTGCCTGAAAGGAAGGTTTGGTGATTTTGTGACGTACACAAGATTTTATTTATTAAGAAAATGTGCATCATTGTTTGCGTTGCGGGCACTCACACCTAATTTTGAAACAAAAGAAAGTTAAAACAAGCCTCATGACGAACCATTTGGTGAAGAATTAACTAACAGTTGCTGAATTAAAGAGGCCTTGACTGGAAATTTGAATGTAGTGTCAAGTAAAAAAGAGAAAGTGATTTCACTGTGATTAAAGATGTTAGTTCTCTTCAAAGGTGGCGTCAGCTGTAATAGTTTTAATTTTATTCAGGCTACCAGAATAATTTAAAGGTGCTGTACAGCCAAACAAAAGCCACTGCCTCTTGCAAGAAAATAACTCGGCATATTCCGCAAGCTCCCGACAGAATTCTCGATGCCCCGGAAATTATAGATGACTATTGTGAGGGCGTGTTACAGTAACTGATTTCATATAACGGTGTCGTAGGTTTGACAGTTCACAGCCGCCGTTGCCACCAACTTTCAGCTTGGCCGCCTACTTTATTAAAATTAGTCGCCCAGTGACTGAGTTTGTAAAGCAAAAAAAAAAAAAAAGCGATTTGAGCGGTCGACGTTTTGTACACTGCGGCTAACTTCACAAAGTAGGTGGCAGAAAGGGCGAATGTTTTGGATGCACAAGCCAATTCTTATCCTATCTGTTATTATAGCAGTTGTCTAAACAAACTGTTGAGATATATTTTATCAAGTGGGATCATAGCTGTTACAAACTTAAACTTAAGTTTCAAAAATTGAAACCGATTTGGTCGTTCATTTTCGGTCGCCAGATTTGAATCTACTTGACTGGTCTGCGAATAACCACCTGGCTGTTTGCCTCGGCGGACACGTGTACTTATGGAATGCCAGTAGCGGTGATATACAACAGCTGATGGAGACAGCAAGTCCAGACGACTACGTGACGTCAGTGGCCTGGATCTGTCAAGGAAATCACCTCGCCATTGGTATTAATTTGTTGTGCTATTTTAAGATAGTTCCTGGCTCTATATTAGTTTATCTGGATGCCTAAAAAATTAAAGATAGCCTTATGTATAGCCTTGATTCTATATCATGCAAATTTTATTGATAACGTGAATTGATAAAATATGGGGCTTTGTTTACTTATGTGTTATGAATCTGTCTCTGTTGCGATGTCAAAATGAAAAGAAAGCTTCTCTTTTAAAACGTGGAATCAATAATTGAGGTTGATTAATTTGCGCACGAGACACTCGCATACACACGAACAGGCACAAGTGACGGCTGCGTACAGCTGTGGGATGTTGATCAACAGAAGGAGATACGCTGTATGGCTGGACACGCCGCTAGGGTGGGCGCGCTCTCCTGGAACAGCTACATCCTGTCAAGGTACGCGCTGTAGGGACACCCCTCTTTTAGGGACCCCTCCTCCCCCTCCCGTCAGAGGGCTGAACTCGCTAATTCTTCGTGCCGTCTGATCTTCCTGCTTTTATTATAGAAAGGTAAACTAGCCTAGTATTGCTCGTACATCAGTGGTCTCTAATTTATCCTTAAGAAGGTCAGTCGTCCTTTCAGGTTAATACAGTAATCTTTGTAAATGTTGAATAAATCGGAATGAGGAAACCGGGACATTATGTTTATGTCCTCTGAAGAATTCGCATTCTGAAATAATGATAAATATTATTACTGCAAATTGTTTAACTTAAAATCCATAACATTTTTCCTTGTGCACTTTCGTCTTTAACTTTCTTGTCAGTGATATTACAATGTGTTATAAACTAGTGGATCAAGAAGTGGTAGCATTCACCACCATGATGTGCGCGTAGCCGATCATCACGTGGGTACACTGAATAGTCACACCCAAGAGGTGTGCGGGCTCAAATGGTCCCCGGACGGCAAGTATCTAGCTAGCGGTGGAAATGACAATCTACTCAACATATGGCCGGTCGTTCAGGGGCAGCGTTACACGGAGACAGTCCCACTGTACACATTCAGTCAACACCAGGCTGCCGTCAAAGTAATCAGTTTCAAAATCACTTCATTTTTATCTCGCCGTACTCAGTGATAAATGTACTCGGCATTTAAAGAATTCGAGTAAAATTCCATTTTACCGCGCGTGAAGAGAGTCAGAACCTAATTTTTTAACAGTCACTATGAACTTATGATTTTTTGCATACCACTTCGTTCTTCATAACAAGAATGTTAAGCCCCACAAATATGCGTTGTCTTAGGCTCTAGCATGGTGTCCGTGGCAGGCGGGCCTGCTGGCAAGTGGCGGAGGGACGGCAGACAGGCACATCCGCTTCTGGAACTGCCACACCGGCGCATGCGTGAACGCAGTGGACACCAAGTCACAAGTACATCACACCATTTTTTTTTGTTCAAAAACTGAGCTAACATTCTCTATAAGAACTATTGTCCGCAAAAAAAGAAGTATTCTTTCAGGTATCATCTTGTATACAAATCAATCTCTTCTGATTACTTTGAATTTTCTGTCATTTGTTAGTCACTTTGCACTGAAGGTGATGAACCTTTAAATGCCTTCGAGTTTTTATAGCTCAGGCTGACTTAAAAGTCGAGCAATCCTTTATCGAGGATTGCCTTTCGAGTATCACCATTGCTAAAAGAAGTTGGTTTTAGTGAACAACAAAACGTTAAAAATAAATGAGCTCTGTATTGACAGGTTTGTGCCATACTGTGGTCAAAAGAATACAAAGAGCTGGTCTCTAGCCACGGGTTTGCCCACAATCAGCTCGTTATTTGGAAGTATCCCACTCTGGACAAGGTCGCAGAGTTAACAGGTTTTATTTATTAATTGACTGACTGATGTATTTGTTTAGCTCTCCACCCCGTTCTTTCCGTGGCTGCTAGCAGGATTACTATATGAGCAGATCATGTCCACGAGTACTTTTTTGCATGGGCTTCGCGTACACGTCTTAAGATTACGCGGCGATGCATTCGCTAGCCATCAGAAAGTGGCCGAAATGTATGCAAGACACATCAAAACAAAGTCTTTCAATTCCCGCATTGCTTTGTTAAATGAAGAATACATGTTTTTTCTTGAGTATCTGGTAATTTGATCTTCATTCGACTCATTGTTTATTGTTATTATAACAGGTTGTTATCTGACACTTGTGTATTTATTCCGAGACGCCTCGGTCGTGTTTCAGGACACACACAGCGCGTGTTACACATGGCGATGTCGCCAGATGGCAGCACTGTGGCGTCAGCTGCCGCGGACGAGACCCTTCGGCTGTGGAAATGCTTCCTCGCCGATCCCAATAAAAAGAAGCAAGGGAAGGAGACTTCTGCCAAAAAGGCCTCATCCATACTCAAGCAAAACATTAGGTGATGCTCGATTGCAGTGCTGTCTGCTCTGAAAGGCGAGCACTGGTATGTTGTTGAATATTTGCTCTCTAGTCGAAATTAATGTGCGAAGTGTTCAGATGTGCGAGTTGTTTTGCAGTTATTGTGCACTTATACACTTAGTATGCAATACCAGTTGCTACGCAGGTGGGCGTACTGTGAACAGAATCCTTGCACTTGTGCACATTGTATCACTTCATATTAGCAGGCCTTCCAGCGCAGCGGAAGCTATTAAACCTATTAAACCCTTTTTTTTTTCAAAATGGATCAATTTTTTTTTTTTTTTTGCGAAAATGACCCATTAAACCTATTGAAACCTATTTTTTTAAACTGCTAATTATTTATTTATTATTTATTTTTTTGCCTATTTTTGCTTAATATTACCCATTTCTTACATAAAATATTCCTTTAAACTCACGCATGTAGAATATCTGTTTTGTTTAAATGAATATATCTATTGTGTGTAAATTATAACTATCAAAATCGAAAAACTTGTTAAAATATGTTTAAAAACCCTTAAACCAATTAAAACTATTATTTTAGAACGTCACAGCTTACAAAAAGTTACTTTTTTGGACGCCCCAATAACCTATTAAAAAACCTACTTTTTTACGCCAAAAACTTATTTTTTTAATTAAGGATCTATTAGAATAACCTATTTTTTTCCTGAGGAGCGCTGGAAGGCCTGAATTAGCCCTCGGGATTTATGACGTTGAAAGGTAACATTGCACATGCAAAATGATTCATGTATTATATTTTGTTATACTTTTTAATTGCATTAGTTTACGAAAATCTTTTGTTTTCCTTTGCTGTACCTTATTTTATAATGTGCGTTTATACATATTTATAGTTTTGAATCCTTGACATTGTTAAAGAGAGTTTGTTCTAGGACTACAAAGAAATGTGTTACAGTATTTTCAAAGTGAATATGATCGCTTGACAATAAGCCAAATTTTGTAACGAAGACGTTACGAGAAAACGACTGCTCCACCGGTACAATTGAATCTGATAGCCGTCTGGTAACTAGACCGATATCAATATGGGTTCTTTGTCACAGTGACTGTTGTTGATACACTCAACCAGTTCCTGTACAGTTGCTTGTGGGATTCAGTTTGAAATTTGCTGAGGTGTTGTTTGCACGAGCGAGTTGACTGAATGAATGCCAAAGAATGCGTGTTTGTCCATGGGACTTCGTTATTGAATATTTTATGTTGTCCACTTAAATTTATATATTGTTTGTGACTTTACGTCGGAAGAACAAAGTTTCTTTATTTATTTGTTTATACATGAAAAATTTTTTGATTGGTTTTAGTCGATTGTTGTACTTTAATTGGGCCGTTGCATGTGAACTATGAAAATTTAAACATTTTTATACTACAATAACTTCTTCAACTAGAAAGTGTTAAAAGTTTTGGATTTCTGAGATTTTTCATTTTATTGTAAAAAAAAAAATAATTCTCTACTTTTGATAGGTGTCATAAGAATATACAGTGATATCTTCACAGTAGTCCCTGTTTGACAACACATGCATATGTAGGAACAAAGAATTAAATGGCCGGAGGCGGGAACAAAAAAATAAATGGCTTCCATATGAGCTTTTTATGATTTAAAATTCATTTGATACAGATTTTTTTTCACATGAACTTTTGCAGATAGCGAATTTATTTGATATATGAATTTTAGGTTGGCTGGAGAATATCAGCAAATAAAAAAATCTAACATGGGTATACTTTTGGGTCGTTTTACTGTTGTACAAATATTTTAAGGCTCCCCTTGTAATACATACCACTGACAGATTCTGATCACACTTTCTTTCGAAGACAAAACGGTCAATATTACCACTGAATGAATACACACAGCATCATTGGTCAGTTCTGCCACATCATTATATATGCCTTTCGCAACGACAACACAAACTCCACATAAAAAGCATGCTATATTGTTCTACTCTGCTGCACTGGTGATACCACTTTGCGCCCTTCTAGAAACATTTTCATGCTGTTCGAAAGGCCAAACACAACAAGCCATCGTCGAAGGCGCAGACCCCAACCGGACACATTTTGGCAATTTTTGACCAATTTGAAAAATAATACGACGTTGCACAACTTCAATATATATATGTTACAGGGAATCTGTGAAATTAGGGATTTCATGAAATCCCTAGTGGATTCGTGTAATAACCCGCTCAATCAATTTTGATGTTTTTATTGAGAATTTTCATGTTTGCAATGTAGTATTTTACCGACATTAATAGTAGATTTTGAATTAATATACTCAAAGCACTCGATTGCCAAACTATCATTCATGAGATACTTCAGTACCTGAATTTAGCGGTATTTTTTATCCTACGCAACTTATGTCACATTTAACGCCAAATTCTGTTATTTTGGATGGTAATGTTATAAATTCCAATTCCTTTCGATGTGAAAAGGGATACACAGTTTTGAAGAACCGCTAAACAGCCTTCCTGAATGAATAATTTTTCAAAATAGTGTTACAATCAATATAAGCTTATTCATTACACGAATACCCTAGGGATTTCATGAAATCCCTAATTACACAGAATCCCTGTAACATATATATATATATATATATATATATATATATATATATATATATATATATATATATATATATTAGGGGTGGGGGAAAAAATCTACCACTTCAGATCTCGCTCGCAAAAATCTTTTTTGAAACTACAATTATCACTGACGCATAAACCGAAAACCGTTTGAAAATCGGTTGAAAATTCGCGCGCCAACTTGAGTTAAAAATTTGGGAGAGAAAAATGCCAATTTTAATCAAAATATCGACCAGAACTATAACTTAAACTTACTATTTTATTCTAGATATCTTTTATTTCTTTCTAAAACTGATTTATGTGTGCTAAAGCAGTGAAAATGAAATGATGAGCAACAAGTAAAGAGTTGTACACTCATTTAAAGCACATTAGTGGATTTTAATAACAATTTTTTGCTATGCCGTAAGTACTTCACATAAAAAATACAGGCACCAACGCGGAATAGCCAGTTTTGTTCTGGTCAGGACAATTTTTTCTTGTTTAAAGCAGTAATACTTCAACGTATTTCTGCAAAACTTTCCATTTTAAATGTTTGATTCCTTGTTAGGCGCATGCCAACGTGTCCACGGGGTTGAACGGAGAGAATCTGGTCTTCTGATAAATCTGTAGTATCGGGTATTCGTGGTTAATACCATAGCGTGTCTGACGATTTTCGATTGCGGTGCGAATGATTTACGACAATTTTTCCAGGTCCACATTCTATACAGTATCTAATATACCACTGGTTTTTAGACTGCAACCGGGCGAGCCCGGAGGGGGGGGGGGGGCGAATCTATAAGATTGCCGTCTGTCCGTCCGTCCGTCACACTTTGGATGCTGTTTTGTTTCCACGCGAGTTCTCCGAAACTATTTATCCTAAGGATATGCTACCTTGCACAGTGAAAATATATATATTGAAGTTGTGCAACGTCGTATTATTTTTCAAATTGGTCAAAAACTGCCAAAATGGCGACTTGCATGTAACTCTCAAGCTCAAGACGATCTCTTGTATCAACTCTGGGAACAATAGTATCCACAGCATCTCTTTTCGAAAAAATGACTTGCTGCTGCACAAGTTCCCTACATATGCTTTCTTGTTGTTGGATTTGATTTGCTTCCGATGAATAGTTACAGAGATATGGCGCGCACAAAACTGAGGACAGGCGGACGAGCTGAAAACTATACCCATCCATTGACAATTTTTCATCAAATCGAACGTAACAACGACGTTGCACTCCTTCAATATACGTTGTATTAACAGCATGCAAATCGAAAAAGGTAAAATCATGAATAATTTTTGAATTACAGCGCGGACACGAGATGGTACAACTACACCTGACGGACGGACAGACAAGTTGAAACCTTTTCCCCTCCATTACACTTGGGAGGGAAAATACAGAGGTGTTCTCTAAATAAATGTTT
The DNA here is from genome assembly GCA_949752745.1 of Protula sp. h YS-2021. Classification (NCBI taxonomy): domain Eukaryota; kingdom Metazoa; phylum Annelida; class Polychaeta; order Sabellida; family Serpulidae; genus Protula; species Protula sp. h YS-2021. The sequence continues at coordinate 73,121,116 of OX457026.1, forward strand.
TAAATTGAGTTTTTAATGAAGAAATCGTAGCAACTAGGACCAAATCTTGTTCCGTCACGGACATTGTTCTAAAACAGGAGGTGTTCCCTAAGGGTGTTATGTTACAGGGATATGTTACAGGGATTATGTGTTATTACGGATTTCCCAAAATTCCTACGAAATTCGTAAAACTTGCCCGATCAATATCGGTAATTTAGGGAGAATTTTATGTTTGCAATAACAGAATTATTAGTAGATTTTAAATTTGCATACGAAAAAGTATATCCTGAGGAAAACCTAGATTTACGAAAAATTCCCGAAAAGCAACAAATTTCCGTGTAAAAATTATTTTAATGTTGGACCTGTATTATTCAGCATCTGTGATGACGAACACAACAGGATATTTGAAAGAATTCACATTAGTCTCGGCAAAATACAAATTTAAACTGTCATTTTATTGAGTTTTTGTAATTTTTAGGGTGGGGGTACAAAAGCTCAGGTTGGCGTGCGATTTTTTCATCAATTCGCTATTTATTGCTAGTTTCGGTGCCCAGGGATGTTAATCCTTCATTTAAACCTTTTGCGAGCAGGATCGGAAGTGGTCACCAAAAAAGTGCCCCGTTTCCCCCACCCCTATATATATATATATATATATATATATATATATATATATACAGTAGACCCCACTTATCTCGAACTCGGATATCTCGAACTCCCGCTTATCTCGAACAAATCTCTCGGTCCCGACGTTTTTTCCTTATATAAGTCTTATAATCCTCGCTTATCTCGAACTATTTTTATCTCGAACACATTTTGACCCCCCAAAATTTCAAATTTTGTCTCAGACCCACAGTTTGCATTCATGATTATTGTTCAAAAACATCATAGGACATCAATGGAAAGTAAGCCCTTTCATGCTTGTTATGATCATGAATTGGCGTTCACAATGTAGCACCATTGACTCCGGTTGAGATGAACACAGTTGAGAACTTGTCAAACCTATTGTGTCTTTAATACAATAGATCAGTAGGTTGTTAGACGATACAAGTCATGACTTAAGAACATCAATGGAACTTATGCCCTTTCAACTTAATCCGGCTAATTGGTCAAATCAACGATGATGGCATTATGGACTCTGGTCTGCTGGGTAGCGTTGATTAGTTGTCAAACTGCAATTGGAACATTACCCCTTCCCTTTCATGTGTATCAGATGAAAGATGAGGTCTTGTGCAAAAATCGCTTTGTAGGGCTTAACTTTTTGAATTTATATGATCCGAATTGAGTATAAATAACCACTGGCTTCAGCGTTTCATTATCACTTTAAACAATCGTTTATGGTTACTAATTGATTTGAGATAAAGTTCTGAAAATGGATGAACGGAAAGGTGTGAAACGTAAATTAGACGTTAAATCAATGGATATTAAATACAGAGCAGTGATGGAAGTAGAACGAGGACTTAAATCAAAAGCTAAAATTGCTGAAGAGTTTGGTGTAAAAAGAAACACTCTTTCAACCTGGATAAAAAATAAACAGACTATTATTGATGGTTATCGTAGTGGTTCGTTCAATGTGGATAGAAAGAAAATGCGTGATTTGTTTTGTGATTGTGTTCAAGAACCATAGACTTTAGCAAACTATAGTTTTATAACTATAAACCTATATATAACACATACAATATCATACAAGTACATTATATGTCTATATTTATGCTCGAGCTCGAGACCCTCGGATATCTCGAACTTCGGTTATCTCGAACAAATCTCCACGGTCCCGACCTGTTCGAGATAAGCGGGGTCTACTGTATATATATATATATATATATATATATATATATATATACTGTGCAAGGTAGCATATGCCTAGGATAAATAGTTTCGGAGAACTCGCGTGGAAAGCATCCAAGTCTTACATTGCTGTTATCTAAAAAAAAAAAAATCACAATTTTTGACAAGTCGCCATTATGGCAATTTTTGGCTGATTTAAAAAATAATACGACGTTGCACAGTTTCAATATATATATTTTCACTGTACAAGGTTGTATGTGCCTAGGATAAATAGTTTCTGAGAACTCGCGTGGAAACCGCCCAAGTCTTACATTACAGTTATCTAAAAAAATTGGCAATTTTTGACAAGTCGCCATTTTGGCAATTTTTTTACCGATTTGAAAAATGACACTACACTGCACAACTTCAATATATATAGTTTTAATGTTGCATATGCCCAGGATAAATAGTTTCGGAGAACTTGCTTGGAAACAAAACAGCATCCAAAGTGTGACACTCGGACGGACAGGGGGCAATACTACAGATCCCCCCCCCCCCGGGCTCGCCCGGTTGGGGTAAAAAAAGTCCACAGTTACTTAAAAACAGGCGTCAGAGATGTAAACCTCCTAGCCAGAGGGGTATGCTCGAAATGAAACACAGTCTATTATTATCATTGTTTATAAATGTCATACCGAGGAAAAATTAATAAAATATAAATATCTGAAATATATATTCTTTCACTATGTGTTGTTACAAAACTGAAAGGGGAAAAATTAGTGACAAAGAGACGCGGATAAATTACCTTATGTGGGCGTCAATATACAAGAATTTTACGCATTTTCAAAGACCATTTCGACAACTGCAATACTTTTTCTTTCATTGTATGAAGTTACAAAATTGTAGGATGAAAACTTAATTGCAAACAGTCATGGGCAATTAAGAGTACGTTACTGGTTACGGAAATACATGGCCACTCATTTCGTTATTTCACTAGCACGTTTCAACGAGAAAAAATGTGAATTCGAGTGATTCAGTTCGATTAAAATCATTGCCGCCGAGCAGCAAATACACAAAGTCCTCGCAGAATTCTTGCATAAAACAAGAAATGTTACACTAACAGCGCACACTATTATATACTTTCCGTTTGCACACAGCCATTGCACAGCGGTACTGTTCTGGAAATACTGAGTGTACTTTTAATTTGAATAATACAAACACAGTTAATGCTGTGGCTATCTTCCTTCAACAATCTTGTCCCTTTGTATCACGGAATCGTCGAATTTGATCATGAATGTTGTACCTTTATGCCAATGGGTCGACACTTTAGCCGGCTAGAAAAGAATTAACACGTGCGTTACATCCAGTTTTAATACAACTTTACTAACAATACTACGAGAAATAACCAATCATTTTAACGTTCTTTTCTCTTCTGAGATTTAAATGCTGACTTTACACAAAGTACAAGAATGTCCGTGGACACTGTGCCCAGCCGTATAAGCAAAGATATTACAAAGGTGAAGAAAGAAACTGACGAATTTTAATAAAATTTAGATTTGGTAGAAGGTGTCATGGGCAAGACTGCTGTCAATAGTAACTGGACAGAATGTGTGACAAAACAGATTTTTTGTGTGTGTTTCTCTTAAAGCTATCCGTTTATTTTTTCTAGTTTTTGCAGAACCGATAACAAAAATACTAAAAGATAATGAAAAAATTCGCCATCCGCGGAGCTTGAACCCACGACTTTGCGATTAATCAGTCCAACACCTTACGACTGATCTATCGAGGCAAGTGGTCAGGCGACCAGTGAAGGCGCATCAACGAGCATACTGTGATTTTTTTTTTATTGTACTGTTTTTGGCCAATATTTTGGTCAATTTTGGTTAAATCGTCCAAAAAATACAATCCTGAGGCAGGAACTAGAGAACATCGATGTCAAATTTCAATGCAATCGGATTTGTAGCAAGAGTAGCATTTTTTGTGTTTTCTCAAATTTGTCAAAATGTTACTGTTCCCAAATTTCACAACTAGAAATGTGGGAACAGTAAGATTTTGACAAATTGTTTACACACACATCCTCTCACAAACAAAACGGACAACAAATTCCACACAAGTTAAGATTATAGCCCAGCGACGGTAACTTAACTCCAGTAAAATGAGTATATCACAACGAACAACAACCGACATCAGTTATCATGGAAAACGAGATCTAGTAAAAGCACATAATAAAAATAATAAACTTACGAAATTGCAGCCATTTAATATAGCTTCTATGATGCCCGCCTCAAACGCTGCACAGTTTAAATTTCCTGAAGTTCAAATATTCCAAAGCACTATAAAAACCCTTAAAGAACGAGTCCCTATTTTTATGCGGAATAGTTTTAAAACTATTCGATGTGTAAGAAGGACAACGAGTGTTGTCAAGTAATCAACTGGATTAGACAACGTGGAAGCATGTGACTATTTGACCGGATTATCTTATATCCTGGATTGAAAACTTGTAAAAGACATTACTTTGCGATCAACAGAAATACGCAGTTCTCAACATCACAGAAATAAAAACGACCATAGTATGACGGCTAATCACAACTATATAAAGACATATTTTTCCCGTAAAAGATATTTTTTAATGCAAAATATTGAAAGTTCTCCCCCTTTTGCAAAATATAACTGGGAGATAACGCAAGGTAGAAATAGCAATGTTTCCTCCACGCGGTCTGCGACAAATTTATAATCTACGGAACAACACAGATGGCTTACCTTTGTCCTTTGGAACTGATATAAATTTATTGACTAGAGGTTCACTTTCAATGATATAATCTAATCTGAAGCTAAGGATACATTTGACAGACATGTCCCAAACCAATACGAGTCCCAATAAGTCCCAAACCAATATGAGTCCCAATAAGTCCCAAACCAATATGAGCTCACAAGAAATGTTACGATAGTTCAGGGCAAAAATAAATTGATCAACAATCATCGGAGAAGGTTACTTCGCGTTTTATAAATAACTGTTTGCGATTCTTTATTTTGACACACAACGAACTGCTATTCACCATTTTACTCATTTTTGTCAGTCAATTTCTGGCGAAGATAAGCAGACGGAGATAGCACGAGACGATTCTCCACAGCACGGGGCTTTCTATCGCCTCCTACACCAGAAGTCACCTGGAGTTACCTCGATCCAAGTTCGGCATAAACCCTTTACATTTACATTATTAGCCATCATAAAAAAAAACATATAAAAATGTAGCTTATAAACGGGTTAAATTAATAAAACCGGCAACTACTGCACCTATTGAGGCGTCATTACTGCACTTGCAGGGTTGGAAATTCAGTATTTGATTGACAGGTGTCACATATGACGTGCATTGCGAGTACTGCTACACACGGATGTTAAGCTTATCTTCCCCTGTCGCATAGCTCCCTGTTATTGAGAGGAGGGGGGGGGGGGAGGGAGATGTGCTGACGTTCTGGGTCATCTATTACGGCTTCTAGACGTTTCGCTCCAAAACCATTTCGGCCCAAGGCGTTTCGGCCCACATTCAATTCAAATAAGAATAGTTAGTTTCGATTTTTAACAAAATCCACTTCCAATGGCTTTGGAATTATGCATTAACTAAATGTCTAATACAAAATCCAAACATCTGTATAGTTAAGTGGGCCGAAACGTCCTGTGCCGAAGGGGCTTGCCAGGTAATTTATCAGAAACAAAGCAATCTATTTTATAACAGTATTAAAGCCTATTTCTTACAGATCCATATAATTCAATTCTAGGACGTTAGTTTTCAGTAAGCTTACCCTTGGAGACTAAGTGTATAGAAAACTGCAACTGTGTAAAAAATAACGCAAGTATAGAATTTCTTGATAATAAGGCCTCCGCCAACTCCCCCTCCCCCCCCCCCCCACCCCCAACTACAAAAACATGTGTCTTAACATGTGCAGTACAACTTCCCCAAGAAGTGAGAATGAAGATGCCGTTTTGCACAGATTTTTTTGTACGGTACACAAGCGGACGCTTTACTGTCACTACATGTTACGATTCACGCTTCACAAGTTCTTTAGTTATCGCTCAGATTTTAGGCAAAAGCAACTTTTCGAATTTTCTGAAAATACCAAGCACCCTGCGAAATGAACATTTTTCGCATTTTATGTTGTTAGAACCATTCGATTTTTAATTAAAAACTGTGCATTAGAAATGTCTCGTTGAAGAATTATGCTCTCACTTGATGCTCTCACTTAAACAAATATAAAACTGTCAAAGGATACACGTTCGTTCATCGTCATTGGCTCTTTCCAGCTTATCAGCTTCTTTTCCAAACAACGTCTTTGGAATAAAATAAACGTACATTTTACTTAAATTGTATCTAAAACAAACACTTTTCATAAACTAGTTTTAATTGTGTAAAATAACCTTCATATAAGCAGAAAGGAAGAATAACAGAATCAACTATAATTACCAATGAAACAAAAATGTAAAGGTGCAGCGTAAGCGTCCCACAATTTTTGTAGTCAAAATCATATTTATATAAAATACCATTTGGGTACAATAGGTTTTTACACATTTAAAACTTTTTTCTTGCAATGAGAATGTTTAAATCTTTAACAAATAATTTATCAAACTTTACTACGAAACTTAAAATATCGGGCTACATTTCTTGCGTATAAATATTTTTTTATTAATGCACAGACAACATTAATAAATGCTATTTTACAAATAAATTTGTTTTTATAACTGTATTCAACAGGAAATTTCCATGTTATTCAAATTGCTACATATAATACACAAACTGTCATGCATTATCGCTCAATGTTTATAAATAAATGTGTAAATAAGTTAACTGCAGCCAAATGTTTGGTAGCCAACTGTTTTGGACACGTTTTTTTCACATTGTTATTATATTATTTATAATGTCAATGTGAAAATGTATGTGAAGACTTTTTTGGCTACAGAAAATTGATACCCTCAAACTAAACCTTTATCTCATGAACTTAAAAACATTATTCACCAAAATAGCTGCATTTAACTTTACCTTCCATATATTTGATTTGATAAAAGTCAGCATGTTTATCAACTTGATTTCCCTCTTGTATTGCTGTTTTTCTCGCAGGAATACCAGGTCAAGCATCTTGTTTCCTACTTGGTACCCCAAATCCGATAATCTGTCAACCACAAAGGAAGAAAAGAAATTCGCTGATATTTAACACAGGCCTATACCACAAAATCACCTGTGGAATAAACTAAAAACATGTACGACCGAACTGGCCCTCATCATCGCACACACAGCACTCCATTTAACACCAGAAACCCTTTGTGATTGCAAAGAACTTTTTACCGGGACTTACAGGGTTGAGACTTCGTAAAATTTTCTGCTTTAAAAAATTGGTCGCCCGAGCCAAAAGTTGGTCGCCACATGCGACCGGGCGACCGCAAAATCTCAACTCCGGACTTGTACAAAAAAATTATTGCTAAACAACTGCAAAACTGACATTGAAAATACATCTTCCCCAGTGTGTAACTTTAAAAATGAACTGCGTGTATTTAATCATTGCATATAGCATTCACCTATTCTGCAGCTCCGGAACTGTATGAACTCTATTTTGGCAGTACTGCACCATTTCAGAGAAAAGCAAAGCAAAGGCTGTAACGTTAACCTGCAACCAAAAATACTGTTACAGTTATTGAACTTGAGGAACATTCCGCCATTTGGGATACCATGTGGGATGCCATTTGCATAAACTTTTCATAGTTTGTTAATTTGTTCCTCAAAAAATAATAATAAATAAATAAAATAACGTACGTATGAATGAATGAGTGAAAGAATACATGAATGAATAATTATTTACATTTTATATTAATATATTACATCCATGAATTTTTATATACTACATGTTATATGGAAGCAGAACAATTTCCGCGGGGACTTTTCCCACGCGGACTTTATCCGCGGGGACTTTTCCCGCGGAAGACTTTTCTCGACCTAGGACATATACATTCAAATACATCAATGAAAGACTGAATAAAAGAATATTTATACATTATATATCATTATGTTATATATGTATGAATTCATGCAAATAAGACAAGTAAATAAATAAGCCATAAGGGCCTATAATAATGTATGAATTCATGCAAATAAGACAAGTAAATAAATAAGCCATAAGGGCCTATAATCCACACATAATCCACGATATTAATAGCGAATGCCACCTGTTGAAATTAAGTTCATCCCGATTACACATGAATCACTTTCAAGTCTTAAGATGTTAATCCATACTGTCGTTCACTTACCGTTGAAATTTCACTTTGATTTTTGTGCGAAAATTTACATCATACATATACAAACAACATGAAAAAAATAAAAAAAAGACACGCACACATATGTATCATCAATGCATGAGCAGGAGAAAGGGGGTATTGCATTTTTTTTTTTTTTTGGAGGGGGGGGGGGAGGGCAGATTGCCTACATTCGCGTTCGCCGCAAAACGCATTGTAAAGGATCACTTACAAGTCCGAGGGAGATGGATTCCCAAATGGTAAATGAACACAGTGACGATCAATGTCCTGAAGAGGCAATGGATCGAAATCTTTCGAACGAAGTTATTGTTTAGAAAATACTAATTCAATTATTACCAAAAAGATTAAAAATGAAAGAAGAAATATAATATATTAACAGGGTTCCCATTTCCGTGCGTTTGTGCGTGATTCGCGCATAAAACCCGCACACTTTTGAAGAGTCGGGGGTACAGTCACGCACATAAATTCCTGTGATAAAAAACACATTTAAATAATGTTGTCAAAGTCAAAGATGACTTCATATCAAATTTGTTAGACGAATTTCCAGAAGATGACATGAACATTTTGAAGAATCTCGTCGAAAGAGAGAGGCAAATGCTTCAGTAGCTAATCTGATACTCTATTGAGCTTTTGTCACAAAGACGCAACGAACACGGTACTATTTCACTGTTCTCTCTTCTCTATCAGTTCAAGTAATGTTTTTCCTTACAATCATTACTTTCGGTTGCTGATTCCTATATTCCAGTGATTGTTATCGTTTATTCAATCACAGTGTTCGGTTGGGGTCTGCGCCCTCGACGATGGCAGTGTTTTCCGCTTTGTTTGCTTTCTATTACAAAGCGTTAAATAAACACGAAATGATCGAGTTATCTGTATTTTTTTACTTGCGTAAATTTTCACCACTACTAATGGTCCTGAGATTTTCGGTGAATGATTTATACATTTTACTTGTGAAGTGACCGAACCCCCATTTTTCGCATTCACGCACAGTTTTCAATAAGTGGGGGTACAAAAACCCCCATTTTCAAAATTGAGTGGGAACCCTGAATATTAATAACTAAATAAAAATAAAAGAAAAAATATTCAAAATACATAAAAATAATTTGTATTTTTTTTTAATTTCTTACAAGAAAATAATAAAATTAAATTGTTGCTGTTGTTTCAGATACCGGTGTTGGGTGATTGCAAACGTGCCGTGATGGAAATACCTAAAATTTTCAGCTATTAGAAACCGAAGCTTTTATTAAGATTTTAAAATTTTTGTTTCACACAATGTCAAATCTATATTTCGCCAAAATGTCAATGCTTTCAGTTTGCATTTTCAGGCTCTTTGAGCTTTTCCTGACCAATTTTTCATACCCAAGTCATGTCGACGTATCATCTCACTAAAACACCACTTTATGTCCACAGTCAAAAGATAGCAAGATGGTTGCTTACATAAAAGGACTTCATGTTTTCAAGATGCGACTTAATCTGCTGTTAGAATGACGTCATTTGAAATATTTCAAAAATTTCAAATTTCTAGAATATTTCTTTAAAAAATTCCAATTTCATGTTAATAAGAATGTCGGTGAACATTGTGTCCCGCCGTAAAAGCGCAGACATGACGAAAGTGAAAGGACAAACTGACGAATTTTGCCAACAAGTTTGTCAAGGACAAAGAAAAGCAATAAGACCAATTCCGGCGTGCATGAGCAACGGAATTTTCCTGAAAAATTGGGCTCCAAAAGATGAGACGGCAAAGAGCTAGCCCAATAATTAATTTAGCACCGGACCAGAACATAGACCGATAAATGCATACAAAGATTTTCTTCCCAGAAAAATGGGAAACAGATTTTTTTGTATCTCTGGTAGACTGGATAGTCTGCCATAGATACCTTCAAACAACGCTCGCATTTCGGACCAGTGCGCATATTTATGTAACTTGCCTTGATGCGCGGTTCTTATTCAGACAAGTGCGCATGTTTACCTAATTTTGCGTAGATGCGCGGCTCCCATTTTGGAACAGTGCACATGTTTGTTTAACTTGCGTTGATTTGCGGTTCGCATTTCTGACGAGCGCCCATGTTTTTTTTAACCTTTTGTGGATGTGCGGTTCTCATTTCGGATCAGTGCGCACGTTTATTTACCTTGTGTTGACGTGCGGTTCTTATTTCGGATCAATGCGCATCTTTATTTACATTGTGTTGATGGGCGGTTCTTATTTCGGATCAGTGCGCATGTTTATTTACCTTGTGTTGATGTGCGGTTCTTATTTCGGATCAGTGCGCATGTTTATTTACCTTGTGTTGATGTGCGGTTCTTATTCAATACCAATGCGCATGTTTATTTTACTTGCGTTGATGAGCGGTACTTATTTCGGACAGCCCAAGTTTCCTTAAATTGCCTTGATACGCGGTTCGCATTTCGGACCAGTTTGCATGTTTATTTAACTAGCGTTGATGCACGGTGCTTATTTTGGACGTGTGCCTATGTTTATTTAACTTGCGTTGGTGCGCGGTTTGCATTTTGGACCAGTGCCAATGTTTATTTAACTTGCGTGCGAGCGTGGTTCGCATTTCGAACCACTGCGCATGTTTATTTAACTTGCGTTGATGCGCGGTTCGAATTTCGGAGAAGTGCGCATGTTTATTTAACTTGCGTTGATGCCCAGTGCTTATTTTGGACCAGTGCAAATGTTTATTTAACTTACGTTGGCGCGTGGTTCGCATTTCGAACCACTGCGTATGTTTATTTAACGTGCGTCGATGCGCGGTTCTTATTTCAGGCCAATGCGCATATTTCTTTAACTTGAGTTGATGCGCGGTTCTTATTCTGGACCAGCGCGCATGTTTATTTAAGTTGCGTTGATACGCAGTTCTTATATTGAATAGTGCGCATGTTATTTAAGTTGCGTTAATGGGCAGTTTGCATTTCGAAATAGTGCGCATGTTTATTTAACTTGCGTTGATGCAAGGTGCTTATTTTGGTCCAGTGTGCTTGCTTATTTAGCTTGTGTTGCTGTGCGATTCGCATTTTGGACCAGCGCGCATGTTTTTTTTAATTTGTGTTGATGCGGGGTTCGCATTTTGACCATAGCGCATATTTATTTAACTTGTGTTGATGATCGGTACTTATTTTGGACCGGTGCAAATGTTTATTTAACTTACGCTTATGTGCGGTTCGCAATTCGGACCAGTGTGCATGTTTATTTAATTTGCGTTGATATCCGGTTCGCATTTCGGACCAGTATACCTGTTTCTTTAGGTTGCGTTGATGCGCAGTTCGCATTTTGGGACAAGTGAGCAGGTTCATTTAACTTGCGTTGACGCGCGATTTGCGTTTCGGACCAGAACGCATGTTTATTTAAGACTCTTATGTCTATTTAACTTGCGTCGATTCATGGTTCTTTCTTCGGACCACTGCGCATGTTTATTTAATTTGCGTTGATGCACGGTTCTCATTACAGACCACTGCGCATGTCTATTCAACTTGCGTCGATGCGTGGTTCTTTTTTCGGACAAGTGCGCATGTTTGTTTAACTTGCGTTGATGTGCGGTGCTTATTTTGGACCGGATCGCATTTTTCTTTAACTTCCGTCGATGCGCGGTTCGCATTTCAGGCCATTGCCCATGTTTATTTAACTTGTGTTGATGCGTGGTTCCCATTTCAGACCAGTGCGCATGTTTCTTTGGGTTGCGTCGATGCGCGGTTCTTTTTTCGGACCAGTGCGCATATTTATTTAACTTGTGTTGATGCGCGGTTTGCATTTCGGGCCACTGCGCATGTTTATTTAACTTGTCTCGATGTGCGGTTCACATTTCGGACCAGTGCGCATGTTTGTTTAGGCTGCGTTGATGCGCGGTTCGTATTTCGGACCACTGCGCATATCTATTCAACTTACGTCGAAGCGTAGTTCTTTTTTCGGACCAGTGCGCATGTTTATTTAACTTGCGTTGATGCGCGGTGCTTATTATGGACTAGTTTTAGCATCTTTATTTATCTTCCGTCGATGCGCGATTCACATTTCGGACCAATGCGCATGTTTATTTAACTTGCATCGATGCGGAGTACTTAATTTGGACTACTGCGAATGTTTATTTTTTTCAAAAATTCCGAAAAAAATTCAGAAGTTTTCCAATTCACGCAAAAAGCACAAGCCGTATGCATGACCCCCTAGAGACGGCTCATATCGAAAATAAATGAAATCTGATAAAAAGCTGTAGGAGGAAATGCATTTGATCGACTGAAAAAGACAGGCCATATTCACCACACCCTAAGCATGCCTCAGCCCCAAAATAAATGATGTTTGATCAAAACTGCAGGAGAAAATGCATTTTGAGGCATTTTCATCAAAAATTCCCCCCGAAATCAAAAATTCCCAAGTCGAGTCAAATAGCACAAGCCGTATGAGAGACCTACCGAAGGATGCCTCATAGCAAAAATAAATGAAATCGGATAAAAACTGTAGGAGGAAATGCATTTTGAAGATTTTCTTCAAAAATTCCCAAAAAATACAGAAATTGTCGGATCGACTCAAAAGCGCAAGTCGTATGCTCAACTCCTTAGGAATATTTCAAACCAGAAAAAAAAGAAAGAAATCGGTTAAAAACTGTAAGGGGAAATGCATTTTTAAGTTTTTTTCATCAAAAACTCCCTAAAAATACAAAAATTGCCCGATCTACTAAAAAGCACGAGCCGTATGCAATCACACCAAAAATAAATGAAATCGAATCAAAATTGTAGGGGTAGATGCATTTTGAATAATTTTCGAAATTTTTGCTTAAAATATTCCCCAAAAATACAAACTAAAAAAGCACAAGCCGTATGCACGACCCTTCAGGGGTGCCTCACACCAAAAATAAATGACATCGAATCAAAATTGTAGGAGTAGATGCATTTTTTTCACAAATTTTGCTTAAAAAAATCCCCAAAAATACAAAAATTGTCCGATCGACTAAAAAAGCACAAGCCATATGCATGACCCTTTTACCAAAAATAAATGACATCGGGTCAAAAATGTAGGAGGAGATACATTTTAAATTTTTTTCTTTAAAAATTCCCCAAAAATTCAAAAATCACCCGATCGACTAGAAAAGCACAAGCCGTATGCACGACCCCTTAGGGATGCCTCACACCAAAAATAAATGACATCGGATCAAAATTGTAGGAGCAGACGCATTTTGAAACAAAGTTTACAGCGAACTAACTAACTAACTAACGGACGCCATCCGCAGACCGATAGGAATACCCCAACTTACGTGTAACGTAAGCTGGGCTAAAAACTGCTAGTCCGTTCAATTAATAAAGCCGTTGAACGACATAACCAAGCAGATGAACCTTATAAGCCGCATACGAGCTCCGATATAAACTCTCCACTTAGTTACATTACAGACTATGCGGCTTGTAAAAAAATCATGCTGTTCAAGAAATAAGAAGCCGTTCAAAGAAATATTTTAACTTTTAATTTTTGTCAAGTGTTGAAGATTTCCCTTGCGAAATGCGATTCTAGTTTAACTTGCGTTGATGTGCGGTGTATATTTTTGGAGTAATGCGCATGTTTGGTTAACTTGCTTTGACGCGCGGTTCGCATTTCGGACCAGTGCGCACGTTCGGTTAACGTGCGTTGATGCGCGGTTTGCATTTAGGACCAGTGCGCATATTTATTTAACTTGCGTTGATGCGCGGTTCGATTTCGAACCAGTGCGCATATTTATTAGGCCCCCATCGCCGCATAGCGCGAGGCGGGGCACTATAGGATTCGGGTCCGTCGACAATTTTTGTCGCCACTATATCTCCGTAACCACTGAACCGATTCAACTGTTTTCTTGCACATGCAAAAGCTATATAGTGAAGCTGTGCAACGAGGGGTTATTTAGAGATTTTCGCAAAAACTGGGAAAATAGGAAAACTTTGAAAATTCAACACAGCTGACCTATTCAATGGATGTTTGTCGGCGCCATATCTCGGTAACCATTGATGCCAATCAACTGTTCTCTTGCACATGCAAAGACTATATAGTGGACCTCTGCAACGAGGGGTTATTTTGAGATTTTCGCAAAAATTGGGAAAATGGGAAAACTTTGAAAATTCAACACAGCTGACCTATTCAATGGATGTTTGTCGGCGCCATATCTCGGTAACCATTGATGCCAATCAACTGTTCTCTTGCATATGCAAAGACTATATAGTGGAGCTGTGCAACGAGGGGTTATTTTGAGATTTTCGCAAAAATTGGGAAAATGTGAAAACTTTGAAAATACAGCACAACTGACCTATTCAATGGGTGTTTGGATGTCTCATGTATTGAAATCCTGTGATTGCACGGCTTCGGGGGACTTAGTCGGTTTTACTGACATACCTGTTTAACTTTCGTCGATGAGCAGTTCGCATTTCGAACCAGTGCGGATGTCTATTCAACTTCATTTGATAAGCGGTTCGCATTTCGGACTACTGTGCATGTTTATTTAACTTGTGTTGATATGAGGTTCGCATTTCGGACCCCTGCGCATGTTTATTTAACTTGCGCTGATGCGCAGTTCGCGTTGCGGACCAGTGCGCATATTTATGTAACTTGCCTCGAAGCATGGTTCTTATTTCAAACCAATGCGCATGTTTGTTTAACTTACTTTGATGCGTGGTTATTTTTGATCATTGCTTATGTTTCTTTAACATGCATTGATGCGCGGTTTGCATTTCGGATCAGTATCGGACGATAAAAGCGATAAACATCTACCCAGCAAACATAAATTGAAATTTTTTCTTCAAAAATTCACCCCAAAATTCCCTGGTCGACTCAAAAAGCACAAGTTGTATTTACGACCCCCTAAGCATGCCTCACACCCAAAATAAATGATATCGGATCAAAACTGTAGGAGAAGATACATTTTGAGGTATTTTCTTCAAAAATTCCCCCAAAAATACAAAATTCCTAAATCGAATCAAAAAGCAGAAGTTGTATGCCCGACCCGCCTAGGGATGTCTCATACCAAAAATAAATGAAATCGGATAAAAACTGCAGGAAGAAATGCATTTTAAAGCTTTTCTTAAAAAATTCCCCAAAAAATAAAAAAAAAAAACTTGTCCGATCGACTGAAAAAAACAAGCCGTATGCCCGACCTCTATGGGATGCCTCACACCAAAAAATAGTGAAATCGCATGAAAATTGTAGGGGCAAACGCATTTTGAAGTTTTTCTCTAAAAATTCCCCAAGACTAAAAAGCACAAGCCGTATGCATGACCCCTTAGGAGTGCCTCATACCAAAAATAAATGACATCGGATCAAAAATGTAGAAGATACATTTTGAATATTTTTGAAATTTTTTCCTCAAAAATTTCCCAAAAATAAGAAATTGTCCGATCGACTAAATAAGAATGTCCAGAGACATTGTGACCAGCCGAGATCTAGTGAATCTATGAATAAGCTTGTCTGGTTGCCGAAAGTGGTAGTCGCAGTGTACAAGCTTGTCCAAGGACAAAGCCCCAGCTAACGAAAAGCGATAAAACCAAATCCGGCGTACTTGAACCAGGGAATTTCCCTGAAAAATTGGACGAGATGGCAATGAGCTAGCTAAATAATTAATTTAGCAACGGAAGCGAACATAGACCGCTAAATACATACAAAGATTTTTTTCCCAGAAAAATAACTTCGAACAACGTATCGAAATTGTATCCACACATGTGTACTGCTGACATGTACTTTCGGACAGACACAATTAGTTCAAGCAGCAGAAACGATCAGAAACGACCAAACACATGTGCATTTTGAAAAAAAAGAAAACGCCGCGTCTAAAACATCATTACTTAAGTTTGATGTTTTGGCATGTATTATTTTGCGGGGTTTGCATTTCCGACCAGTGCGCATGTTTATTTAACTTGCGTTGATGTGCGGTTTTCATTTCGGAAAAATGCGCATGTTTATTCAATTTGCATTGATTAGCGGTTCTTATTTTAGGCCAGTGCGCATTTTTATTTAACTTGCGTCGGTGCACATTTCGCATTTCAGACCAATGCGCATGTATATTCAATTTCCGTTGATGAGTGGTTTGCAATTCGGACAAGTGCGCATATTAATTTAGCTTGCGTTGATGCGCTGTTTAAATTTCGGACCACTGCGACTGTTTATTTAACTAGCGTTGATCAGCGTTTCTTATTTTAGACCAGTGCGCATGTTTATTTAACTTGCGTTGATGCGCGGTTCGATTTCGAACCAGTGCGCATGTTTATTAGGCCCCCATCGCCGCATAGCGCGAGGCGGGGCACTATAGGATTCGGGTCCGTCGACAAGTTTTGTCGCCACTATATCTCCGTAACCACTGAACCGATTCAACTGTTCTCTTGCACATGCAAAAGCTATATAGTGGAGCTGTGCAACGAGGGGTTATTTAGAGATTTTCGCAAAAACTGGGAAAATGGGAAAACTTTGAAAATTCAACACAGCTGACCTATTCAATGGATGTTTGTCGGCGCAATATCTCGGTAACCATTGATGCCAATCAACTGTTCTCTTGCACATGCAAAGACTATATAGTGGAGCTGTGCAACGAGGGGTTATTTTGAGATTTTCGCAAAAATTGGGAAAATGTGAAAACTCTGAAAATACAGCACAACTGACCTATTCAATGGGTGTTTGGGTGTCTCATGTATTGAAATCCTGTGATTGCACGGCTTCGGGGGACTTAGTCGGTTTTACTGACATACCTGTTTAACTTTCGTCGATGAGCAGTTCGCATTTCGAACTAGTGCGGATGTCTATTCAACTTCATTTGATAAGCGGTTCGCATTTCGGACTACTGTGCATGTTTATTTAACTTGTGTTGATATGAGGTTCGCATTTCGGACCCCTGCGCATGTTTATTTAACTTGCGCTGATGCGCAGTTCGCGTTGCGGACCAGTGCGCATATTTATGTAACTTGCCTCGAAGCATGGTTCTTATTTCAAACCAATGCGCATGTTTGTTTAACTTACTTTGATGCGTGGTTATTTTTGATCATTGCTTATGTTTCTTTAACATGCATTGATGCGCGGTTTGCATTTCGGATCAGTATCGGACGATAAAAGCGATAAACATCTACCCAGCAAACATAAATTGAAATTTTTTCTTCAAAAATTCACCCCAAAATTCCCTGGTCGACTCAAAAAGCACAAGTTGTATTTACGACCCCCTAAGCATGCCTCACACCCAAAATAAATGATATCGGATCAAAACTGTAGGGGAAGATACATTTTGAGGTATTTTCTTCAAAAATTCCCCCAAAAATACAAAATTCCTAAATCGAATCAAAAAGCAGAAGTTGTATGCCCGACCCGCCTAGGGATGTCTCATACCAAAAAGAAATGAAATCGGATAAAAACTGTAGGAAGAAATGCATTTTAAAGCTTTTCTTAAAAAATTCCCCAAAAAATAAAAAAAAAACTTGTCCGATCGACTGAAAAAAACAAGCCGTATGCCCGACCTCTATGGGATGCCTCACACCAAAAAATAGTGAAATCGCATGAAAATTGTAGGGGCAAACGCATTTTGAAGTTTTTCTCTAAAAATTCCCCAAGACTAAAAAGCACAAGCCGTATGCATGACCCCTTAGGAGTGCCTCATGCCAAAAATAAATGACATCGGATCAAAAATGTAGAAGATACATTTTGAATATTTTTGAAATTTTTTCCTCAAAAATTTCCCAAAAATAAGAAATTGTCCGATCGACTAAATAAGAATGTCCAGAGACATTGTGACCAGCCGAGATCTAGTGAATCTATGAATAAGCTTGTCTGGTTGCCGAAAGTGGTAGTCGCAGTGTACAAGCTTGTCCAAGGACAAAGCCCCAGCTAACGAAAAGCGATAAAACCAAATCCGGCGTACTTGAACCAGGGAATTTCCCTGAAAAATTGGACGAGATGGCAATGAGCTAGCTAAATAATTAATTTAGCAACGGAAGCGAACATAGACCGCTAAATACATACAAAGATTTTTTTCCCAGAAAAATAACTTCGAACAACGTATCGAAATTGTATCCACACATGTGTACTGCTGACATGTACTTTCGGACATACACAATTAGTTCAAGCAGCAGAAACGATCAGAAACGACCAAACACATGTGCATTTTGAAAAAAAAGAAAACGCCGCGTCTAAAACATCATTACTTAAGTTTGATGTTTTGGCATGTATTATTTTGCGGGGTTTGCATTTCCGACCAGTGCGCATGTTTATTTAACTTGCGTTGATGTGCGGTTTTCATTTCGGAAAAATGCGCATGTTTATTCAATTTGCATTGATGAGCGGTTCTTATTTTAGGCCAGTGCGCATTTTTATTTAATTTGCGTCGGTGCACATTTCGCATTTCAGACCAATGCGCATGTATATTCAATTTCCGTTGATGAGTGGTTTGCAATTCGGACAAGTGCGCATATTTATTTAGCTTGCGTTGATGCGCTGTTTAAATTTCGGACCACTGCGACTGTTTATTTAACTAGCGTTGATCAGCGTTTCTTATTTTAGACCAGTGCGCATGTTTATTTAACTTGCGTTGATGCGCGGTTCGATTTCGAACCAGTGCGCATGTTTATTAGGCCCCCATCGCCGCATAGCGCGAGGCGGGGCACTATAGGATTCGGGTCCGTCGACAAGTTTTGTCGCCACTATATCTCCGTGACCACTGAACCGATTCAACTGTTCTCTTGCACATGCAAAGACTATATAGTGGAGCTGTGCAACGAGGGGTTATTTTGAGATTTTCGCAAAAACTGGGAAAATGGGAAAATTTTGAAAATTCAACACAGCTGACCTATTCAATGGATGTTTGTCGGCGCCATATCTCGGTAACCATTGATGCCAATCAACTGTTCTCTTGCACATGCAAAGACTATATAGTGGAGCTGTGCAACGAGGGGTTATTTAGAGATTTTCGCAAAAATTGGGAAAATGTGAAAACTTTGAAAATACAGCACAAGTGACCTATTCAATGGGTGTTTGGATGTCTCATGTATTGAAATCCTGTGATTGCACGGCTTCGGGGGACTTAGTCGGTTTTACTGACATACCTGTTTAACTTTCGTCGATGAGCAGTTCGCATTTCGAACCAGTGCGGATGTCTATTCAACTTCATTTGATAAGCAGTTCGCATTTCGAACCAGTGCGGATGTCTATTCAACTTCATTTGATAAGCGGTTCGCATTTCGGACTACTGTGCATGTTTATTTAACTTGTGTTGATATGAGGTTCGCATTTCGGACCCCTGCGCATGTTTATTTAACTTGCGCTGATGCGCAGTTCGCGTTGCGGACCAGTGCGCATATTTATGTAACTTGCCTCGAAGCATGGTTCTTATTTCAAACCAATGCGCATGTTTGTTTAACTTACTTTGATGCGTGGTTATTTTTGATCATTGCTTATGTTTCTTTAACATGCATTGATGCGCGGTTTGCATTTCGGATCAGTATCGGACGATAAAAGCGATAAACATCTACCCAGCAAACATAAATTGAAATTTTTTCTTCAAAAATTCACCCCAAAATTCCCTGGTCGACTCAAAAAGCACAAGTTGTATTTTCGACCCCCTAAGCATGCCTCACACCCAAAATAAATGATATCGGATCAAAACTGTAGGGGAAGATACATTTTGAGGTATTTTCTTCAAAAATTCCCCCAAAAATACAAAATTCCTAAATCGAATCAAAAAGCAGAAGTTGTATGCCCGACCCGCCTAGGGATGTCTCATACCAAAAAGAAATGAAATCGGATAAAAACTGTAGGAAGAAATGCATTTTAAAGCTTTTCTTAAAAAATTCCCCAAAAAATAAAAAAAAAAACTTGTCCGATCGACTGAAAAAAACAAGCCGTATGCCCGACCTCTATGGGATGCCTCACACCAAAAAATAGTGAAATCGCATGAAAATTGTAGGGGCAAACGCATTTTGAAGTTTTTCTCTAAAAATTCCCCAAGACTAAAAAGCACAAGCCGTATGCATGACCCCTTAGGAGTGCCTCATACCAAAAATAAATGACATCGGATCAAAAATGTAGAAGATACATTTTGAATATTTTTGAAATTTTTTCCTCAAAAGTTTCCCAAAAATAAGAAATTGTCCGATCGACTAAATAAGAATGTCCAGAGACATTGTGACCAGCCGAGATCTAGTGAATCTATGAATAAGCTTGTCTGGTTGCCGAAAGTGGTAGTCGCAGTGTACAAGCTTGTCCAAGGACAAAGCCCCAGCTAACGAAAAGCGATAAAACCAAATCCGGCGTACTTGAACCAGGGAATTTCCCTGAAAAATTGGACGAGATGGCAATGAGCTAGCTAAATAATTAATTTAGCAACGGAAGCGAACATAGACCGCTAAATACATACAAAGATTTTTTTCCCAGAAAAATAACTTCGAACAACGTATCGAAATTGTATCCACACATGTGTACTGCTGACATGTACTTTCGGACATACACAATTAGTTCAAGCAGCAGAAACGATCAGAAACGACCAAACACATGTGCATTTTGAAAAAAAAAGAAAACGCCGCGTCTAAAACATCATTACTTAAGTTTGATGTTTTGGCATGTATTATTTTGCGGGGTTTGCATTTCCGACCAGTGCGCATGTTTATTTAACTTGCGTTGATGTGCGGTTTCCATTTCGGAAAAATGCGCATGTTTATTCAATTTGCATTGATGAGCGGTTCTTATTTTAGGCCAGTGCGCATTTTATTTAACTTGCGTCGGTGCACATTTCGCATTTCAGACCAATGCGCATGTATATTCAATTTCCGTTGATGAGTGGTTCGCAATTCGGACAAGTGCGCATATTTATTTAGCTTGCGTTGATGCGCTGTTCAAATTTCGGACCACTGCGACTGTTTATTTAACTAGCGTTGATCAGCGTTTCTTATTTTAGACCAGTGCGCATGTTTATTTAACTTGCGTTGATAAGCGGTTCGCATTTCGGACCACTGCGCAAGTTTATTTAACTTGCATTGACGCGCGGTTTGAATTTTTGACCAGTGCGCACATTTATTTAACTTGCGTCGATGCTCGGTTCGATTTCGAACCAGTGCGCATGCTTACCAAACTTGCGTCGATGCGAGGTCCGCATGTTTATTCAACTTACAAGTTTTTGCGGATCGCCTAAAAATTATTTTTTCAAGAGGGGCCTAACTGGAGAAGAATCGTACATAATTGTAAAGGAATTCAATAAAAATTGTGGGAAAAGAAGCATTTTCCAAATTAAACGCCAACAAATTAAAAAATACCCCTCATATCAACAATGTTTGAAAATCTGATCAAAACTGTGGGAGAAGAAGCACTTTGAAAATTGGCAACCGAAAAATTTCAAATGTCCCCCAATTAGCCAATTTTTGGCGGATCGCCACAAACAGTAATTTTTCAAGAGAGGTCTACATAGAGAACAACTATCCAAAATTGGAAAGGAATCGATCTAAATTGTGGGAGAAGAAGTAATTTGAAAATTAGACACCAAAAAATTAAAAAATGTCCCCTATCTGGCCAAGTTTTGGCGGATAGCCAAAGTTAGTAATTTTTGAAAAGAGACCTACCTAGGGAGTATTTGTGCAAAATTTGAAGAAAATCTGATCAAAATTGTCGGAGAAGAAGCATTTTGAAAATTGGCAACCACGAAATTACAAATTTCCCCTATTTGGCCAATTTTTGGCGGATGGCCAAAAAGAGTAATTTTTTCAAGAAAGGTCTAACTAGAGAACAACTATCCATAATTGGAAAGGAATCCGATCGAAATTGCGGGAGAAGAAGCAATTTGAAAATTAGGCACCAAAAAATTAAAAAATGTCCCCTATTTGGCCAATTTTTGGAGGATAGCCAAAGTTCGTAATTTTTGAAAAGAGACCTATCTAGGGAATATTTGTGCAAAATTTGTAGAAAATCTTATCAAAATTGTGGGAGAAGAAGCATTTTGAAAATTGGCAACCACGAAATTACAAATGTCCCCTGTTTGGCCAATTTTTGGCGGATCGCCAAAAAGAGTAATTTTTCAAGAGAGGTCTAGCTAGAAAACAAATATCCAAAATTGGAAAGGAATCCGATCAAAGTTGTGGGAGAAGAAGCAATTTCAAAATTAGATAACAAAAAATTATAAATGTCTCGCATTTGGAAAATTTTTGGCGGATCGCCAAAATGAGTAATTTTTGAAAAGAGGCCTACCTAGGGCCTAGATTTGCCAGTGTTTTTGTTAAAACAAAAACGGATATGTCTCCCTCGCCCCCTATCAGTCACGTGGAAAAAATTCCTTGCTTAAAATACAACATTGGCGAGCCCACAAAATTGAAAAAAATCGCCAAAAATACATTTTTACAGAAAATGAATGAAGAAAAACTTCGCAGTAAACATTTCCACCACATATGGGTTCTTCTTGCCATGTTTCAGCCTAATGGAACAAACTGTTTCGGAGATATCGCAACAATATGGCCAAAAAGTAAAAATTCAAAAATTAAAAAAATCGCCAAAAATAAACTTTCAAAGGAAATGAAGAAAAACTTCGCAGTAAACATTTGCACTATATGTGGGTTCTTCTTGCCACGTTTCAGCCTAATCCAACAAACCGTTTCGGAGATATCGCAACAATATGGCCAAAAAACTTAAAAAATCAAAAATTTAAAAATTCGCCAAAAACACATTTTCCACGGAAATGAAGAAAAACTTCGCAGTAAACATTTGCACTATATGTGTGTTGTTCTTGCCACGTTTCAGCGTAATCCAACAAACCGTTTCGGAGATATCGCAATAATATGGCCAAAAAAAGTTCAAATTCAAAAATTTAAAAATTCGCCAAAAA
Source organism: Protula sp. h YS-2021 (assembly GCA_949752745.1). Taxonomy (NCBI): domain Eukaryota; kingdom Metazoa; phylum Annelida; class Polychaeta; order Sabellida; family Serpulidae; genus Protula; species Protula sp. h YS-2021. Next base: position 73,143,928 of record OX457026.1, read on the forward strand.
TACATTTTCAGCGGAAATGAAGAAAACTTCGCAGTAAACATTTGCACTATATGTGTGTTGTTCTTGCCACGTTTCATCCTAATCCAACAAACTGTTTTTGAGATATAGCCTGCCAAAGTGAAAAAATGCACGAAACCCCCCCCCCCCCCTAAGTTCAAAAATTTGCCAAAAATAGAAATTTTCAGGAAACGAAAAAATATAACACAGGCATAATCTAGACATGTTTTGAGAAAAATCGACTCATTAATTTCATAAGAACTCACTGCGGACAGACGGACGGCAAGGCGGCTCGACAGACGGACGGACACACCAAATGCTATATATGTCTCCCTTAGGGGGAGACATATAAATATTTGAGCAAAAGAGGATAGCCAAAGTTCGTAATTTTTGAAAAGAGACCTATCTAGGGAATATTTGTGCAAAATTTGTAGAAAATCTGATCTAAATTGTGGGAGAAGAAGCATTTTGAAAATTGGCAACCGAAAAATTTCAAATGTCCCCCATTTGGCCAATTTTTGGCGGATCGCCAAAAAGAATAATTTTTCAATTTCATTTTAAAGAGAGGCCTACCTAGAGAACATTCGTATAAAATTTGAGAGGAATCCGATCAAAATTGAAGGAGAAGAAGCATTTTAAGTATAAGATTACACACGTACATACGTACATACAGACGACGGATACCCCTCTACTGATAGGATAAGACCAGCCCGACATACTCGGCTGGTCTAAAAAGCATAAGCCGTGTGCAGGACCCCTTAGAGGTGCTTCATGCCAAAATAAATGACATCGAACCAAGAAATGTAGGAGATACAGTTTAAAAGTTTTTCTTCAAAAATCACCCGATCGACTAAAAAGCACAAGCCGTATGCATGACTCCCCAGGGATACGTGCAACGGAAGCTGGGCAAAAAAGTAGGTTTATAGTCAGATTTTACATACAAAATCCCTCCTGTGGCTTATAGTCCAGACACTTTTGACAAAATCTCGAAAAAAGCCAAAAATTTTTTCTTTGAAATACCAAAAATACAATAATTATTTTTCATGCTATTATTTTATCTTTTTCCTTCGTCCCTTACAAACATGAATGCAGGAGTATTCCGGTTAATCTACAACTAAGTGAGAGTTTATACCATCGTCAAATGTACTAAATGATCAGTTGAATCATAGTTCAAAGTTTGTTCTGAAAATGAAAACACATTTATCCGGGCAACATCTAATAACAAGCTAGATATGCAAGCTAGATGTCCTTAGATATCAAAGCCATCAAAATCGCTTTCTTCTGCGTCTGGGTTGAAAAGCACCATAGTATTTGTTTAGATATATTACGTTTTTGCCAAAAGTTCATTTTTACCTTTCAACTGATTTCACCACGCTGACCTCCTACGGAGTCATTTAAGGAGCAGCTTACTCGGAATTAATCTATTACTAATAAGCCAAATCGCACTTTGGATGTTTCGAATAAAATGCGCAAGAATTTCGAATATCGACTGCGCGGGAACCGGGTAAAAAATGATAGAAATCATGAACATATATGGGACAAAAACAGCTCATACTCGGAACATAAAAGAAATCGAACTTTAAACTATTTATTAAGCATTATAACGATAAGCAAGTCAACGGAAATCATATACAACTTCTGTGTTTCGCTTTCTTTAAAAGAAAATAATACGGAAATAACCACAAATCTCCCGCAATAATTGACATTTGTTTGTATACAGGGAGCATACTTTATTGCGCGAAATAGTAACAACAATTTTTGCAATTATCCACCAAAAAACTTTGAAATTAATATTTCAAAAAGACCGTAAACATAACAAGTCAAATATTGTGGGTGTACAAAATAGATTTATACGTAATTCTGCATCTATCAACTATTTAATATATATTTTAAAAATAAACTATAACCCCTTTATTTAAATTTTCGGTCCCTTGATTTTGGTCACGTGACATTTAAAGGCCAGAATGTAAACAAACATTTGACAGGTGAATGCGGAAGCTAACTTTTCTGCACTTTTATGAACAAACAAAAGATATACAGCCCACTAAAAACTGTGCCTGTTTTACAAAAAGGGCATATTGGGCATGAACTTTCTGTAGATGTTTGAATAACAGGGGCTGGTATGCAGGATTCGTGTCTCAGAACATATGAAATTGACCCCTATTAGTGGAGCAAAAGGAAGGGTTCGAGGCTATGACAGAGAGATATACGATGTTATACAAGTCAGAGCTACTCGGAGCTATTCGAAACGCAGAAATTTTGCGCATTTTATTCGGAAACCCCAAAGTGTGATTTGGCCAAGACCGTCATAGTGAATAAGGTGGCTTCTATGCTGCAAACAAACCTACACATACGCTATTTTCACATAAAGAACACATTTCAGTTTTGTCTTTATCGGATATGTTGTGAAATTTCAAGTTTCTTTAGTTGTACTTGTAGACGAAAATGCTAACTTCCTTATTATCACTCATAACACCCAAATTAAAATATAAAGAACCTAAGTCACTAATTAACAATAAACTTCTCAGATAAAAATATGTGAATATTTTACAAACGATACCTCGGTTTTCCCTTTACTCAAGGGACGATCTATAATATTTGGTTTATTTGATCTTGTTGAAATGTTGGCCATTTTGTGGAAATTGTATCCGTGCATTCGCCGTGCACATAATTGTTATGCATGCTATTCATGTAATGTTATTGATAGTGTTAAAACTATCCACCCTTGGATATTGTTTACTGAATATGTTCTATCTGGTCATGTGACCACGTGACGTAATAACGAAGATGGCTTGGATGTAAATAAAGATTTCAACATAAATCCACTTGCATAATTCAATAACACAACATGGTGGCAGCTGTGACCACGCTGAAAGAGATATGTAGGACCAGTGATTCAGCTCACTTGCAAATTTAGTGTGCTCAACGCCACAAACAGAAGAAATGGCAACAAACGCAATTCCCGCCCCTCAAACGTTCGATTTGAAGAAGCCAGAGGAGTGGGGCCGATGGCGTACTCGTTTTGAGCGGTGTCTGGCTACTGCCAAAATAACTGATGATGAAGAAAAAGTAAACACCCTAGTGTTCTGCATGGGTATCGAAGCGGAAAACATTTTAACCAGTTTTCAGTTATCCAGTGATGAGATGAAATCGCACCAAACAGTGAAAAACAGATTTGAATCTCACTTCAGTGGGAAGAAAAACCTGGTGTTTGAACGTGTCAAATTTAGTAATCGTGGTCAAGGCGTTGCTGAAACGGTAGACAACTTTATAAAAGACTTGTGGATCCAGATTGAAAAATGTAATTATAGCGCCATGAAAGAAGAACTGTTACGTGATCGCATTGCTGCTGGAATCAGAGACAAAAAGTTATCAGAACAGTTGCAGAGTGAGAAAGATCGCCATAGACAAGGCAGGAACACGGGAAGTCGTCCAAAGACAGTCTGCGCACTTAAACACATTCATTCCCGCTAAAGTCAATATAGTGCGCAAACAACCATTCCACAGGGACTCAAAGACACAAAACCAGTAAAAACCAATCACCAATTGCGTGCAGCACCAAGACGACATCAACAACAACCGCAATGCAACTGGTGTGGTAAAAACAAACATTCCAAACAAGATTGTCCCGCGAAATCTTCTACGTGCAGCTTCTGCAAGAAAAAGGGGCACTGGGCGGTTGTCTGCAGAACCAAGCAACAGAAACGCATTCACGAAATGAGGGATGAAGACCACTTTCAGGACATCGACCCAGTTCCATTCCATGTAAAGGGCAATGGAGAGGAGTTCTTAGGGGCTGTTCATATCAAGGACAATGACGATGAGTTTATGCTAGATGTAACGGTAAATCAACATCCGGTTTTGTTCAAAATAGACACCGGAGCAGATGTATCGGTAATCAGTTTTGATTTATACAATCGAGTCGCTAAACAGGTTCCCCTGGAACCTCCAGAAAAGGTTCTGATAGGTGCAAATTCTGAGCCCTTACAAGTACTTGGTCGGTTCAATGCGCGATGTGTCACTAAATCAAACAAGGCTTGTTCAGAAAATTTTATGTCGTCAAAAATTTGGCCACACCCTTACTGGGCAAACCTGCAATCAGTAAATTGCAACTTGTCAGCATTGCGGATACAATGACTTCAGCCGATTTTGAACAAAATGTCCTAAAAAAGTTCCCAAAATTATTTTCAGGATTAGGGATGATAAAAGATTTCAAGTACAAAATAGAAATCGAACCGGATGCGCAGCCATTTACAATAAATACACCAAGAAGGGTTGCTCAACCATTGTTGGCCAAGGTTAAAACAGCATTAGATGACATGGTACAGCAAGGGGTAATTCGACGTCTCGAACCAAACGAGACTTCACCTTGGTGCGCCTGGATAGTGGTGGTTCCAAAACCAAAAACGGGAGAAGTACGCGTTTGCGTCGATTTAACTCAACTAAACAAGTACGTAATACTTCGATATCAACTTCCCACAGTGGAATCAACACTCGCTAAAATATTCAAAAAACTTGATGCAAATAGCTCCTTTTATTAGATCAAGCTTGCTTAGGAATCGCAGAGGCTAACTCAATTCATCACACCATTTAGAAGATATTGCTTTTACGCCTTCCATTTGGTATTTCGAGCGGGTCAGAGGTATTCCAGGAGGTTATACACGATATTGTGCGACAAAAAATCACATGTCAATATTCAAATTGACGATATATTGGTGGACAACAAAAACATTGCGGCACACCAACAAGCCCTATTTCCGGTTTTGGAGAAGTTACAAAATGCCGGAATCACTCTAAACCCAAGCAAGTGTGAATTCCTCAACACAGAGGTAAGTTTTGTAGGGCATAAAATTGGTCCGAGTGGTATTTTGCCAGATGACCGCAAGAGAAAGGCTATCACACACATGCCTGCACCCACAAATATAACAGAGCTACGTTGTTTTCTAGGAATGGCAAACCAGTTAGGTAAGTTTATCCCAGATCTCGCCAACATGACACAGCCATTGCGTGAACTCCTCAAAAAGGAAAATGATTGGTCATGGGGTAAACAACAACAAATAGCTCTGGAGAAAATCAAAGAAGAACTCAGTTCTTCAAACACTCTGAAGACATACCGTGTCAAACACGAAACAAGAATCATGGCTGACAGCTCATCATTTGGTCTAGGTGCAATTCTCCTGCAAAAATTGCCAACTACAGGTGAATTTAGACCTGTCTCATACGCGAGTAGAAGTCTAACAGACTGTGAGCGACGGTACACAAATTTAAAAATAGGCTTTGGCCTTGACCTGGGGTTGTGAAAAATTTGCTGAGTATGTCTTAGGCTTAGATTTCACGTTAGTCACTGACCATAAGCCGTTGGTGCCTGTGCTTGTCAAAAAGAGGCTCGACGAAATATCCCCTAGGATAACTCGATTCAAATCAGGCTCATGCGGTTCAGATTCAACATACAACATTTACCAGGTAAGGAAATGTACACTCCGGATACTCTGAGCCGGGCTCCATTTTCCACAAAGAAGAATTCAAAACGAATTAAGCTGAGGAAACGGAAGCATTTGTCAAGCAGGTAATTGAAGTTCTTCCCATCACTGAAAGAAAGTTAGAACAAATTCGCGCATTTCAACATGAAGATGAAGTATGCACAAGAATAATGTTATACACCCAGGAAGGTTGGCCTGATAAAATTCAAGTTCCAATGATTTTACTCCCTTATATGCAGTTTGCTGTGGAGTACTCCATTCAAGATGGCCTCCTTCTGAAGAGCGGCAGAATCGTTATTCCGTTTTCAATGCGTCTTGAAATTTTAGATCGTATACACGACGACCATCTTAGCATTACTAAATGCCGAGAAAGAGCAAAAACTTCAGTTTGGTGGATTGAACTATCAAAACAGATTGAAGACATGGTGAAAAATTCCCTGACCTGTACTAGGCAGCAGCCTAAAACTGTGGAGCCATTGGAACCAACCCCATTTCCGGAAAGACCTTGGCATAAGGTAGCTTGCGATTTATGTGACCTTCGAGGTAAGACCTACTTATTAGTGGTAGATTACTATTCCAGGTATTTGAAAATTGCTCTACTTAAAGAAGTTCCAAATGTAGGTGCTATAATAAATCACCTCAAATCAATTTTTGCCAGACAGCCAATATTAATTTGCAAAAATGGCGGACAACTACAGAACAGGGTAATGGCGAAATTCAGTATGTAGTACAATTTTCTCCTTTTAACATCTTCGCCAACTCACGCGAGCGGAAAATAGCAGTAAAAACATTCAAAAACCTCATGAAGAAAAATGACGATCCGTACATAGCACTTATAGGTAACTTCCATCCATAACGGATATAGCCCTGCTGAACTTTTATTCGGCAGACGGTTGAGAACAGCATTACCAGCAGCCCCACACCTGGTGACACCCCGCTCGCAGCCACAGGACATGCACAGAAAAGAAGAAGTTTACAAGCATAATATGAAATTCTATCATGACAGAGAACACAATGCTAAACCCCTCTCACAGTTCGTCCCAGGTCAACCAGTACGTATTAGAGATAAAGGAAAGGAGGGGGTAATCTCAGAACAGGTTCCAGAGAATCAAAGATCTTTTTAGGTAAAAGTCAGTTGCCCATCTCTACGTAGGGACACCCGTCGTAGAAATCGAAACGCATTAATTCCCCTTCCTCTTCCCAATCAAAACATTGAAAAAAACTTCGGGTGAGAAAGCACAAAATCAGACTAGCCCGTGTAAGAGCTCAGATAGTTTTCAGGTTAATCAAAACCAAACCATTAAAAACTGTTGGACAAGAAAAACATTGTACCTAATACTGGTACAAAAGATAACGGAGAGAAAACATCGTTTACTACGAGGTCAGGAAGGACAACGAAGAGATCCGATAAATTGAACTGGTAAACAAATTTTGGACTACCGATTGGACTCTGGAAAATACGGTTGGATATTAATCGCTTGCGTAAATAATCCTCTTAGCTAGTGATTCATATCCAGTTTGCATATAATTATTTTGTTTATTTATTTTTCACTAATCTAGTGTTTTGAAACGAATTAGTTCATATTTTATATATTGTTATATCTATTGTCACCCACTTAATAGACTCATCACACAACTGACACCGGGAGTAAAAAAGGAGATGAGTCAGAATTGAGAAAAGTATTTTCCCATGCTTATGCTTCTTAATGTTCTTTCTAATGTTATGTTTCTTTTTTATCTTTTAACAGAAATGTACTTTAAAGGGAAATGCGGCTATCTCCCATAATTTTAATCTGCAACAATTTTGTTTCAATACTTCGCATGTGCAACCATGTGACACAGTGCTATAATAATAGGATATAAAAAACAATGGTCACCGGACTTTTATGAGAAATAAAACAGAACTAAAACGACTCAGGATTTCTTTCGGTTTGTATTGCTAAGAATGGCAAATAAACAAATTTTGAGACTAATTCCAATACAGAAGGAAAACCTGCAACATTTTTCCTCTCATATTGTACATAATTACGCATTGATCATTCATTCAGCATTTGAGATAGTAAAATATGGGGGTCCCCGCGGTTCTTTGGCACTACAGGTTTCTTTGCGAACCTGCCCCTCCCACTCATTTTTACACTTTTTCAGTGATGACATATACAACCATTTCCCGCCCAAATGTCAAGAGATATCAATACACACTTTCAAGCTACTGTACTACAGGCTTATAGGCAACAGGGTTAAAAAAACATCATTTGGCGGAAAAGTCCACAAATTGTTGCCCTGATCCACCCTTTTTCGCATTACTGAACCGAGCACACCGTTGTCTGACATGGGTGCCGCTTTGTGATCCAGTCTAATGTTGTCAAACAAATTGGGTGGCCAGTAAAATGATTTTCGAACTCTGATTACCCAATAACTTTGCAAAGGATATAATTCTGGCGCCCCACGACTGATAGCAGAAAATTTAACATTTCAGTTTCTACACAATTTGAAAATTCTGATCCTGATTCTAAATTCACTCGCTAGATGGCTCAGAGATAGCCGCATTCCTCTTTAATGTTGATGTTGCTTCGCAAGAAGTAAACATTCAGCAACAGTTCAGTCATTTTTGTACTCATTTATCGCTCTTAGCGGAAAATATTTATTGTGTAAAATTCAAACCAGTAAAATGTTTAAAAAGTATTGAAAGTTTAGTAATTATCCTTCGCATGAAATAAAGTTGTGTATTGTTTCAGTAAAGCAGTATCTAATGCTTTTTTGTTTAAGAAAAGGAGATGTAATATTTTTGATCGTATTACAACTATCGACCCTTGGGTATTGTTTATTGAATATATTCTATATGGTCATGTGACCATGTGGCGTAATAACCAAGATGGCTTGGATGTAAATAAAGATTTCAACTTAAATCCAGTCGCATCATTCAATCACACAACACTTCAGCATTTCACCAAAATGTGTAAAGGATAGCTCGTCGAATAGTTCGTCCAATAGTTTGGTACATAAAGGTTTATTGCGATTGAGTGATTAATTGATTGATTGCACCTGATTCAACGGTTCTCCGGCTTCTCCATCGGATCCAAAATGGCCCCGCCACAGGGATTGCACTGCGACAACAAAATGCTCTGGTCAAAACCCCCGTCCCACTCATTACCATCTGAGTTCATACTTACGTTCTTTTGGACCGTCTCGAGAAAAAAAGACAGTGTCGGAAAACAGAAACACCTTTCCGTGGACAGTTTCTCAGTTTCTCGAGAACAGATTTCACTTTTATGTTTCTCGATTTTTCGAGACGCGTTCTCGTGCACACCGTCTCTGACCCGTTTCTAGTCTGTTTGGAGAGTGCTTTTTTTCGATACGTCCAAAAGAATGTAGGTCATATCACCTCACTGGTCCCGCTAATCTCATTGTCATCCCTAATCAGGAACTCCCTGTGATGTCTGTCCAGAGTCTCCCTGATTCATCCCTACAGGCGTGGGGAGTAGTTCAGTTTGTTCATCCTGCCTCCACCTCCTTGTCTAGCAATTGGAGGGTCTACCGCTTGAATATGCGATATAAACAACCCCAACTGCCTCGATCCCCTGTCTATCTCTATGTTTCCGGAACTGGATCTGTTTGGCTCACAATTCAATCCGCAATTTGGACTCATCTTGCTACGTTTCGCCCTTCCTTCCCTGGACTGATTGGTGACGCTCCCCCCTCTTTTTGCTGTTTGCCCCTCCCAGTTCCACAAAACCAGTAATTGTTTTTCAACATTCCCACCCCCTCCCCATGGCTGTTGATCCTCCCTGCTCACTCCTTCCCCCTGTCCCTAACCTTTATTCCACTGGCATAGACGCCAAAACCCCGCGATGAAACCAATGTCCCTCGTCCGACAAATGCAACCCATCCCCTAAACATCTATCTATCTTCCTGCCCGAAATTCCTCGAAGTTAACCACAAGCCACCCTCCTAATTTTAAGTTATTTCATACCATCACATGAACCCCTCCTCACAATATCCAGCCCCGTACCACTGAACCCAGCAGCCCCCCCATTTAGTATGCGGGAAATTCCCTCACGTCCAGAAAGTATTTCTTCAACGGGTTCTGTAGCCCACCTTTTATTGCCCTGAGATTCTCTATGATTCCATCACAAATTCTTCCAGCCTAACTCTTGAAGCCAAATCCTCCCTTCATATCGTATCCCAAGTCATTCATCCCCAGTATGAAGCAAATCTTCTGGCCTTCTCTGCAGTTTGCCCCCATCCCTCACCATCGAGTCCTCCAACACTAGTACCACTGGCGGATCATTCCATCTCCAAAATCCTATCTTTTCTGTTCAATTCCCTTCCCGCTACTTATTTCCTCTCTTAACTTTATCTAAATATTGCCGAATCAATTTTGAGCGTCCCCGTACCCTTGTCTTACAAGTGATGTGGTGAACTCTCTGCCATGTTTCCCTCTATTGACTTTAACAGCAGCCCCAAGTGCTTGCTTTTCTTTAGATTCCCGGATCACTTTCTACACTACCACAAACTGCATAGCTTCCAACCCCGCCGGTGTGGGACTCTTCCCATTTTCCATAACTTTCTCCGTTTAAACACCCTACTCGAGATTCTTCGCACCCAAGAATTAAAAACTTCATTCCCTGCTACATTTCCTCTGCCGTCCAAAAATAGAATTTTCCCCCACCAAGCGGTGGTGCATTGCTCACCTCATATTACAATACATTTGACAAAAACACTACCCCCACAGAAAAACTGCCCCAGGTATCCCATTCCTTTATTTACCCCTGTCTGCTTCGAAAAATCTCACTTGCTTCATTGCTCCCCTTCAGAAAACCGAAACGTTGCGATCCCGCCGACTGTAGCCCCCTACGCAAAAATCCAGAATCCCCGTCTCCCTTTTTTTTTTAGCTTGCACTCCTTCCTTCTCCCTAGGTGTTCAACGCAAAGCTTCCCATCCCTGTACGCTAGTTATCTTCTTCTACATTCAGATGAAGATGAACTGAAACTGTGGTGAATTACTGTGGCGAGACTTGCTGTGTATCTTAGAGAATTGTCTGCATGAAGTTATTGCTTCAGTTGTGATGTTCTAAATTCAAATTGTCTTTAAACTACTTAAGATCGTACTACAAATTTCCCAGTGTGTTTAAGAAATTAAAAATGCGCCAATAGTAAAAAAGCGTTATGAGCACCTAATTGCTATTTGATGTGAATAATAGCACTTCGAACAGAGTTTTTTTTAAAATGAGCCCATCTTTAGTCAAAAACTTTCAAACAGGATATATCTAAGTGGGGATATTTATGACTTTGTTGAACAAACAGATCAACTTTCTTCTCGCAGTTGCTTACTTTTTCTTTGCTTAAAAAAATTTTTTCTTCATCAGTTACTGGGTCCACTACAAAATACTTCTCTTCATCAATGTATTCATTATGCAACGCGAATAATAGTCTAGTATATCAGCATATTTACTTTATAACATTCAATGCTTTTTTACACTGTTAAGTTAATATCAGTTAATAATTGAATATCAGAAATAGTTTTGACTATATTTTAAAAACATCAACTAAGGTTCGCAACAGTGTTCACCATAGAATCCTCGAAATAAGCAACATGTGAACAAAATTCAATTCAATAGTATTAATTTTGAAGGATTTTTAATTAATTCGGCATAATTATTAAAAGACGATGCTAATTAAAATAAAAGATTGCACTTCTTATCTGTGACGTTTTGCTAAGTTCTAATTTTGTAACTTAATATATTTTAATATATCTTTCTGTACATCACTTTCTTGATATGATGATAATTAAAATCTTGTCGAGAAGCCGAAAACATTCACTTGGTGGCTGATGGATCATTGCAATGACCATTATTCGGTTCTTACCGCTTGTCGGTTCCTTGAAATTTTAACCACAAGATAAAAATACAGCATAAAAATTTCGTGTTTTTTTAAAATGTCAGTACAGATAATCTGCTTTACTTAAATGAATTTTAATGCCATTAGTCGGAGAAGTTATTAGAAGCAACAAATTTATGTGATTGGAAGGGGCAAATATGATATTTCACACGTGAGTCTTTACAGTGCCGGTGTGCACACTTTAACTTTGCATGGGTGTATTTGATAAATACGTCACTCAATTCATCTGCTGATTTTGATTTCTTAATTACTCCTCCTGATAGACTTAACTTTTCAGGTAATTCAATAATTACAAAATGTAGAATACAATAACAATCAATTGTAATGTAATATTTAAAACTTTTGTTCTATTGTAAAGAATACATTATGCTTGTAGTTATCCCTCTACAGGCGTACTTAGTGTTAATATTATCATATTTTGTTTAGCTATGGATTGTTAGTTTCTTAGCTTTTTACTTTCATTTTATTATTGGCTAAAAAAGATCGGCATGCGTAAATACAGGTGAGTCAGAAGATCAATTTCTCTATCAATCCATAAGCATAGACTTATGAATTAACAGGAAAGTGGATGTTCCCGTATATATTTACTTCCAAATAGCATCTGGTGTAAATGTCCATTACAACTCAAACAATGGGATCTTTGACAAAGTTTTCGTTAAAAAATTATGTTATAAACAGTGACGAGTTGAGACAGATTCAGAATTAGTTGTTCTTAGTCAAATAGTCAAATATAGATTGTCTTTGTCTTGGTTTCCTTTATTTATAATTCTTAACTTCGCTCACATAATGAATGACTTACCATTGTCTGGTTTAATTGGCTTAGTCTTTATTTATGTGTGTGTTTTTAAAACTTGGTTTGCTTTAGATTACACAACTTTCTTTAAGTGTTGATATATTGTGGAAAAAAACAGCAGAGTTATTAATAAAAAGACCTTTATTTCTGTCACTGAATTACGTACTCAATTCTTTTTCAATTCCTGGAGTGCTCTTGCTATATTGCAGTGTTGCGCGTAGTAATGTAACTCTATTTAACTAAATTGTGCACAAATATTTCAATGGGAATAACTTATGTTTTAGCCTGTCAAATTCAAGTTCTTTCTGATTAGCATATGTTCAAAAGAGAAAGAACTGCTAAAACTTATGGCCTGTCTGCCAGCAGAGATACGTTTTGTCGAATCACTGCTTTGTATCACATAAAGTTCTTTCATCGCCCATAATTTTACTGGATAAAATACGTAACCCAACGGTTAGGAGGCATTTGCCGAGGTGAAATTTCTGTTTGAAAGCAATCATAGGTGACCACTAAATTTTGCACGATGTGAAGTTGCGCACCTTGCTTTTTGTTTTTGCCTTCGTAACACTTGGGGTCACAAAAATACTGAACACTTCAAAATTCGGAATTCTTTAATTAAATTAGAGAAAACATCATTTAATTATTATCTTTTAAGGAGCTAATTGTTTATATACAGCTGCGATATCTTTAGAAAATACATATGTGCCTGCACTTCCTTGAATGCAATTGCTTTTCGAGAACTTTGACAATAAGGATTCACTTTGGTTGCGTGTCATCTAGGGCATATCATTTTAACATGAAGGGCAGTAAGACAGTAATGACATTGGCTTAAAAATATAAATGAGTAAAACAAGCACTTAGATTAACTAAAAATTGTATTTCGTATATTTGTATAAATAAAAAGTTATTTTGCCATGTGACAGACATACAAATGAGACAGTTTGAATAGAAATTTATTACTGTTATCATAAAATTTAAATAACGCTACATGTTACAAGGTTTCCTTCGGGCTTGAAACTGAATCATTTTCTTGATCTCTTATATATGTGCTCAATAGTTGCAACTGCAAAATGCACATAATAAAAACAGAATAAGTGGTAGGCAAACTTTACTTGACAAAGTGCTTGTAGCCTAACTGATGAACAATCTTTCGTACATCCTCCATTGATTAATATTTTTATTCATAGATCTATTTTTATCACTGATGGCAGACGTTCTTTGTTTCCCTTATTTATATTAAGTGGTGAAATAATATTGACAACATCAATTCTTTTCTTGCAAGCACTTACATAGCATTTTCTTTTGCAGCTGAACAATACATAGGCTTTATTTACCTTCAATTTGATTTTAATAACATCAAATAAACTAATGACCAAGTTACTTGTGGTTGTTTCAATAATAAAAAACAAACATTTCGCTTATCTGCAAGGACACTAAGTTTTATTTGCTTAAGAGTGTCTTTCTAGATAACTGTTGTAAAATGCAGAAAAAATACAGATGGCTATAGCCGTAGTTGCTATTATTTTAAAGTGAGAAGAAAACCACATGAATTTTAATAACAAAATGACTTGGATACAATTTGCTCTAGTTTCAGCAAATTTACTATTGTGCAGCCTGGAAGCTCTGTGTCCTAACATATGGAATGCGCAAAATACATTTATATCAGGACATTCTTGCTACCTTTTTAGTGACACTCATCATTTGGTCTGGAATGATGCCGCTGATTTATGCGAGCAATTTAACAGTCATTTAGTGTATATAGAGACTAGAGAGGAACATGAACAATTAAAACTGTGGCTTAGAAATAACTTTGGTTTGTATTGACTGAAACTTTATATTTAGGCGTCACTAGCTGGTTTATTCTGTCGGGAAAGTCTAAACAAAGAATTAAAGCTTAAAACTATTTAATTGTTAAATTTAGCTTAAATCGCTAAACAGTTAAACAATGCTGCACAATCATTTGAAAAACACAGTAGAGTCTCTCATATCCGAACTCGGCGGGGGACATGGATTTTGTTCGGATATGAGAGAGTTCGGATTTGAGAATTTAGGTCGTTTATGAGTATCAATAAAACGGCTTCAGAGTGTATGTACTTTAATTTTATATTTGGCCATGGCCATGGCAATGGTGGTATTTGACCATGAAACCCTTTTAAAACCCATTTCTTATTAGTCCTGGAAACTCGCGGATGTTATAATCCTTAATTTATTGGCAAAATCATGTCCATCGCAACGGTATTAAGCCATTAGATAAACATACATTGTATCTACGCCAGATGTTGCTATCAAGTAAAGGGACAATTTAGTGTCGTTAAATACTCATAATTATATGTACACAATAACAAACAATGTTTCCCCGCATATTTGACAAGAATAAATGCACACAAAATGCAAAAGAATGGCGGGGTTTTCTGAGTTCGGATATGGGAGAAAATGTTCTTGGGGCACGTTTTGAGTTTGGTTCTAGGAAAATTTGGATATTAGAGGGTCGGATATAAGAGACTCTACTCTACTAAAAGTGCGTGTAAAACAAATGCTTAAACATGTACGTTCAATTATACACGTATCAGAACAACGATAATGACTGGTAATGCTTCTTATTTTTATTCAAATTATGTAATAATAACATCTCAATTAATTTTTATTGGAAAATTTATTTTGTTAGAATGTGGAAGATTAGGTAGCCAGTGCACATCAACTGGTCAAGTGTGGCTCGGAGCAAAGTTTAGCAGCACATGGCAGACTTATTTGTGGATATCGCGCAAGTATCGAGTTTTTTGGGGGCAACTTCAAATTTTTTGCTATTTTGTGTCATGCCGCAAATTTATATGATAACTTTTCTTGTGAGGTTGCAATTTGAATTACTTTTATTGGAACTTGCCTTATTTTTGACTTGAACATAACAGAAATTTATTTAACTTTACTTTGAAAATAATCTAAATATATGCCTAAAGGTGACCATGTTACTTGCGATTCCACGCAATGGACGTTACGTAGCTGTGCCACTTCTACGATATTTGGAGAACATTTGGCTCTACATTCTAGTAGCAATGAATACGGCAGTTTTCTTAATTTTGTTGGTACTCATGCTCTACCCTATATTTGTGAGTACGAAAATGGTAAGTAAATCATCGAAGATAAAGTTAAAGAAAAGTTGACAAGAACCAATACAAATGGGTTTACAGACACTGAGCATAGACAAGGCTAACAAAACCATTAAAACTGCAGTTATAATTCCAAAATTAAACGAGACTTACGTGGAAGTTGAAGTTTGATTGGAATTCTGCCGACCATCAGTCAGGAACGAGGAATCACATGAGAGGCGCGTTTATCCAGACGACTAATCACACTTGAGCTATGATCAACCTCAAGGAAAACAATTGGAACGGAGGAATCCCCAAAGGGTGGGACGAATTAACAGGGTGGGCATGTGATTCCTCGTTCCTGACTGATGGTCGGCAGAATTCCAATCAAACTTCAACTTCCACGTAAGTCTCGTTTAATTTTGGAATTCTACCTCCCATCAGTCACTGTCACTCGGAAGCACATGAGATTTGAGAGCCTTGAGGGTGAGAATGACAGACACTGTTCAGAATTGAACAATAAAGGAAACACGTGAAATACGATATACAGTATTTATAATATCTAGTACTATAAACAATTAACATGTCAACTGAGAACTTCATTAGAAAATGAAGGTTGATCTATATCTTTCTTATAAAACTTAGCAAATGTATCGGCATTTGACCATCCACATGCACTTAAAATAAGGTTGACGGGTACACCTTTCGCTAAAACACTGGAACTACTAGCACTGCGGGTGCTGTGTGCTTTAAACACCGTTGTATCAATACCCGCTTTTGCCAATGTTGATTTTATCCATTTGCTAATTGTGCTACATGAAATCGGCCCATGGGGTTTTTGATAGCTAATGAGCAGATTATCTGTTTTATCTCGAAGAATGTTTGTTTTATCTATGTACAACTGCACGTGTTTAACAATGCAAATATCAGGCTCATGATATGGTGTAAATTCCAAGGAACTTTTATGTTTGCCAGGCCGTGAGGTTTTTAACAAGGAGTCAATGTAAAACACACACCGATCAGCATCAATTTTTACGCATGATACTTTTAAAGATGCCAACGTTTGAACTCTTTGCCCTGACAAAATAGCAAGCAATGTAACCATTTTTACTGAGAGTTGCTTTAATGAAATATCCTGTAATGGCAACGTTTTTAAATAGCTGAGTAACTGCTTTACATCCCAAGTTGTAGCATATCTAGGTAAGGAAGGTCTGGTGTTAAATACACCCTTAAAAAACTTTGATACTAGAAACTGGGTTCCAAATGACTTTGACGGGTCGTCAGTAAAAGGTAATGCAGATAGTGCACTCCGTGTAGTGTTTAAAATAGAGTATCCAGCACCTGATTCATACATACTAGTTAGAAAATCAAGTCCGTTTTTTAAAGAAACCGAAGAGGGATCTGTAGTCCGTTTACTGCAAAATTGTATCCATTTTTTGAGGGAACTTTCATACTGTTCGGTTGTGCTGGGGCGCCATGCTGCCATGATAATTTCTTGAGTCTTTCCTGATATGCCTGCGATAGTGAGCTGTCTCCTGATAAGAGACATGCCAGTAGATTGAGTTTTTTGTGTAGTCGATGTGGTTGTGATGTCCCGGGTAATTGGAGCAGTTTCTCGTTTCTGCAAATGAAAATAGGGTCTTGAATGAGTAGATTGAGTACTGATGGAAAGAAAGATTGCGTCGGCCAGACTGGAACAATCACTATTCCGGTGGCCTGATCTTCTATTATTTTATGTAAAACCCTCGGCAAGATACTAAACGGTGGAAAAGCATAGAATTTATATTGGCACCAGTTCATAGTGAATGCGTTTACCAATATAGCTGATGGGTCAGGTTTGTATGATACATATGGCATCAATTGATAGTTCAGTCTTGAAGCAAATAGATCAATGTTGGGAGTGAAGTTAAATTTAGTGTTTATCCCGTGAAAAAACACGAGGATCAAGTTTATACTCCATGTCAGTTTGGAATTTTCGTGATAGGGTGTCGGCTGTTTGGTTGTCAGCCGATTTAACGAAACTTGTTGACAGCCATATATTTCGTTCAATAGCCCATAGCCATATTTTTCGTGCCTCTTCGTTACACTTGTAAGAATGTGTTCCGCCAAAGGAGGAGACATACGATATCGCGGTTTTTGAGTCCATCATCACTCTGACATGGATATTTGTCATGTCGTTACAAAACGATAATAATCCCATGTAGCATGCTTTCAACTCGAGAACGTTTATGTGTAGCAATTTTTCACTATCACTCCAGAGACCATTAGTTTGTTTATCTAGATTAGTGAAATGTGCTCCCCAACCTTTCATGCTACTATCCGTGTAAATGGTCACATTGGGGGGTCCATGTGATATGAGACGGGAGGTTTGTGGTACATTGCAAATCCACCACTGAATGTCGGCTTTTGCTTTCTCCGATAGCGTCATCTTTGACTCATAGTTGCCTTTATTAATAGCAAGCGCGTGAATCTTATCCCTTTCTAAAGCTCGATAGTATAACGCACCGAATTCTACTGCAGGCAAAGCTGCTATAATCTGTCCTATGACACAGGCTACATCTCTTATCGTAGGATGCTTGTTTGATACTAACAATGTACAATGCTCTAGCAGTTTTTTAATTCGCCCAGGAGTGAGTTTTACCGTCATAGTAATAGAGTTGAGCACAAAACCAAGGAAAACAATTTCTTGTGTTGGTGTAAGAACCGATTTTTCTGGGTGTACTATGAAGCCGAGGCTTGTTAAAAGCTGAACAGTAGCTATAATATTATCTAAGCACTGTTCGTAAGTTCTGGAATGGAGAAAGGAATCATCAATAAATGATGCCGACTCGTGTCCCTTTTTTCTAAGAGAGGAGAACGCAGTTCTTGAAACTTTAGTAAATATCCTAGGGGCTGACGATAACCCATTTGGTAAGACACAAAAGGAATACACTGCACCGTTGAATTGAAATTTTAAGTATTTTCTATGCTCTTTAGCTACGGGTATAGAGTAGTAGGCTTTAGACAAATCGATGGATGCCATATATGAGTCTTTTTGCATCAGAAGCGTAGCTGTTTTGAGAGAGTCCATTTTAAAATGGTGGTATTCAACGTATTTATTTAGCGCTGTTAAATTGAGTATCAACCGGTATGTGCCGTCTTTTTTGGGGCGCACAAAAATAGGAGAGATGAAATCATCATTTTCCTTGTCACAAGACACAATAACTCCTGAGTTGAGTAAATTATTTATTTCAGTTTCTATCGCTTGATTTTCTTGCGTCGAAAATTTAGGATTCCTTGGAATGTTCGACTGTCTGGGGATAACGGTAAAAGGTATTTTGTAACCCAAAAGTGCCCCAATAATTTCCTTATCAGACGAGATAGTTTTCCAGGTACCTATGTGTAATCGAACAGTACCTGCTTGAAAGTTTGATACTTTGTCAAAACAGTCACTTTGAAAACGGTGCAGATATATTTCTTTATCGTTTATAGCAAAATTGCGTGTCTTACTGAGAGTACAAGGGTTATCACTCACCTCTCGAACCTCTAATGCGTCATCATTAGGTTGAGGAGTTATTGTTGCTTTTTGTTTTTTCTGTTGGAGAACTGGTGTCGACTGTTGCCCTTGTAATTTCTGTTGTTGTACCGCGATGTTTGTGTGAATCGCTTGCCGTTTTTTGAGACATTTTCTCCACGGGTTGTGTACGACGATGTGGCGATGTTTGCTTCCCGGATGTTGCGAATCGTTTTCGCCAAATCATCCCCAAATAGGTTTTTAGTTATCTCAACTTCCGGGCTACAGAGTTGACGGGCAACATTGGAAGGGAGCGCTGCGTGAAGGAGGTCCCTTCTTCTATATGACAGCCCTACTGATGCATGCCCCAGGAACGCGATTGCATCAGTGGCTTGTCGTATCATTTCGTCGCAGTTTCCGCTTTCCCCCTCCTTTGAACCGAGTAATGCCTCTGCCAGATGCGAAATCGCAACAGCGGACTGAATAATGGCTCTTTGTACTGATTGCAGGCGCACATCTCGCTGTTTTTGGCTGTGGCTCAATTTTCGGAATATTTCGGTATTCACAGAAGGAACCACCAGTTTCTCACAGTTCTCGGGTCTTTCGTACTTCGCTTCCTTGTCTTTGACCTTGTCAGTTGGTAGCAGGGTCGAAAAACGCTTGTTGATAATGTTCGCGAGTCGCGAATTTATCGGTGGGCCTGTGGATTGCCCCTCCGACAATTCTTGCTCGATATCGAGTAGAATTGCATCGTGATCGGGTCGATCGGCTTGCTCTGCGTCAGAGACTTTTTTCTTCGATGAACCCAATAGGTCCTCAATATCACTGTCCCCGACGCTAGCGTCACACCTAGCGCGACGCCTTTTCGGTGGATCCTCCTCCTCACTGTCGCTCATATCGTGGCTTCTTTTGCAATCAAGTTTCCGATTTATAGAATCCAGCGTTGACTTGAAAGCCGTAAACATGGCCCCGAGATCTGCAGGTTTGCCACTAGTTTCTTCGTGTCCATTTGTACCTTGTATAGTGGTGTTATCGCTATTGTTATCGCTATCTTTATCCATTTTTTTTTTTTTTTTTTTTTTTTTTTTTTTTTTTTTGGTGAGGCGTTAAGCAGCACAAAATGACAGGCAATTGAATTTGAAATATAATATAAATGAAGTTTAGAAGGTTGAAAATCTTAGTTTGCTTATATCCTTGCGAACAATAACAAGTGCAAACTGAAAAACCCACGTTATGCACACACAACATGTAAATATTTTGCTCAAGCGTGTTGCCAGTTAAAGGACCAAACGCTAAGTGATTAGTCGTCTGGATAAACGCGCCTCTCATGTGCTTCCGAGTGACAGTGACTGATGGGAGGTAGAATCTGCACATTATTCTTTTAAGGTAAATCTTGAAAACGTTTTAGATATGACGAAAATTTTAGTTTAAGAAAATTTTGAAAAATAAGAGATTGATTTAAAGTGTAGCAGATTAAGTAAACCGCTTTTTAAACACGGCGAGTCCAGAATGTGTCACCTAATTGTTCCTTTCAGGTTACAGAACAAGAAATTATATTAGAAATATACATCAGCAGGCTGTTACTGGTGACTTAATCATTGTCGAAGCGAGGTATTTTGATTATATGTATCAAGTTTTTAATATGAATATCATCAATACATCAATATTATCATGTCAAAGTAACATACACACAGATTTTGTTCAATGCAATATTGTCTTATATAAAGCGGCGGATTTCTTCTATTTCTGTTTTTTGTTTCTTTTTTTATTTGTTTTTTTTTCGAACACAGCGTCGTGAGATTTCCTATTGCAACAAGCATTTTGGTAACCAACTTGTTGGTTTATATAACTTTGTTATGAAATTTCAGCTCAATGTGTAGAAAAAAAAATTCAAGTAAAACTAAGAAAAAAAAGATATTTTCAATGGACTCCCGAAACGCCCATCCATTGAATACATATCACCACAATTTGTTTGCATCACGCTAATACTATATGACACAAAGAGAGCTACTTCACATAGTCGAAACAAAGGCATTGACCTCGAGCACATTAACTAAACTATAACTCTGTTAAAGCTGTATTCGTTACGCATTTCACTAGCTTTTAGTAGCGGTGATGTATAGACAAACGGCTGTATTCATGGTATGGGGTATCTTAACAAAACTTTGACTAAACGGTACTACCCTAACACTTTTCCTTGCATCACATCAAAATTTCATAGAAATATTTTATTGTGTCGGAATGGGGAACAGAAACAATTTTGCTAAATATCTGTCCTCAACAAATTGTCAAATTGTTTCAATTTGATATGTTTTATTTTTAAAATTTTTTGAAATTTGTAATAAACCCAAATTTCACAAAAAAAGATTTTCTTTCTAACCCATAATTTCAACTGGCATTGTGACATTATTAAAACTATTTACGCAGTTTGGCTAACTAAAAGCTACTTTTGCATGAAAGCTACCACTTTTGATACTAGTATATTTGCTCGAAATAAGAATATGCAATGTTAAAAGCCAAAAAAGTACTTTTCTCGAAAATTTAACAGATTGACACATCCCGTACTTCGCCATTTCTTTTCAAACTCATGTTTTTATATAATTTGGGATCGTCATATTACTACTAACAATGTCCTATAAGAAATCCTGTATTTGTAAGATTTTAGGATAGTAACTTTACCAGTAAGTTCCGCTACTTGCTAGGGAAATCGATCTATTTATTATTATTACCATTTTAATAGTTTTGCGGATAGTCAGAGTTTTTGGGTGTTTATTTGCTATTTATTTTGAACCCTGGAACGAAGAGAATGATTGAAAATATTAACAGAGGTTATCTATAGCGTGCTGTAAGCTTTAAGACTGTTGTGTAAAAGTGTAGAAAAGAGTTTGTGAGAACAATCAAACTGTAAAGACGGAGACTGCAAAGAACATAAAGTCATCAAAAAGGAAAGAACAGACAATAAAACATTTATTACATGGTGTTAGTTTCGTTATACATATCCACTGATTTCCCCTCAATTTTACCCTATACTATGTAGGAAAAGCAATTTTTGCACACAGAAAACAATCAAGTTTGGTAAATCTAAACTAATGTTATTGGCTTTTATTTACGTGCAATTTATCTTGAAAGGAGACAGTGTACATGTTGTTTACAGTATTATCAGAAACCGAAAAACAACTAATAGATAGAAATATGTGAAATGACTTGAAAATATGTCTTTCACTGAATCAAAAAGATATTTTTCTGATAGTTTTATCTGTCACATTTTACAGTTCATACATATGCTTGGATTATCATTTTATGTATTTTTGCAGGAGTAGGATATACTGTGCCATAGCCTGTACGCTGACTGGTTGCATGTCTTTTACATTTGAGATGGCAGAGCAAATATGTGTCTTAAGATCCAATGAATACGATGGAAATTATATCCGTGACCATGCCTGAAAACATTAGACATTTTATGTCTAAGTATTTTTGGCAGACTGTCACAATATTCAATTAAAATTCATGAGGGTTAAAAACACTTCGTAAAAACACTTCTCTTTATAGAGAAGCGAACAAGTTTTCTAGAGAGGATGCCTTTTTATCATTTTAAGAATCGTTTAGATTATGTGACTCAGCACAGGATAACTCAGCATTATCAGCATTAATATTTTAATAATATAATTACTTTTCTGGGCAAAAACACAATTTCAGTAAAATACATTATAGTTTTAAGGGTAAACCATTTTTAGATATACCTCAAATGTTTACAAAAGTGACCGTAAACTATGAAGCATTTACTGAAGGGATTTGCCACTAGACCAATTAAGTCTGAAACAAACGTGAGCCACAATTGTCCTCCATGTTTATCCATAAAACAAGCAGCTTTGTACGTGTGCGATGAATACAAAATCAAAGAATTTTCGAAAGTAAACAATTCCTGACATATTTAATTCTTTGTTGTTAATGTAGTTAATGTACTTAATGTACTTTTTTTGTAAATGTGGAATATGCTTAAATGTACCAGTTATTTTGATAAGCCATAAAGACCCGCTAATTTCATGAAGTAATTATTAAATGCTTTTTTTCGTAAGCCATTTCTGAATCTTCACAAGCTGATATTTTTAGTCTGGAAATTATATGTAATATACGGATATATATGATTTTGATTTTAAAAAGTATGTACATATCTACTGGTATAGTAATTCTATTAGAATTCTATAGTTTTATCATTTTATTACTCGTTGGTTTAAAGTCAAAGTATGCGTTTCTAACACCCGTAATTTTTTAAAGAATACAATAAAAATCAATTTTCTTATGAAATGTAATCAAAGCCGTTTCAGTAGGTGTCAGCAATTTCCTAATTAGTCACTCAGCTAAACATATACATTATCAAAGAGGAAAAAAATTCTTATTTCAAGCTTATTTCAATGCTTGATACGTGCATTTCGTAAAATCGTGACAAAAAAACTAAAAGAGGAGATCTGATTACTTTTTATTTAGCTACAAATCGTAACAACAACTAATCAAGGCAAGTTGTAGAAGATCTCTGAGCCGCTTTTATTTCTAAGCATTTTATAGAATTACCTATAAACTAAGGGTGCAACGAATTATCCATAAAGCATACATGAAAAATTTTCGTCTTTTCCCGTTGGAAGAAACTGGTATGAGATCAAGTCTTTTTTCTCAAGCTAAAAAATTCCTAGGATAATGTATTCCAACAATGGTCATGATAACACTAATGGTTAAGTTAGTTAGGGACAAGAATTGAGTGAAAATATGCGCTATATAAACAAATATGGAAAATTATTATATTGTCATATATATAACTCCTGATTTATATTAATATTATGTAACGTGGAGAACAAATGTAGGATTATCCCTAAAGGAAGCAAAATAAAAACTGTAGATTTAAAAATTATAATGCTCAAGTAGAATCATAAAAATATAACATTTTTTACTGCATCTGCCAGTTTGATCTTCCTTGACTTAACCGTCTCGGACTAGTTAGAGGTACAAGATAACAAGACTGAAAAAAAGAATCAAACGAAAATGCGTGGCCTAAATTCAATAAATGTTGAAACTTTGCTAGTCACTACGCATAATAAACAACTCCATTTAATTACTTACCGGATACCATATATTTTTAAACTTAAATGCAATTCTTCCTCGTATCAAAACGAGTTGAATATATAAAAAACTAAACATAGCAGAAAAATGAACAAGTAATAAAAATAAACACAATGAAAGGATTTTTCTGGCAGGGCTCGTTAAAACAGGGTTCACATTTTCAACCAGTTGGAAATGGAATAGAGTACCGTTTCTTAAATGCGTAAACTGACTAGTCGGTAGAAAAATACGATTGTGCCGTTTCTAGCTAAATACACAAACATAAAATTTGTGGTCATTGGGTGCCCTTACGTACTTTTAAAACAACACGCTACTACCAACATTTTTAACATTACTTTCTTCACATTCAGTCGACGCAAACTGTTATGGTCATATTTAAAGAAATACAACGCCGTATTCTTTGATAAAATACTGGTTTTATTCTCCACACAACAATTAATCACCATATTGTCACTTATATCTATTATTCTTTTGCTCGGTTAAAACTAAACAATAACTAGAAATTCAAAAGGCTTTTACTGCACTGCAATTAATTTTATTGTGTTGTTATTGGTGTATGCAAAGCTGTACTTTCTAACAAAATAAATTACATCTCATACCAAACAATTAAGCATCTTAAGCATCTTAAACTTTTGAACTATTGAAAGACAAATAATTATTTATGCAGCATTTCAAAAGATATAAAAATAAACAGTATCAACCAGTAGCTGGCACTTTTTATGCTTATTCTACTTATTCATACAGTTACAAATGATGCAGTACATCGATGAAGGTTTAGAAAACAAAAAGCATTAAAAGAATGAGATTAAATTTCTTTAGTTTCGTTGAAAACGGTTGGGGGCATATGCTTTATGCCAGGTTTCACTGTCTAAGTAAAAGATAGCGAACGTTTTCCTGGCTTGTGATTAGTTGAAGCAACTTTTGGCACCCTAGATTTTCAACAGAGAACACGCACAATGTCTACCCCAGACAACTTGTTTCCATTTCAACATGCCTCTATGTGTTCCGTCTTGTGCTCTGGCCAAGTGTCTCTCCTTGAGGGAGTTGTTGCTATATATAAATCACCCTTTATTCAGCAATTGTAGTATGCAGCACACAGAACAACATCAGGTTTTTTCAGCGACCAAAATTCTGAATACCTCTATGCCCTTCCTCCCGTTTAATCCTTACAAAAGTGTATATATGCCATGTTTGTTTGACCACCCTTCCCAATCTTGCTCCTTCGTCGCATAATTGTCGTACAAGTTACCATATTCTTACCACTGTTATGCTTTTGTGTCACGCTCGTACAAGGACTCTTCTATGGTATTTAATGCTGAAGTTACATTCTTCCTACATATTCCCGGTTTCCTTCCTTTGTCGCCTTAATTGTGTAGGAGGAATATGTATCGCGATTATGATGCATTGTGTTATTTTATGCTTTTATGTACCGCCCAATCGAGACAAGAAGCAGCGAAAAATACAGTATTTCGAACGTTACTACTTTTGTTCCAGTTCAACTGACGGCATTGTGCCTGATTTTGGGCCATAGACGCCACCAAGATATTGGGTATTGGTGGCTCGACTGGAGTAGCCTCTTAAGATTCTAAGTTTTAACTTTAATTTTATAAACATTACTTTAACTCAAGACGTCATAAAGTAGAAATTATGGGATGAGATGCTTAATAAAATGTAAGTACTTATTTCTTCCAATTGAGCATGATAGGTCCTGGTACATTTCGCATTACTCTGTTTATCCCTGTAGAAATGAGTGATAAATTTAGCTAAAAGTAAAA
The DNA here is from genome assembly GCA_949752745.1 of Protula sp. h YS-2021. Classification (NCBI taxonomy): domain Eukaryota; kingdom Metazoa; phylum Annelida; class Polychaeta; order Sabellida; family Serpulidae; genus Protula; species Protula sp. h YS-2021. The sequence continues at coordinate 73,169,559 of OX457026.1, forward strand.
TAAAAAATGAAGAGAATTTTAACACCTTATCGTAAATTTTGATCCTTAGCTAAAATTTACGGTGTCAGTTGCAATCAATACCAAATAAAAATTCTATGCCCTACCCATAACCTTTAGCCAGTTTCACATACCTACAGAATCTCTCTGAGATAAATGCCTAAGGGGTCAGAAAGCTGTTTGCTACGACGATGTAGTAACAGTAACGTTTTTCACTGTTATTGTTTCTTTGGCAAGCAATATCGATGGTATTGCAAAAAAAAACTGATATCGCAGTTTGTTCATTTCGTATAAGTTACTTTTCGGATCACTTAATAATCGCATTCTGAATGATGAATGTTTGTGAATTACTTTTCGTCGACGTTCTGCTGATCATGCGGTGGCAAAATTCTGTATATCACGCTGGTGTTATCAATTTTATTGCCATCGTCTGTATGCTGGTCCCTTCGAATTGGCCAGCATACGGCGTCATGTTAATTTCTCACAAAAACGTACATAAGAGTTCCATTCTTGCGTTTTATCCCAGAGGTTGTCTGTTTTGGGGCCGTTTTTAAATACTGTCTGAAGATCACTTCTTTCATCTTGATTTTATGTTTTAAAAAATGTGGGCACCTCATTGTCGTTGAGTTTTTTATTGTGCTATACATGAGGAAATGCTTTGCAACTTACCTTCAGACTTTAAACTTGTCATTAAGCTGAACTTTTCGCAGATACTTTAAAAACCGAGGAAAAGGTGTGATTGATGCTACATAGCTAAACGAATGAAAGCTTCACTGTGGGTACTTGCTACCATGGTCCGTGACGATGACCCCTTGCAAGTTTGGTTAAGACACTGTCATGGATGTATTTCTGCTTTTTGGAAATATTTAAAAGGTACCGCACGTTTGAATATATGATTTGTATCATTATCAAAACCTGACCATTATTTGCCTTGCAATGCCCGGGTGTGCAAAAAGAAGTTCTTGATAAAGGGCTACTTCGTAACGCAAACTCTTAATGACCGGTACTTTCATGTCGGCAAAAATAATATGTCGAAATTCCCAGGCTCCCAATAGAGTCCATTATCCAGTTTATTTGAGACCCAAAACTTTGCTTAGTTTGCTGGTGAGCTTACCGCATCACGGGATGTATATTTCCTGATTTTAGTAGCTATCTCAAAATACAAGTCAACTTTACTTAATATTTGGGACTTTTACTTATCTAACAGCATCAATCAATAAAATTGCACGCTTTCAGACTTTTGAGAAAAGATTTATTCTCTGTTTTGCTACCAGAAAGACAAAAAGAAAAGCACCCCCAGGTTTTGTATAAACTGGAGGAAATTCAGGTTATTATTATTATTATTATTTCAGCCCTTTTTTATAATGCTTTTTTTCAGAATAACATAAAAACGCAACAATATGACTAGAATGGTAAAAATATGTATGCTAAAACGGTTAATTTAATTATGAAAACTAAAAGCATTCCAGACCAGATTAATACTGTTAAGAGTTGATGTAATGTAGTTACATATTGTAAGATCGTTTGAATAAATACGTCTTTAATTTCTTCTTAAAAACAATAAAACTGTCAGTGTTTCGGAGATCAGATGGGAGCTTATTCCACAACCGAGGACCTGCCACTTAAAAACTTCGATATCCAGGGCTCGTAAGCCTGTAGCGGGTTCAAAGAGGAGGTTCTGTGTTGCTGAGCGTGTGGATCTGGAGGGTTTATGGTACTTTAACAGTTCAGTTACATAATCTAATGAAAGAAAGTGGATGGCTTTGTAGACCATGGTAATAATTTTATACTCAATACGCTCTTTAATACTCAACCAGTGAAGGTGTATAAGAGCTAGTGTAATATGGTCAGTTCGGGTGACTAAACGGGCAGCATCATTTAACACCCTTTGCAGCTTATTCAGAAGGACAGCTGGCAAATCAATATACAGGCTATTGCAAGAATCTAGTTTTGATATAATTAGGGCGTGTACAATGGTTTTTGCCATTTCCTCGGTCAAATATTTCCGAATATTCCAGAGCTCACGGAAATGGTAACGACAGGATTTAACCACCTCGGATATGTGTTTCTCAAGTGACAGAGATTCATCTTTGCTAACGCCGAGATTTTTGGCATACTTTGAAGCTGGAACTAAATCATCTACAGTTTTAATAGAATCAATCTCGGCTTTTTTCCTGTTGTGCTCAGAACCAATAACAAGGAATTCGGTTTTTGAGGCATTTAGTTTTAGTTGGTTTTTGTGCATCCAGGATGATATGTGTGATATGGCGTTTTCTAGGCATTTACGCGCAGTGTCAGCCTTGCCGTCCGACCTCAGATTCGCCGCCTTCCACAGCTGACTATCATCGGCGTAGAAATGAAATGCGATCATCAATAGACGTGCCAATGTTCCTAGGGGTTCTGTATATTTTTTGTAGGCTTGGGGCCCCAGTTTTCTCCCCTGTGGAAATCTACACACTAGACTGAGAGCCATTTAAGGTGACTTGTTGAGTTCTACCTTTCAAGTAGGACTCAAACCAGTCTAGCGAGACCCCATCAATACCTTGTGAATTTTGCATACGTGCTAAAAATATCTGGTGGTCTACTCCATCAAATGCCGCAGATAGGTCAAGAAGTGCGAGCATCACCATATTACCGTTGTCTATTGCTTTTAGCATGTCATTAACTATTCTCACAAGAGCAGTTTCGGTGCTGTGCTTGATTTTGTATCCCGATTGCAAAGATTCGCCTAAATTGTTTGCCAGGAAATGAGTATCCAACTGAATTATCACGGCTTGTTCTATGAGCTTTGAGATAAACGGTAGGTTCGCGATTGGGCGAAAGGACTTTGGTTCAGGTGGAAGGCTGGGTTTTTTATGCGAGGAGTTACAATTGCATGTTTGAGGTCATCTGGCATTTTTCCATTTTGAAGAGACATGCTTATTATCTTCGCTATTACGGGTGCCAGCTCATCAAGGGATGCTTTTACTATATTTGTGAGAATTGGGTCTAAAGCACGGGATTTATTTGAACACTGTTTTATCATATTTTTCACTTCTTCAACGTCAAGAACCCGGAAGCTGGACAGTGTTGAGTTTATTACTGTTTCGTCGAAATCTAAACATCTGGGTGATGTATCCGGAAATTCACTTCGGGTTTTGTCGATTTTTTTAATGAAGAAAGTGTTCAGTGAGTCTGAGAATTCGGAAGGCGGAACATCATCAGGGATTTGTACTGAATGCTCTTTATGCAGAAGGTTATTCATTTTGCGAAACAGCTTTCCTTGATCATTTCCTACTTCAGCAATGAGAGCGGTATTGTGTTCTGTTTTAGTCTTCTGGATCAATTCTTTCAGTTCAGTTTTACATTTCAGCATATTTTGGAGATTGATCTTTGAACGATCTTTTTTATATCTTCGCTGAAGGAGCTTCTTTTCTTTGCGTTTTTTATGAATTTCCTCTGAATACCATGGTAGTTTTTTTTCTTTGACAGTGAGGGTTTTTATTGGCGCATGTTTATCTAAGAGTTTGCTTAAACATGGGTTGTATTGTTTTACTAACTTATCCAAATCGGCAGAAGGCCTACGAACTAGTTGGGAGTCAAGAATATCTTGCATGAATTTCGAAACATCCAATTTCTTCAGATTCCGTGTTTCAAAGGTTTTAGATATCCTTTCCCTGCTACTCGAAAACTGAATTTTGCAGTGTACGGCGAAGTGATCGGAGATCAAGTCACTAACACCTGTTCGTTCAATTGTGAAGCGGTTGTGTTTTGGTGTTATGATTAGATCTAAAGTATGACCACCGATGTGCGTTGCTGATTGGACGTGTTGTAACAGGTCAAAGCTGGTGTAGTACCTACTGTTTACATATCAGAAACACTTTTATTGTAGTGATAACAGAAACGCTGGATGAATAGGAGCTTCAGTCTTTGTTTATATATCATAGCTGAGTTGGTCAGAAAACCACAAAATGCCTTTAAAAGTTGCACTGTGGGTTAACAATAGCTATAACTGGTCATTAATATTACCTCGTCGGGTTCAAGAGTACATCTAAGAAGCATTATCTGCCAAGTGGGGGTGAAAAGTCGAGTAATTGGGGGGAACTGCTGCATTAAACTTCAAATTATTATTTTAATGTATTTAATACGTAGTCTAAATATTCGCTAAAGAAATTGATTTTTTTAGAATGTGAAATTTTCTCTGGGTATGGTAAATATATAAGGATGATTTTCTGCATAATTGCCGATATAGGGAGATTTCCTTGAGAGCCGATTTTTTCGTTGTTGGGCCGGGGGATGTCAAAGGCAATATAGTTTTTGTCACAGACGTGACATTAAAAAAAGAAGAAACTTTGATTTGTAGCCCATTTGTGTGTGGTAGCCTATGCAGATATACGCAGTTTTATTGGACAAGGAACACACACCTCCGTAGCAGATAGCAGGGAGCTTAAAAGGAGTTTTCAGCGGATTTTTTTTACAGTCTGAATCCAACTGTCCGTTATAAAATGCTTCGTACAGCTCAAAAATTGGCACGCAATTGGAGAAGGTAAAAGTTTTCTGCTGTAGCCATTTGCTTTCTGGGTTAATTTAACCCCAAAAGCAGTTCGGTGCCATGGGCCCAAAGAAGTAGCTCGATCAACTTGTGCGAGTACAAGACCAGCACATCGTAATTGGTTATTTTGTATGACACATAATAAACATAATAAGAATTTAATAGTGAATGGCATGGCTAAAAGTTTGTAAATAAACATGGAACAACCGCCGCAAACGCTGTTGTCGCATTAAAAGAACACATTTTCAGTTTTGCCAATGTGCTGTTCAATTTTATGCTTCTCTCCTTGTACGGGGGGCGGCGAATGGTAACAGTAGGTCCAAATTGATGAAATGAAAAAGAACATCTTCCGTCGTTCAAAACAAATTTATTTTGTCAAATATCGCAAAATGATGTATATTTAAGTCGATAGGGTTGCAAGACTTGCAGGCTTATTTAGTGGAGTTGGAATTCAGCATTTTGTTGACACCAATTACGATCTACTCTAGCCAATTCTGTCTTAGTCCTAGATAACTCTTGCGGTCTTTCTTTCTGTCCTGGGAAGATAGAAAGGGTCAGCTGGGACTAATTCTGTCTGCTCTTGCTCGTACACGCACGAGTACAAGCATACTGCGGTATCGAGTCACCCTTCAATAAATGGATTTATAAGCGAATTCATACTTTCGAATCTGTACAAAAGTTTTGACTGCAATATGTTGACTTACGAGCACAAAAATGCTTAAAATTAACAGCATTGCATTTTACTGGAAGCATATAGCCAAATTACACTTTGGGTCTGCACGAACACTCTGTGTTACGAATACAGACTAACAGGGTAAAAAATGAAAGAAATGACAGATTTCGCCGAAATGTCAAATTTTTCTCGCAGCACAGGGCAATCGATTTTTTAACAACCCTTATGCTATTGTTGTTTTAATTTTTTGAAGTTTTACCAAATAGTTTTAAGTTTCAACTTCTTCTATGTGTCGGGTATGAGTTGTTTTTGCTATATTTTTTCTGGCTTAATATCATTTCTTTAATTTTTAAATTGGTTCCCTTGCAGCCGAAATCCATATTTCTTGCGCATTTTATTCGAAACAACCAAAGTGTGATTTGGCTAATTTACTTTCGGATTTCGGGATTGAGGTGTCGTTTCGATGGCAATTGTTTTGGGGATAAATTATTAAGAAATGATAAGGGAAAAACATCAAAATTCTGCTTTTCTTTCAACATGCACACTGTCGAATTTAAAAAGGACTTTTAAAAACTATTTTACATGTTATTCAGACCAATTAACAGTAGTAATGTCAATATGTTTCAGGCAAAATGGCATTTTGTTGATTTTTGCCAGTGTTTTCTACCACTTACATATGTCCTTATCTCAACTCAATTCAGTCGAAATGCAAAAACTTTTCGGCAAAAACATAAGTACAAATCCGGTTTTTGACAAAAATGAAGCTACAATACAATGCATGTAGCTCCGATTCAGCTCTTCCTTACTTTTATTCTGAGTCAGGGTACAAAGTCTTACAGTATTAGTCTTATAGAGGTCAAGTTTATATGTTATGGGGCTCTCATTAAGCATACTAGTCCCTATCATTCAAACCTTCACTGAAAATTCATATGCAGTATACGAGGGGGAGAACGAATGGTTAGGGTAGATGCAAATTTGAGAGTTGGGTGAGTAAGTAATTTTAACGAAGAAATGAAAGATATTGAAAAGAACATCTTGCGTGGCTGAAAACAAGTTTATTCGTCAAGTGTCACAAAATAAGGAATATTTGAGTTGAAAGGGCTGGTAAATTTGCATCTGGCGTATTAAGTGTATTTAGAATTGAACATTTTGTTGTCATTCCATCTCTCCCTCAACACTTTCTGTAAAGCAGGCGCAATTTTTAATGGATTGCATATCTTTTATTTCTTCGTTAAAGTGGACCAAATTACTCATTCACCCAACTGTAAAATTTTTGTTAACGTTGACTAAAATTTAATCAAGGGGCTATGTATTATCTGTGAAATATGTACTCAAACAATTGCTGGAGGCAGAGTTAGGCCATGTTTCTTGAAACATCAGTTCAGAAGTTTTTGGTGTGTAATTACAAGATTTATTTTCAGGTTTCCATGCTCCCTGTATATAAACCAATGAGTTTTGTGGTTATTTCAATATTCTTAAAAAAAAATAAAAAAAAGGCTTAACTTAGACGTTGTATATCATTGCTGTAGTACTTTGAAGACCTTTAGCAAAAGCAAACAAAGACCTTTGGGTGTTTTAATCTCAACCAGATCCGCCACATGACTTGTATAATCATTATATAGCGAGGAATCAGCGCCTTGGGGCTACAATGCGTGGAGAATATGCCTAATACACTTTGGCCGTTCCGAGTCAAGTGCGGAATAATTTGTGTTGTGACTGCAAACGAACAGCATAAGGCATGAAGAAAGGACGGTAAATGCCGCAAAAATAGCTTGTGGTGTAGGATTGCCACTTCAAACTATTTTTCAAGTTGAGTTGTTAACCGGAGTTGTTAAAAACACAAATTGCTCTTTGATGCAAAGCAGTTTGTCATTTAGGCGAAATCTCTATAATTTCTTTTATTTTTTACCCGCCAGTTCACCGTTTCGACTCTGCATGCTCAGTGGAGGGAAGTTGAAGGATCCCAGTGGAGATAAAGCATAAAAACGCACGTGGAAAGTGTGTCAAATGCAAGGTTGACATTTTTTCCGGATAAAGCCTATATTTTACTAGGGCGGTGAAAAACTGAAAAAAACCGGCAAAAATGGAGAAAACGTGGCAGAAATAGAAAAAAGGTTAACTTTGTAATTTTGTGCACAAGTAAATGTGGCGAAATTGCCGTAGTAATTCATTATACAAACACGCACTCAGCTATTAATTAACAGGTTTGCAATGGAAATATTATTTAAGCAGCTGGGTAGTTAAAGGTTAAGCATTTTACTCATCACAATAATAATTGTTGTTTGCCTGTATTGAACACTAAGTATTTGACAAAATAAAAATGATGGGAGTAGTGACAGCAGCAGGACATGGGTGCGTGAATATGGACATGGGTGCGTGGGCTGAAATGCACACCGGGCACCACTTGTTACGCCGCATAATTGTGAGGGTTGCACAAAAAGTGCTCGTGCACCTAAACTAGCAATGAAACGTGATTAGCTGCTGTCTGTGTTAAAAGCAAACTGCGATGATACCTTAGGGCGACAAAGTTCACATGAAATGTCCAACAAGTAAACACTGATAAACAGAATGTTGTGGCTAAACGGAGCTACCGTTACCAGAACACTATGTCTTTCATCTAGTCAAATGCTATTGAAAGTTCCCCGGTCACGCTCGCGTTTTGGTGACTGCAGTTTTGCTGTTTACGCGCCTAAATTTTGGAATGATCTTCCGCTTGAAATTCGCCAAAATAGACCGAGAATGACTTTTGGATCTCAACTCAAAACCCAGCTTTTTAAATTTTTTTATTAATATTATATTGTACTTTTATCTCTTTTGTATATTTGTACTTTATATTGACTATTTATTATTGTCATTTAATGTTATATATCAGTTATTTGTATTATTTTTACGTTCTTTGTTGCGCCTAGGGCTTTAATTAGATATGGCGCCATGCAAGAAATACGTAATAATAATAATAATGTAACAAGGGATTAAAGAGAAACCGGTCGGTAATTAATAAATCTACATTTTTCCCAGACTTAAAAAGTGGAGACACTTTAGCTTTTTCATACAATGAGGAAAACCCCCCTGTTTAAACGGCAGATGACAAATGTAAATCAATGATCGGCACGGCTTTACTTTGAATCCAATAAACAGTGCTTTTCACACCACTGTTAAAATATTCAAGGTATAACTTTACAACCTGGATAGAGATTTTGCATTCGCCTTTGGCGGAAAACTTTTGCTCGAACTAGCTACTTTTTGGAGTTGATCTGTGCCTGACCAGGACGACATGCAATTTTTGAAATAATGTTTGTTTAGACGGGGTAGGCCCAAACACTTATCTCATATGCGTGCAAATTCTTTTTTTTTTCAGTTTTTCCACAAGCCATGTTGTAGCCAGTGGTGTGAACGGCATCGAGAGTTATGTGGCAAAAAACGAGCCTATTCTTGGCTATGAAAAAGGCTCTGCAGAACGCAAGGAACTAGATCAAAAACTGGCTGAATACAATGGCAAATTGCATGAAGTGCCAATTGTTATAGGCGAAGAAGAATTCGCAACCAAAGATGAACGATTTCAAGTGAAGGTAGGCTACTTTTGTAACTTTCTGTAAACTAAAAGTAATTAGGGAAAAATTCTTTTGTGATAATGAACTGCTGGTAGGTTAAAAAATGAAAAGACGTGACGGACAGGTGAAAACTGTCAGAGAAACAAAGGCAAGCCAAGTAATGATGCCTGGTATGTGTTTGTTGATCGAGTATTTGAGACAGGTTGCTGCGATACTTCTTCGATACAGTGATGGACTGTACTCAGTAATACTTGTTCTTTTTTCAGCCTCATGATCATAGCAGTCGCCTGACCAGATTTACTTATGCCGACCCGGTAAGTCCGATACACCTTTTGTTACACAGATGGTTAATATTTCAAGAAGAAATCTCGAAAGATGAATATCTTGTTGTTTGCTCAAGAGAGCGTAAAATGTAGCAGTAACAAATGTGTGATGTTTACTACGTCCCAGGGTTGAGATTTCGCGGTCGCCCGTGGCGACCAACTTTTGGCTCGGGCGATCAACTTTTTTCGAGTTGGTCGCCCGAGTGGCGACTAACTTTTTTTATGAGTATTTTGATGTAAATTTTGCATAAAATGCGCCGGACGACTAACCTTTGTGCCGGGCGACTAGAAAATTTTACGCAGTCTCAACCCTGCGTTTTTGCACAAATTTTATTGTATTCACGGATCAAATTCGATTCACGAGATTTCTTTATGTGCGGGTGTTCTTAAACTTACTGAAAAATCCTTGCGTTTTACTTTTAATGACTTGCTTTTAATGAACTTTACTTTCCTAATTGACTGAGGTCTGTGAAGTGCTCGTTGTACTGATGACGTCTCTTTCTACGCAGGAACTGATAAAGAAGGCCATCGCGGTGAGTCTGGAGGCACGGCAAGCGTGGGAAGCTGTGCCCATACAGCAGCGATGTGAGATCTTCTTAAAGGCGGGGGATCTCGTTGCTGGCAAGTACCGCATGGACTTGATGGCCGCCACCATGCTAGGACAGGGCAAGACCATCATACAGGGAGAAATTGATAGCGCTTGTGAACTCGCTGACTTCTATCGATTCAACGTTCAATATGCACTGGTAAGGCATAGTCTTTTTTTTTTTTCAATTTTTAAAAATCCATATACAATCCACGACGCTCAAGTCGAACAGGCCATTTTAACAATGATCGTTTCGGTTTAAATAATTTTTTTACAGTCATCTATTCCGCCGCACAGTCCACCAATTTCTACATCAAACCATTTCCCCTCCCCTCTCCGCACCACCCCATTTGGCTGGCATATGTCTCCATTTTTCCAAACTTTCGCACACTTTTATTTCATTAACCGGAACCTAAATGGCACTGTTGGCCGAAGTTTTGGCCAGGTGGTGATCATAGAGTATATATGCGAAAATTTTAGACTTTCAGGCCCCCTGGAGGCAAAGCTGCAGTGTAGAATCTAGATCACCATAATCTTATATTTCGCATGTTATGTAAAGGCTACGTAAAATAAAATTGCTTCGGCCCAAATTCGCCCCGACAGAAGCAAATCCGAGAATTAAATTCAACATTTTTTTCATTCACCGAGCAATCCGTGTATCTGAGCCCGCCTATACAAAATATCGCATTTTTCCCGTGTATCAATGTGATAGCATGGAATTTGTTGTTCGGACTATATGACACATAGCGTATATATAACTTTTGATATGTCATGATTTTTAAAATGCAAAATACACTAAAATGGCAGGTCTCCCTTTCACTTGCTAAAACTTCTAGGATATACATCCCAGTTGGTCTACGATTTCAAATTTGGAATTCCCAGTTGGGGTATGGCCCAGTTGGCCCAACGATTTTCTGATTTTTAATACAGGGGGTGGGGGGCAATGAATTTTAAAACTTCGTTCAAGTAACTTAGTCTTAGCCAAAAGTCTTGTGTGGCCGCCACTGCGCGGATCTATACCCCCCGTCCCCTCCCCCCTCCCCCCCCCCCAAGAAAAAAAAGAAGAGAAAAGGTATAGTTTATAATATTCCTTCACGCGTTTGTGAGATATGTGAGATAATCCGGTGTTATCGGCCGGACGCTTAAAAAAAGGGCTATTCAAAAGATGGCCAGCACTCGGCAAAACAGAAGTGGCTCAAAAGCTGGAGATGATGTTAGAGCCGAACTAAAGCGGTCCCAGGACGATATCATTGTTTGATATGATCAAGAAACTTCAAGCTGACAACAAAGAAAAAGATAAGAAAGGTTTCACTGTAGAACAAAAAAATTCAAGATCTTGAACAATATTCCAGGATGGATGACATCATCATTCAGGGGCTTGATCCCCGCCAAAAAAAGGTATGCAAGCGCACCACAAACTGGTATAACTGCATGAAGAAATCGAAACTGCAAACCATGACGAACAAGTCCACATCGAAGATAAAGTGGTAAATTTTTTAGCTGGACATGACATAAAAGTGGATAAATCGGAAATTACGGCAAAAATAATTGTTCGCTTTGTAAATCGCAAAACCAAAACGCAGGTTTTGCGCTCCGAAAACAACTTGGGCGGTACTCGCGTCTTCATCAACAAACATTTGACCAAAAAAAAAAAAATAATAAACAAACCAAGAAATCGCTTTCAAGTCAAGAAACCTCAAGAAAGAAGGGCGCATATAGGCAACATGGACTCGAAGCTGTCGCGTATTTATATGAACGAATGGTGACGCAGAGACAGCAAAAGTGCACGCAGTCAAAGATATTTTTTTTTTTTGACTTTGAAAGACTTGGACTTGGAATGAGTAAGTCAAACGAACTGCGACCTGCACCACACATAGTCTTATCTGAAAGAGGAGGCCTGCACACGTTTTTCACCATTGAGTGTTTATAGATGTGCCCCTTGAGGTGGACTTCGCTCATGTGTCACGCATATTCAAATGTCAAGATGTCTTGCCATATTCAAATGTCACGATGTCTTGCCAAACTGTGAGTACTACACAGTTAATAATTTCACTTGTAACATAAAAAAAGTTGAAGGTTTTAATCACCCACTTCAACTCTAGGAGTGTAGCGCGCAAATATTGATGACATGTTAACATTTATTAATAGTTTAGAGAAGTGATTTCATGTTACAACTGTATCTGAAACGTGGTTTACAGATGATGATAACCTATGCGAATATGCTATAGGTGGTTATGAATGCTTTTCAATCGGAAAAATAAAAGGGGTGGAGGGTAGCTTTGTATGTTGACTCGAGTATACAATTTAAAAAGATTGTGAACTATTCTAAGTCTATATCTACCTGGTTGATTGTATAAGTATAGAAATTGACATCAGTGGCGTCAAGAATATTGTTGTTAGCTGTATGTATCGTGCCGGGTCGAAAATTTCTGAATATATCGACATTTGGAACAAATGCTGAGTGATATCAAGTGTAAATCAATATTTCTGTGTGGAGATTTTAATATAAATTTACTCAATTATGACAGTCATACTGACACAAAAAATTTTGTGGATTTACTTTTTAGCTATTTCCCTTGATAAATAAACCACCCCGCGTATCAGGTAACTGTGCAACGTTATTAGATAATATATTCAAATACGCTTATTAACAACGTCTCAAATGGTATTATTATCTGTGATATCAGCGATCATCTGGATATTTTCTCTATATGTAACTATTCAGGACTTAAGTGTTAACAGAAAGATAGAATTGTTCACAGAAGAGTCGTAAATGACAATAGTATAGAGGCACTAAAAACAGAATTAAGTGATTGCACATGGTCGGAGTTATCTGTCACTCTTGATGTTAACATTGCATATGAAACTTTTTTTAGAAAAATTTAAAAAACTATATGATAAAAATTGCCCACGAAAACGTGTTGTATCTAAATCGAAAGCTACAAATAAACCTTGGATGACGCGTGGTCTTATAACTGCATTTCACAAGCGTGATGTATTGTATAAAAAATTCATCAATTGTAGAACAGTCCAAAATGAGGTTAAAAGCTATTGAAACAAGTTCAACATTATTTTAAGATATTGTAAAAAGAGTTATGATACACATAGCCTAAAAAATTGCTATGGAAATATAAAAGGTACCTGGAAAGTGTTAGCATAATGTGTTGAAGCGCCAAGGTGTAAAGCGTAGCCATCCAGATAATTTGGTAAATTGTAAGGGTAGAAAAATATCGGGTAAGCAGAATATGGGCAATGTGTTTATTAGGTTTTTTGTTAATGTAGGACCAAATCTAGCAGAAAAAATCGAAGATGTAAACAGTGGTAACATACTTGATTGTTTAGGAAATAGAAATCCTAACTCCATGTTTTTAAACCCAGCAGATATTAAGGAAGTTGATAGCGTGATAAGAGGTTTCCAAAACAAAGTGTCGTTGGATTGCAACGATATTTCTATGGATATTGTTAAAAGAGTGAGGCCTAGTATTGTTAGTCCACTTACTACAATCTGTAATCTTTCATTTTCGACCGGTATATTTCAAGATAAAATGAAATTAACTAAAGTTTCTTTACTGTTTAAGTCAGGTGACGGATCAAAACTGAACAACTATAGACCGGTGTCACTTTTGCCCCAGTTCTCTAAACTCTTGGAAAAGTTGTTCGAAAATCGTCTAAATGAATTTGTAGAAAGTAACAATTTATTAAGTGAAAGTCAATATGGATCCCGAAATTGTCGTTCAACATCCTTAGCTTTAATACAGCTACTTGAAGAATTAACGATAAATAAATAATAAACATGCAACAATAGGGATATTCATAGATCTGAAAAGGGCGTTTGACACGATAAGTCATAGTCTTCTACTCAAGAAACTTAGCTATCATGGCATAAGAGGCATCTCAAATGAATGGATTGAAAGACATGTGACAAATTATTTGTCTTATATATTAATGATATTGTGAATGTTTCAAAGTTGCTAAGGTTTATTCTCTTCGCAGATGATACAAATATTTTTTACACAGGGAAAAATGTATCTGAAATTGAACAAGTAATCAATGTAGAATTTTAAAAAATTAAATAAGCTTTCTCGTAACGTATCAAGAACAAATTTCGTGGTATTTGGACACTCAAATAGAAATCTGGATGTGAATATCTTGTTCGCAGAAGAAACTGCCAAGCATGCCAGTTCAACTAAATTCCTAGGTGTTAGTATAGACGAGAAATTCACATGGAAAGAACACGTATTAAAAGTGAGAAGTAATTTGTCGAAATGTATTTCGACAGTGTATAAATATAGTTTTGTCTTGGAGTTTAATGCCCTGTATATGATTTATTGAAATTGTTTCTCCCTTCTTCACCTACAAAATTAACACAAGGTGTATTTTCATTCTACAAAAGAGAGCTATAAGATTAGTTAATAATGCACCTAAACTAACGCATACTCAACAGTTGTTTCATTCTTTGAATTGTTAACCATTTACGATATCGTCAAATTTAAAACATTAGTTATCATGTTTAAAGCAAAATATAACCTTCTGCCCAGAAACATACAATGCTATTTTAATATAAATGTGCAAGATGAAAGAAAAACAAGACAACACGGAAAATTCTTAAGTAAGAACTACGTTAAAGCAACACTGGGTAAGTATAGTTTGGTTAAAAATCTGGAACTCGTTACCAGATGCTTTAAAGAATATCAGCAGCTTAAAATCGTTTAAATCTGAGTTAAAGTTTATTTTAATCTGCTCATATACGACCTAATAACCTAGTGATATATTTGTGTTTTATAGAGTCTCATAGTTGTTGATAGTTGTACTACATATGTCTTTTCTGTTTTCGGTTGAGTAAGATTCCTTCTGGATGTTTTGTTTTTGGCACATTAGACTAAAAAATTGTGAACTAAAAAAAAAAATAGCGACAAACTTGAAATTAACAGTTTTTTGGTCTTTCCCATATGTACATATAAAAATTGTATTTAACAAACATAAATAAGCTCAGCTTATGCTTTGTCCCTTTCTGAATCTGAATCTAAAATTGCCTTTTTTATCATAACGTGTTATAGTTGTGCAAACGTTTTTTGTAATTCTCTTCAGAAATAAACCATTGAATTGAATTTTCTGTCGGCCCTTCATTACCAACAAACAGGTAGATTATATCGTTTCATCAAGAGTTTTGATGGTTGCTTTGACATAAATTACGCGCCTTACTGTTTCGAGTGGTTGTTCTGGATGTTTTGTTTTTAGCACATTAAACTAAAAATTGTGAACTAAAAAATAGCGACAAACTTGAAATTAACAGTTTTTTGGTCTTTCGCGTATGTACATATAAAAATTGATCAAGCATAAATAAGCTCAGCTTATGCTTTGTCCCTTTCTGAATCTGAATCTAAAATTGTCTTTTTTGTCAGATTTTGAGTCAGAGGTCGCCAAGTGTCCGTATTAATCGTGAAAATTCAGTTTTTTCCCCCAATGTTCATATTGGTTGGTTCATTGAACTTAGTGCTCTAGGCGCAAAGTGGAACAGGGTGCTAACTCGAAGCACATCAAAAATCCATTTATTTTCCAACCAGTCGTCTATTTTTCAAACTTACGGCTGACACTATGGGCCCTAGGACCATGAAACTTGGGACTTATGGAGAGCTTGATCTGAACATGTGCATGTTATATTTTATTTTCGTCTTCGATTTCGTTTTCTTTGTTAAAACGCCATGTGGAAAGAGTGTATTTTCTGCAAGTAAATGCGCAGCATTTAACGTAAGCACAGAACACCACACAGTTGGTCAGCTTTGTGCGAGCTGCGTAAACAGATAACACAGCTAACACAGCGTATGCCTCATCAGTCACTCAAACCTTAATTCAACAAAAACCAAACACTACTCGGCTTATAAAATGTATTCAAGCTGTGTTGTTTGCTAATATATTTAGCTGGTATTAAGTTATCAACCCTTCTGGACAGTTGTCCGATTTTTTAGAATATTACAAGCCGCATACAAGTTGTATAACGGTGTCCAGACAGATGGGCCTTGGACAAAAAGGCCTTGGACATATGGCCCTTTCCCAAAACGGCCTTTTCCGAAAAGGCCTTTCCCGAAAAAGGCCCTAAATGAAAAGTTTGACAAAAGGGCCTTGAGAATTTTTTCATGGATTTTGAGTTTTAATTTTTTAATAAAATATGTAATAAAATAACAAGTAAAAAACAAACTTCATTGTGTTTTTACAGATAACTGCCTTGATATTTTGTTTCAATTACTCCCCATCACTCTCTTGAGATTTCCCAAGCTCTGTGCCACAGGATAATCCCTGTATGTACCAATCAAAAACCCACCTGCGCAAAATGCGGGGAGGAAGGGCATGAATATAGTTCATGTACCTCTCACAACCCCAAATGCATAAACTGCATGGGCAGCCACCCGGCTTCATCCAAGGATTGTCCGCGGTGGCATGCTGAAAAGAAAGTGCAACAGATAAAATTTGAAAAATCGGTGTCTTATCCCGAAGCCCGAAAACTGGCTGCTACACTCCTGCCACCAAATGCGAAAACATATGCTAGCTCAGTAAGACCCAAGTTTCAGGATTCGGCCTGTCAAACTGACATCACATGGATTACGGAACAAAAGATTTTTTCGCCACCAAAGCAACAACGGCCTTCTAGAAAAACAAAAGAAACTAAAACTGAAACAGACTCCAGTCTTTGTGAGTCTTTACCAAGCACATCTCCTGAGCTGTCAGGGAAGAGAGACGGGTCTTGTACTCCAAGCCCCCAATCCTCTCAGCTGGGCCACGAAACAAAGGCAAAACTCAAAGAGCTCAACTTGCCAAACAGAGGTTGCGCACAAACCTTACGGAGGAAATGAGTGGGAATAGATACTCCCCTCTTATGGATGCTGGCGATGGGAGACCTGCAGGCAGAACCTCCCCTAAGCCACCCCGCTCAAATGAAAAGCCTCCAAAAGTGACGATTAACAGAAATCGAGCTCTTAGCAAGTAACGATGGCAATAATTCATTGGAATATCAGAGGTTTTTGGACCAACTACCATGAATTGTTAACACTTATGCACTTAAATGATCCGGCAGTATTTTGTCTTCAGGAAACATTCAGCAAAAACGACAATCCACCAAAACTTAGAGGATATACGTCATACAACAAACCCTCATCGGATGACAGAGCGACGGGTGGAATCGCTATGTTTGTTCGAAGTGATCTTTTACAAAGCGAAATTAAACTAAATACGCCTTTCCAGACCAAGGTGATTCGTATCACGCTTGGCAAAACTTTCACAATTTGTAATATTTATTTGCCACCACATTTGAGACCTCAACCAGAAGAGTTGAATGACCTAATAAATCAGTTACCTAAGCTATTCCTATTCGTGGGCGACTGCTCACAGTACATTGTGGGGCAATAGTTACGTAGATTTGAAGGGAAAATTGGTAGAAAATCTCCTTAACCATCATAATTTAACCATTTTCAACGACAAGTCATACACATATCTTCACCCTGGTACTGGTTCAAAAAGCTCTATTGACCTTTCTATAGCATCTGCTAATTTATATCTTGATTTTAATTGGAAAGTGCCGGGTGATGTCAACGGCAGTGACCACTTTCCTATTTTATTGTCTGAGTCTAAACCATACCACGAAAAAAGATCCCCAAAATGGAAGTTTCAGAAAGCAGACTGGTCAGAATTCCAAGAATTATGTCATCAGAGTATCAAAAGGAAACATTTTACTGATGATGAAGACGAACATATCTCATTATTTACCTTTCTTCTCCATGGAGTGTGTGAAAAATCTATCCCAAGGACATCAGGATCCCGTAAGAAACCACACAAACCGTGGTTTAATGACGCTTGTAAAGAATCCATAGCGCTTCGTAAACAAGCTCTCAAAATTTTTCAGACTACCCAGACATTACAAGAAAAATAGAATATCAAAGGGCCAAGGCAGTTGCGCGTAAAACAGTCAAAAAAAAGCACACAAGAGTCCTGGCATGAATATGTTTCTCAACTCAACACAAATAATTCTCTAAAAAAGACCTGGGACATGGTTAGAAAAATATCTGGCAAGAACACTTTTAACACAGTAAGCCATCTAGAAGTTAACAATAATATGATCACCGACCCAAAGGACATTTTAGATACCCTAGGCGAAACATTTGAACATAATTCATCTTCCGAAAATTATAGCCACGAGTTTAGACGCTATAAAGAAACAGAAGAAACTAATCCTCTTAACTTCTATTCTGACAACAGCGAAGCGTATAATGAGCACTTTTCTCTTAATGAATTGAGAAAGGCCATAGATAGTGCCCATGATTCAGCTGCAGGACCAGATGACATACATTATCAGATGCTTAGACATTTGCCGGACCATACCCTAAAGATCCTTTTAGAATTGTTAAATCATACCTGGAATTCCGACACTTTTCCAGAAATATGGAAGGAAGCCACAATAATACCAATACCAAAGCCAAACAAAGATCCACGAAATCCTCAGAATTACAGACCAATTTCCTTGACAAGTGCCTTGTGCAAAATATTCGAGCGAATGGTAGCTGAAATGGTAGCTGAAAGATTAAAATGGTACCTGGAAAGAAACAACTTGCTTGCCGACATACAGAGTGGCTTTAGGAAACAAAGGAGCACTCTGGACCATCTTGTTAGACTAGAATCTTTTTTTGAAAGAAGCTTTCAATAACAAGGAACATGTTACCGTTTTCTTCGACTCGGAAAAAGCTTATGACACAGCAGGATCTTTTTGATTTCGGCCTCCGAGGCCGTCTGCCCCAGTTTATGAAAGGATTCCTGGACGACCGTCGATTCAGGGTTCGCCTTGGTACAATATTCTCAGAATACTTTGAACAAGAGGAAGGCTTCCCCCAAGGATGCATCCTTTCAATTCTACTTTTCCTGATAAAAGTCAACAAGATAAAAGATACACTGAGACAGGGGATAGATAGCTCACTCTTCGTGGATGATTTTGCCATGTCGTGTAGAGGCATGAATTTAATACAGCGTCGTCTTCAGCAGAGTATTTATTCTCTCTAAGTTTAGGCGAATAAGAATGGTTTTAAATTCTCAAAAACCAAAACGGTTTGTATACACTTTTGTAAAAAACGAAAACAACACGACGATCCAGTTTTACACATCTCTAACGTGCAAATCCCTATTGTCAAGGAAAACAAATTTTTATGTTTAATTTTTGATAACCAACTTAGTTTTATCCCACATAGCAAACACCTCCGAAGAAAGTGTCAGCAGGCCTTAAATTTACTGAGAGTCATCTCCTCCCACGATTGGGGAGCAGATCGTGATACTAAACTCATGTTGTATAGAGCTCTAATCAGATCGCGACTGGACTATGGCAGTATAGTTTATGGCTCAACTGGACCATCATATCTCAAGATGCTAGAACCGATACAGAATCAAGGCTTAAGAATATGTTTAAATGCCTTTAGAACATCCCCAGCCGGCAGTTTACACGTTCAGGCAAATGAACAACCTCTCAATATACGGCGGTTAAAACTTGCCATACAGTATTGTATAAAACTTTACGCCAATAGAAATAACCCTACTCATCAGATTGTTTTCGGATCACATTATGCGGATAGAGGTACCAATGCTATCTCCCCCTTTGGAACTAGGATTGTACCACACCTGCAAGAAGCAGGTATAATCGTTGAATCTGTTGCAAATTACAAAATACCTAACCAACCCCCTTGGAAGTTAACGAAACCTGTGGTCTTGAAGACTCTTTCTTAGTCCACAAAAGAACGAACTAACCCGTGTGTATTTCAGTCAAAATTTGCAGAATTAAAGGACAATTATAATGACTACCATTTCATATATACCGATGGTTCCAAACTTGAGGACAAGGCTGCAGCAGCTATTGTCACAGAAAATAATACATTCAGAACCAGGCTCCCTGATGGGTCTTCTATTTTCTCTGCAGAAGTTAGAGCCCTGCAGCTAGCTATGCAAATTGTCAAGATTAGCCGTTACAAAAAATTCATATTGTGCGTGGACTCCATGTCAGTGCTTGAGTCACTAGAAAACCTACAGGTATCCAACCCAATAATTTTGGACTTGATAGAAAAACACGACGAAGTGGTAAAAGCTGGCAAAGAGATAATACTTTGTTGGGTACCGAGTCACGTTGGAATCCCGGGCAACGAGGCAGCCGACAAAGGCGCCAAAGAAGCGTTAAACCAAGATTGCTCTGATTTCCATATACCGTCATCAGTGGCATATTTCTAGATATGTCAAAAATCTATGGCAACAATATTGGGATGAACAAACCAACAATAAGCTATACCAAATTAACCCTGTGGTAGGGCGCAAATTGCCCTCCCTAAATGGCCTTCGCGATGATATGGTAATTCACAGATTAAGAATAGGACATTCTTACACTACTCACAAACACCTCTTAAGAGTTGAACCTCAACCCGAATGTATAAGTTGTCAGGAACGGTATACAGTAAAACACACCTTGATAGATTGTATAGACTTCAATCACATTCGTCCCCGTTATTATAGAGTTGATTCCATGAGAGAGCTCTTTGAGAAGGTAAATTCCAACAAGGTCCTAGAATTTTTAAAAGAGATTAACATGTATTCCTATGTGTAGACCACCATTGAGTCTAGTTTTTAGTATATTTAAGATTTTATTTTATAACGATTTATAATCAATAAGGTATACATTCGACAAAGTTACCAGAAATGACACAATATGACCTGCAATAGGTTGGCGGTTTCGTTAAACCAATCAAATAACTAACTTGAACTGTGACCATTTTTTTTTAACTCAATGAACTTTGTTTTTGGAGTTGTTATTTTATTACACAAAAAAAAAAAAAAAAAATTTGAGAACCATATCCAAGAAAAAAATTCTCAAGGCTCCTTTGGTCCAACTTTTCATTTAAGGCCGTTTTGGGAAAGGCCCTTATGTCCAAGGCCCGTTTGTCCATGGCCCTTCTGTCCCGGATTCTTGTATAACAAACTGTATGCATGTTGTAAAATACTTATTCAAGAAATAACCCATTGAAGGAAGTATTTTTGTGTTTTAATTTTTGTCAAGTGTTTAACATTTCGCTAGCGAACTGCGGCTCTAGTTTTTCAATATTTTTGTTTTCGTTTCACCAAAAGGTAACAATTTACATTGTTCAACCTATTTTCTTCCTTTGATATAAGAAAAATGAAGCAGTACTGATTTTTGTGGCATCTGAATTATCGGTAGTCTGTTCTGGAACAGCCTACCAAAAAATTAGAACCCATTTTGCAAGCGAAATCTTCAACACTTGGCAAACACTAAAAGTTAAAAAAAAATTTTTGAACGGCTTATTATTTCTTGAACAACATGAAGTTTTTTTACAGGCCTCATAGTCGGTAATACTACTAAGTAGAGAACTTATGGCGGCTTATAAGGCTCATCTGTTTGGTTATGTTGGATCAAGGGCTTTATTCATTGAACGGACTAGCACTTTTTAGCCCAGCTTACGTTACACGTAAGCTGGGGTATTCCTATCGGTTTGCCGGTGGCGTCCGTTAGTTAGTTAGTTAGTTCGCTGTAAACTTTGTTTCAAAATGCATCTCCTCCTACAATTTTATTCCGATGTCATTTATTTTTGTAGTGAGGCATCCCTAAGGGGTCGTGCATACGGCTTGTGCTTTTCTAGTTGATCGGGTGATTTTTGAATTTTTTTTGCGAATTTTTAAAGAAAAAAATTAAAAATGTATCTCCTCCTACATTTTTGACCCGATGTCATTTATTTTTGGTATGAGGCACCCCTAAAGGGTCGTGCATACGGCTTGTGCTTTTTTAGTCGATCGGACAATTTTTGTATTTTTGGGGATTTTTTTAAGCAAAAATTTTGAAAAAAATGCATGTTCTCCTACAATTTTGATTCGATGTCATTTATTTTTGGTGTGAGGATTTCCTAAGCGGTCGTGCATACGGCTTGTGCTTTTTTAGTCGATCGGGTGATTTTTGAATTTTTGGCGAATTTTTAAAGAAATTTTAAAATGTATCCCCTCTGACAATTTTGACCCGATGTCATTTATTTTTGGCATGAGGCACCCCTAATGGGTCGTGCATACGGCTTGTGCTTTTTTATTTTGTATTTTTGGGAAATTTTTGAAGCAAAAATTTCGAAAATAATTCAAAATGCATCGAATTTTGATTCGATGTCATTTATTTTTGGTGTGAGTGGATACGGCTTGTGCTTTTTAGTCGATCGGGCAATTTTTTTATTTTTAGGGAGTTTTTGAAGAAAAAAACTTCAAAATGCATTTCCCCCTACAGTTTTTTTTTTTTTTTTTTTTTTTTTTTTTTTTTTTTTTTGATTGAGGCATCCCTAAGGGGTTGAGAATACGACTTGTGCTTTTTAGTCGATCCGACAATTTCTGTATTTTTTGGGAATTTTTGAAGAAAAACTTCAAAATGCATTTCCTCCTACAGTTTTTATCCGATTTCATTTATTTTTTTGCTATGAGGCATCCTTAGGTAGGTCTCGCATACGGCTTGTGCTTTTTGACTCGACTTGGAAATTTTTGATTTCGGGGGGAATTTTTGATGAAAATACCTCAAAATGCATTTTCTCCTGCAGCGCATAAACGCAAGTTAAATGAACTTGCGCAGTAGTCAGATTTAACAACTGCACATCGACGCAAGTTAAATAAGCATGCGCATTGGTCCGAAATGTGAACTGCGCATCGACGGAAGATAAATAAAGATGCGAACTGGTCAAAAATAAGCACCGCGCATCAACGCAGGTTAAATAAACATGCGCACTGGTCCGAAAAAAAGAACTACGCTTCGACGTAAGTTGAATAGATATGCGCAGTGGTCTGAAATGCGAACCGCGCATCAACGCAGCCTAAAGAAACATGCGCACTGGTCCGAAATGCGAACCGCACATCGAGGAAAATTAAATAAAAATGCGCAGTGGTCCAAATGCGAACCGCGCATCAACGCAAGTTAAATAAACATGGGCAATGGCCTGAAATGCGAACCGCGCATCGACGGAAGTTAAATAAACATGCGATCCGGTCCAAAATAAGCACCGCACATCAACGCAAGTTAAACAATCATGCGCACTTGTCCGAAAAAAAGAACCACGCATCGACGCAAGTTGAATAGACATGCGCAGTGGTCTGAAATGAGAACCGCGCATCAACGCAAGTTAAATAAACATGCGCAGTGGTCCGAAGAAAGAACCATCAATCGACGCAAGTTGAATAGACATAAGAGTCGGGCATCGACGGGACTTAAATAAACATGCGTTCTGGTGCGAAACGCAAATCGCGCGTCAACGCAAGTTAAATGAACCTGCTCACTTGTCCCAAAATGCGAACTGCGCATCAACGCAAAATAAAGAAACAGGTATACTGGTCCGAAATGTGAACCGGATATCAACGCAAATTAAATAAACATGCACACTGGTCCGAATTGCGAACCGCACATAAGCGTAAGTTAAATAAACATTTGCACCGGTCCAAAATAAGTACCGATCATCAACACAAGTTAAATAAATATGTGCAATGGTCCAAAATGCGAACCGCGCATCAACACAAGTTAAAAAAAAACATGTGCGCTGGTCCGAAATGCGAACCGCACAGCAACACAAGCTAAATAAGCAAGCACACTGAACCAAAATAAGCACCTTGCGTCAACGCAAGTTAAATAAACATGCGCACTATTTCGAAATGCGAACTGCCCATTAACGCAACTTAAATAACATGCGCACTATTCAAAATAAGAACTGCGCATCAACGCAACTTAAATAAACATGCGCGCTGGTCCAGAATAAGAACCGCGCATCAACTCAAGTTAAAGAAATATGCGCATTGGCCTGAAATAAGAACCGCGCATCGACGCACGTTAAATAAACATACGCAGTGGTTCGAAATGCGAACCACGCGCCAACGTAAGTTAAATAAACATTTGTACTGGTCTAAAATAAGCACCGCGCATCAACGCAAGTTAAATAAACATGCGCACTTCTCCGAAATTCGAACCGCGCATCAACGCATGCGTATTTGTCTGGAATAAGAATCGCGCATCGACGCAAGGTAAATAAACACGCGCACTGATCCGAAATAAGAACCGCACATCAACACAAGGTAAATAAACATGCGCACTGATCCGAAATAAGAACCGCCCATCAACAGAATGTAAATAAAGATGCGCATTGATCCGAAATAAGAACCGCACATCAACATAAGTTAAATAAACGTGCGCACTGATCCGAAATAAGAACCGCACATTCACAAAAGGTAAAAAAAAAACATGGGCGCTCGCCAGAAATGCGAACCGCACATCAACGCAAGTTAAATAAACATGTGCACTGTTCCAAAATGTGAGCCGCGCATCTACGCAAAATTAAATAAACATGCGCACTTGTCTGAATAAGAACCGCGCATCAAGGCAAGTTACATAAATATGCGCACTGGTCCGAAATGCGAGCGTTGTTTGAAGGTATCTATCGCAGACTATCCAGTCTACCAGAGATACAAAAAATCTGTTTCCCATTTTTCTGGGAAAGAAATCTTTGTATGCATTTATCGGTCTGTGTTCTGGTCCGGTGCTAAATTAATTATTGGGCTAGCTCTTTGCCGTCTCATCTTTTGAAGCCCAATTTTTCAGGAAAATTCCCTTACTCATGCACGCTGGAATTGGGTCTTATTGCTTTTCGTAAGCTGGGACTTTGTCCTTGGACAAACTTGTTCTTTATGCAGGCAGAGCTCGCGTAACGCCTATAAGCTGTGCTGTTTTGGTCAAGCGTTACTTTGCTTTTAAATGCGCTGCATTTATTATCCCCCGCCATCCTAGAAGCGCCACATGTCCGTCTGTCTCTTCGTCCGTCCTTCTGTCTGTTATCACTTTGTCCAGGCCATATCTCCGTAGCTGTTGATCGCAGGCATACCATACCTTGGGGAATGAAAGAATATATAATGTAGTTTTGCAACGTCAGATTAATTTTTGATTTCATCGCAAGATGTCGAAGTTATGGACTTTTGAAATGTTTTGACTCAGTAGTTTTCTTAGGGTACCTCGTCCAGACCATATCTCCGTAACCATTGATAGCAGGCATACCATACCTCGAGGAAAGAATATATAATGTAGTTTTGCAACATCAGGTTAATTTTCTATTTCATCGCGAAATGTCAAAGTTATGGACTTTTGAAATGTTTGGACTCAGTAGTTTTCTTAGGGTACCTTGTCCAGACCATATGTCCGTAACCATTGATCGCAGGCATACCATACCTCGAGGAAAGAATATATAATGTAGTTTTGCAACGTCAGGTTAATTTTTGATTTCATCGCAAAATGTCAAAGTTATGGACTTTTGAAATGTTTGGACTCAGTAGTTTTCTTAGGGTACCTTGTCCAGACCATATGTCCGTAACCATTGATCGCAGGCATACCATACCTCGAGGAATGAAAGAATATATAACGTAGTTTTGCAAAGTCAGGTTATTTTTCGATTTCTTCAAAAAGTGTAATTTTGGTGATTTTTTGAAAATTTGGACTTTGTTGATTTTCAGATCAAGTTTGTCCAGGCTGTATCTTTGTTACTCTTCATCGTAGACCAATAAAATCTTACAGGTAGAAAGTATATAACGTGTAGTTGTGCAATGTCTGGTTATTTTTCAATGTTTTTAAATGTAATTTTAGCGATTTTTCACAATTTAGACTTTGTTGGTTTTCAGACAAGTTTGTCCAGGCTGTATCTTTGTTACTATTCACTGTAGACCAATAAAACCCTACGTGTAGAAGTATATAGCGTGTAGTTGTGCAACGTCAAATTATTTTCGATTTTTTCAAAACTTGTAATTTTGGCGATTTTTTTTTTGGAAAATTTGGACTTTGTCGTTTTTTAGAACAAGTTTGTCGAGGCTGTATCTTTGTTACTATTCGTCGTAGACCAATAAAACCCTACAGGTAGAAAGTATATAAAGTGTAGTTGTGCAACGCCAGGTTATTTTTGGATTTTTTTTTTCAAGACTTGTAATTTTGGCGATTTTTTACCATTTGGACTTTGTTGTTTACTTTACCCCAAGGAAAGAAAATATATATAGTGTAGATGAGCGCGGCGGGGGATGTGCAGTCTACGATTGTCTTGTTAATTCTAAAATCAGTTGTGTTCGCATGGCGTTTTAAGCATGAAAACGAAATAGTAGGCGAAAAATAAGGCGGGGTGCACACCCTCAAGTCAAGTTCTACATAAGTAGAAAGTTTTGTGGTCCTAGGACCTGTAGTGTGAGAGAAGAAGCTGAGACAAGAAAATGAATTTTTACTGTCAAGAAAAAAAATAGCCCAACGGCTGCCCGCACAAATTCATATAAGCCTTGACCAAGTCAAAGTCTTCTCAAGTGTTCAATATTTGGTTTCTTATTTGCTTCAGAATTCTTAGTATTCCCCGTCATCCTGCCGGAGGCGGGGGATATAGAAACGCACTGTGTCCGTCTGTCCGTCCGTCCGTCAGTCGCCCGTTTTGCTTCCAGACGATATTTTCGAAACTAGAGGGCGGATCTAGTTCATATTTGGTATGCCTAGCAACAAAGATATCTAGATGTGCCTTTTGGGGGTTTTGGTTGGATCGAAGTCCATCTGGATCTGTTTTTGGACTTACAATCCCAAAATCGGGATCTCAACGTGTACTTTGGTTTCCAGACGATGTCTCCGAAACTAGTAAGCGGATCCGGTTCATATTTGACATGCGCAACAACCAAGAAATCTAGATGTGGCCTTTGGGGGTTTTGATCGGATCGAAGCCCATCTGGATTTGTAATTTGACTTAGAATCCGAAAATCCGGATCTCAATGTGTACTTTGTTTTCTGGACGATCACTCTAAAATATTTGAGAGATTCGATTCTCATTTCGTATGCATAACAACAATATAGTGTAGCTGTGTGACTTGGGGGTTTAAGTAGGGTCAAGCCAATCGCCTTACTAATTACACCCACGGCGGGGGATATGGCAATTACTCATTGCTCTCGTTTTAAATGATATGGTGTTAAATGCTTTTACTGTTGCGTCATTGGGTTAGTTTTGGCCCGCTAAAAAAAGTAATAGCCTGGAAGTTGATCACTTGTGGAATATTCGTGTGTAACATCAAAACATTGCAAGGAAAAGTGAAAAAAGTAGGAGCACTTTGAAATTTTTTCAGAAACACATACAATGCATACATAAATGTCTACGTATTTCTGAACGACATTTAAACCCCCTTCGTATCACACTAAACCAGCCCTTCATAGTTGGCTGGTGTAGAAATAAACTCTGCCCCAAGCCACTTCAAAAGATATTTATGGAAGAGTTTAGCCAATAGATACCATTTTTAATGCCATATATCAATTAAAAAACTTGTTTAAAGATTATACCATCACACAGTCTGGCCTGTATGTTGAAATACGGAAATGCTTTTTATTATTCCAGTTTGGAGATGCATCTAAAAGAAAATAATTCGCGCGAGAAAACTTGTCATCAGTTTTTACCTTTCTTTAGGAAAGGTTGGCAAGTTTCTTCTCAGCAGAAAAAAAAACGAGCTGATTCTGACGAGACTGAATGTCAGTACTCACACAGATGACGTCTGGGGCGAATCGATTTCCGTGGCGTCTCGAGGTTACCGCTGGACTTTTCCATCTTTAACACTGTCGTGTATGAAACGGGTGCATAGGATTCAGGCAGTCTGGCAGGAAACTCAATAACGGTGTTCATATTGGTAACCTTTTAGGTTGGTTAGGTTTGCATCAAATTTCCAGCATGCATACGTCTCGTGAACACGATTTGACCTGTCTTTGAGAGTATTGTTCTTTTCAGTTTTCCCTCTGAACTAGGGGTGTTACAGTTCGCACCCTAAACGAAATCCGACCACGGTTTTTCGGTTCGGTTCGATTAAAAGACCGAAAAAAAACCCGCGGTATTGTTTCGTTTTTCTTTCTTTTTCTTGTTTTTTAGCCCTCAGCCAGTATTGGCTGAAGGCTATTGTTATTGGTCTGTCCATCCGTCCGTCTTGCCTTCCGTAAACTTTTTTGTTCGAACGATATCTCAAAAACTATTCATTGGATCTTCACCAAACCTTACAGGAAGAAAGTACATAAGGTGTAGATGTGCAACGGGGGGTTCGCACTTTAAACTTTTTCTTGTCCGGGCGATATCTCAAAAACTTTTCATCGGATCTTCACCAAATCAAACAGGAAGAATGTATGCAAAGTGTAGATGTGGAGGGGTTTAATTTGTTACAATCCGTTTTCCTGTCAGTTTAAAACTAGAAGCTCATTCCGCTAGCGAAATGTTAAACACTTGACAAAATTAAAACGCAAAAATACTTCCTTCAATGGGTTATTTCTTGAATAATATATTGCAAGCAACACAGCTTGAATACGTCTTATAAGCCGAGTAGTGTTTGGTTGTTGTTGACTTAAAGTTTTATTGACTGATCAGGCATACGCCTTGTTATCTATTTACGCTGTGAGAACTCGCACAAAGCTAACTGGGCAAATGTGTATTCTGTGCTGTCGTTAAATGCTACGCATTTACTTGCAAAAAAAATACCATCTTTTCACATGGCGTTTTAACAAAGAAAACGAAATCAAAGACGAAAATAAAAAGTGACATGCACATGTTCAGATCAAGCTCTTCATAAGTCCCAAGTTTCATGGTCGTAGGGCCCATAGTGTCAGAGAAGAAGAAGACACAAAAAATCGGGAAAAGTGTCAAGAAGGAAAAAAAAGGACGAATTTTGCTCGCACAAATTCATATAACCCTTGCAAGCCAAAGGCCTGTCAAGTGTTAATAAAAATTGACCTTCGGCTCATTCCAGTTCAAAACCAGACAAGCGAGCCTGGTTTTGAACTGGGGACCGCTCGCTTGTCGTACCACTGAGCTAATCTGGGATCACTGTTTACTTTCGCTTTAGCATACGCACTGCATTGCACGATCGATTGAAGCTTAGTCATTTGTTGTTTGCAAGTGACTATAACATGTCTAATAGAGACGTGTTAAAAAGCTGATTATGAAATGTTGCATAAACGTCTTTAAAGTCAACGACATACGTGCGCGCAAGAAATTAAATATTGGTGCGTCGTTAAGCCTCAAAGGCAAAAAGCAAATGAAACTGTAGTTGTGCAATTTGAGGTTTATCTTATCACATATTCGTCTCGCCATTTCGTCACACCTAAATCTTGCTTTTGTCCCGGTGATAGCTCAAAAAGGTGACTCGCCCACAGTGATGTAACTGCTATTCGCTAAGGGCTCTGCATCTCCGATGCCTATGTTTTGTACACGCCATATCTCCGGTTCTGTTGGTCGTAAAGCATTGATAGTCAATTTAAATCAAAGGTCTCGACCTGTAGATGTGCCTTTGGTTAATTTGGTCAAATTCGGTCATCCGGAAGTGGTGAATTTAACAGATATATGCGACAATTGGGGTTTAAAGGAAATAAGCTTGTACACGCTATATCTTGGGTTCTATGAGGCATAGAACATTGAGAATAAGCTCAAATGAAAGGTCTCGGCATGTAGATGTGCCTTTTGGCCATTTTGGCCAAATTCGGTCCAGTGATCTTGGCCAAATTGGCCAAAACCGCAATTCGGTCAGATTCGGTCATCCGGAAGTGGTCGAATTGACTAAAATTGGGGTTTTAGGGAAATAAGCCTATACACGCTATATCTTCGGTTCGATTAGTCATAGAACACTGAGAATAGGCTCAAATGAAAGGTCTCGGCATGTAGATGTGCCTTTTGGTACTTTTGGTCAGATTCGGTCATCCGGAAGTGGTCAAATTGACCAAAGTGGGCGATAATTGGGGTTTTAGGGAAATAAGCTTGTACACGCTATATCTTCGGTTCTGTTAGTCGTAGAATATTGAGAATAGGCTCAAATGAAAGGTCTCGGCATGTAGATGTGCCTTATGGTACTTTTGGTCAGATTCGGTCATCCGGAAATGGTCATAAAATTGGCTTTATACCCCTTTGAATTTGGGGGCGGTTGGGGCCTGCTCGTGTTTCACAAATACTTATTCTTATTTGTTTCTTTATGTTTTTTTAGACCCCAACCCTTCGGATTGGGACCTATAGGTTTGGGGTGTCCGTCTGTCTTGCCGTCCGTCTGTCCGTCATCGCTTTATACCCCTTTGAATTTGGGGGCGGTTTGGGCCTGCTCGTGTTTCACAAATACTTACTTGTTTATCTACCATTTGGTTATATCCTTATCCCAACTGAATTCAGCCGAAACGCAAAAACTATTCGGCGAAAGTCAAAGTGCAAATTGGCTTATTCGTACTTGTAATTATACGTTTGCTGAAAAGTTATTGGGGTTCGACTGAATTCGTTTGGGATAAGGATATACAGAAATTATATAAATAAACTGGCAAAAATCAACAAAATTCCGTTTTGTCAGAAACGTAGTTACATGTTTGCCGTTACGAGTAAAGGCGATAATATGTAAAGTAAAGATTTAGAGGAGATTTAAAGGAGATAGAATTGGTCAAAGTCAATCGTAATTGGTGAATGCTAAATTCTAGCTAAACATAATAAGCCAAATGCAGATTTGCCAGTCCTTTCCACTCAGATATTCCTTATTTTTGCGATACTTGACAAATAAAAATTGTTTTCAGCCACACAAGATGTTCCTTTCAATTTGAAGTCCAAGTCAGTGAAGAAATACCTAAAAAGCACTTTGATGTAAATACAGCGT
Organism: Protula sp. h YS-2021; assembly: GCA_949752745.1. Classification (NCBI taxonomy): domain Eukaryota; kingdom Metazoa; phylum Annelida; class Polychaeta; order Sabellida; family Serpulidae; genus Protula; species Protula sp. h YS-2021. The sequence continues at coordinate 73,199,914 of OX457026.1, forward strand.
TCTTTTTTGTTAGAAACAAGTTATAATAGTGTCATAAAAATTTTCCCACATTCCAATAAATTTTTTGACACCTTACAGATACACAGTCCGTCCGTCTGTCCGTCATCGCTTTTCACCCTCAGCCAATATTGGCTGAAGGCTATTGTTATCGGTCTGGCCGTCTGTCCGTCCGTAAACTTTTTTTGTCCGGACGATATCGCGAAAACTAATTAACGGAGCTTCACCAAACCTTACAGGAAGAATGTATATAAGGTGTAGATGTGCAACGAGGGGTTTAATTTGTTACAATCGGTTTTCCTGTTAGTCTAAATTAAAAATTGACCTTCGGCTCATTTTATCGCTTGATCGCAGCCTAGTTTTGAACTGGGGACCTCTCGCTTGTCGGGCGAGCGTCGTACCAATGAGCTAATCTGGGATCACTGATTACTTTCGCTTTAGCCTATGCATTGCACGATCGATTGAATCTTAGTCATTTGCTGTTTCTTCACCGGATCCTCATCAAACCTTACAAGAAGAAAGGATATATAGTGTAGATGTGCAACGGGGGGTTTAACTTGTCAAATGTCCGCCCGTCTGGCCGTCCATCGCACTTTAAATTTTTGGCCTATGACGTCATCAGTTATGAGTTTTGACGGCATTTATGTTTTAAAACCTAATAACTCGAAAATTAATTAACCTAGCGCTTCGGTACAACAGACATTATGAGTCTGCTTTTAAGCAAGTACTATAACATGTCTAATAGAGACGTGTTAAAAAGCTGATCATGAAATGTTGCATAAGCGTCTTTAAAGTCAACGACATACGTGCGCGCAAGAAATTAAATATTGGTGCGTCGTTAAGCCTCAAAGGCAAAAAGCAAATGAAACTGTAGTTGTGCAATTTGAGGTTTATCTTATCACATATTCGTCTCGCCATTTCGTCACACCTAAGTCTTGCTTTTGCCCCGGCGATATCTCAAAAATCTAATTCGCCCACAGTGATGTAACTGCTATTCGCTGAGGGCTCTGCATCTGCGATGCCTGTGTTTGTTTTTGTTTTTGTTTTTTTTTTGTTTTTTTTTTTCTTTTTTGCAGTTTGTTTTTTTTTTTTTTCACTGATAGTGGACAGCTGTAAAAGAAGGTACTGCTCAACTATGAAACCTCAGCATTTTGACATGTGACTCGTTTTAAAGAAAAATACGTAAATTTTAAGAAGTTATCACTTGACATTTCCATGTGAACTGTTCCTTTAGCGGCAGTAACGTTGTTTTCTAGGTTCCCTAGGTTTCAAAATTTAAGTAGCAAAATAAATTTATGATTAATAAAATCATCATTTGGTCTCCTCCTTCGGGGAGATTTGCTGAGGTGCTCCCTCGCCAAATAAATAATGAAGGAGTGATGCTTTATTTTAAAAAGCAGTCTCTAATTTATCAATTTATTTTAAAAAGTAGTCTCTAATTTATCAATCTAAGAGTTATAAATATTATAAATTGGTGTTTTTGTTTTGTTTGTTGTTTTTCTAATTCACGTAATTAAAGGCATTATTGGCTGTTATATGATAGCAATTTAACTAAATACAAATATACCATTTCGACAAAATTTAAAATTTTTTTTGCAAAATCGCACCGAAAAAAAACCGAACCGAACAATTGAAGTGTACCGAACTGTGGGAATGGTTACACCCGTACTGTTAACACCAGTATGCGTTTGAGAATACGATTTTGCCAAAGTCTGTGAGCTGGTTTTGGTAAAAATTAAGTAGGACTATTTATATGAATAATTTCTCAGGATGATTCAATTTTGAAGACTTTGAGCTCTCACTGGTCTCCACTAGACGTTGAAGTTCTAAATTCTCACGTTGTCCTTTATCATTAATCCTTTTTGTAGTTGCCAGATGTCTCCTGTAAGCCCAGTTTTCGGAGGGATCCGCGTTCCGTGGGACACATTTCTAGTTGCTTATTGCGTTCAGAAATTTAAAAATTTGCTAGTGTCAAGTGCTTGACTGCATTTACACCATTTGTGAAACGTAAAGGAGATTTCAGACCAAAGTTAAGGGAAAGCTTCTTTGATGTTCTCATATTCTGTGATACCGTTGTATTCTAAGCCATTAACTCTGATACTGTGACATTAGTATGGAACTGTTGTGACATTATTGTGCTATTTGTGGCACAGTAGTGACACTATTGTGGCACTGTGGTGATACTATGGTGACATAATCGCGGCACTATGGTGACACTTTTGGTACTGTGGTGACACTGTTTGGTACTGTTGTAACACTTTTGGCATTGTGGTGAATATACTTGTTTACTTTACAGGACATGCTGAAGTGGAAGTGCATTAACACGAGCGAGAGCGTCAACACGCTGAGGTACAGAGGCCTCGAGGTACGCCTTACGTCCCCTTACTTACATCTCTTACTGCATCTTCCGCGCTACTAAACTTTCTTGCATCCCCCGCGAATAATAATAATAAATAAAGGACTGTGAAAATAATAAGTAAATTAAGTGTCGTAGAACTTCCCCATTGATAGCATCTACGTCGTGTTTAACATTTTATTGCTGATGAAGAATGGTGAAGTTGTTCCACTGTCTGGTTTTCTGATTTAGAGTTTGTTATAACAGATGTGTTTTTGTTGGGCTTAAAGTTTAATAAAAAGTAGTGTTTAATAGTTTAGTGGTCCTAGCAAGTTAACACAGCTGTGTGAAAAAAGTCCAGTGATTGTGGGTTAATGTTTTTTTGACACCCAAATGTAAATCGTGAAACGGTATTATGCCAAATTCCTCAAGGGCTTTTTCTAAGCAAAACTTGGTGTTTTTTTTTTGTGCACGTTTTTTATTGTTTTTTTTTTATGATAAGCTATTCACGCCCCTGGTCAAAAATACAGACGTTTGTCACAGTGCCAGTGCAGTCATTAGTGCGTTAGAGTAGAACTGAAATGATCAAACACTGTATAATGTTATACAGCTGGCTACTTTACACTGCCATGGCAGAAGTGTACTTCATAAAAGCGTCGAATGCTTCTTCGTTAACTCACAGGCTCAGAGTTAAATTTGTCTTCTCTTGGCGCATTCGTTTGTGTTCGAATTGGATATTCGCATGTCATTTTCAAAGTTCTACATGTGCCATTCAAATATGAAACGTCATTTTTCCTTCAGTTTTTCTCTCTCCCCTCTGCCGCCCTTACTGCCTATTTGCCTTACATTATTTAAATTCGATTTTTTTTTTCTTTTCCAGGGCTTCTGGGCTGCGATTGCGCCTTTTAACTTTACAGCTATCAGTGGTCATCTTTCCGGAGCTCCCGCCCATATGGTAGGTTGCCAGACATTCTGTTGAATTCACGCTGATATAAGAAACGTCTTGCAAGCCCGTTGACATCGTGAAAGTCGTCATGCAAAATGCAGCACATTATTGCAGTGTTTCTAAAATATATTTGCTTTGAGTAATTTTTTTCGGTGGTATTTCCTATATATTTTCCTTTATGGGCATTGTTTAGGGTAATGTGGTGTTGTGGAAGCCTTCAGACACGGCGCTGCTGTCTTCTTATATAGTATTTAAACTGTTGAGAGAGGCCGGGGTGCCTCCAGGGGTTATCAACTTCCTGCCCGCCGATGGACCGACGTTTGGCGATGTTGTGACCTCATCGTATGATCTAGCGGGCATCAACTTTACTGGAAGCTCGGGGTATAATATCTCCTATGCAATATTAGTCTTATTCTTTTTTTATTTATTTTTTTTTTTTTTGAGGGGGGGGGGGGGGATGGGGGCTGGGAGATGGGAAATACTTAATTACATCCATTGCATTATATAAATGGAGGAATTTCAGAGGGGCTATAGTGGTTCGGGTTATCCTATAGCACAATTAATCAGTGATACAATATAGTGAGAAATCGGAAATGGGACCTTTCGGATCAGATCAGCGATCGATAAAATAAGACGTAGACGAATTAACTAACATATAACAGGTTTCTGTTAGGCTCGAGAAAAATTGATTAAATAAATAAAAAGCGCTGTGTTTATAAGCAAATGTAGCTTGAGAATACTTTTTAAAAAACCAGTATGAAATCGAGCAAGAAGGTAAATAAACAAATGTAAAGGGTTAATGCCGTTACACATCGAATTCAAATGTTTGCTGTTTTTTAATGTATAATGCTTTAGATTTTTTGGGTAAAATAGAAAAAGTATGTGTTGCTTGCAGAACATTCCAGCACTTATGGCGCCAGGTTGGCGAAAATATCAACATGTATAAATCCTACCCACGACTCATTGGAGGTGTGTTTTGGTGCGCATTGCTTAGTCATTCCCGTACGCTTTTGTTATTGATGTGCCAGTTAAAGCAACGATAAAAGGCCAACAGTTACAACATGATTTGGCATACTGCTATTTAGGATAACTGGGAAACCAAAGCAAAGATACACTGTGCTTTTCATAAGGTGCTTTAGAAGCAGTCTTGCTAATACACAACGAGCAAAACAGCAGTTATAAGGATAATGTTGTAGAAAAAAAGGAGAAATACAGGTTTAATTTATTTCAGCACAAGAATATAAAACATGTACGGTGATTGCAGAGTGCGGCGGCAAGAACTTCCACTTCGTTCATCCGTCCGCCAACCTCGAATCTGTCATAAACGGCACCGTGCGCTCAGCCTTCGAATTTGGTGGGCAGAAATGCTCGGCCTGCTCACGTATGTACGTACCCAAGTCCAAGTGGATGGAGATCAGAGAGGGCCTCGTGTCAGCTGTGCAGGAGATCAAAGTGGGATCGCCGTTGGAGCCTGGAAACTTCTTGTCGGCGGTCATTGACGACAAGGTGCTTATAGTTGCGGTGTTCGATCCCCATCCTCCTGTCCCTGCCCCCCCCCCCCTCCACCCGACGACCCACACACATACGCTGTAAATTATATCTACATTAAATTCTAGTTTAAATTCTTGTTAACCTAAATTGCACAGTTCACCAAAACATACTACATTGTCTTCATAAGCATCCAGTTACCTTTCTAACTGGTCTGATGTATTCAAAATACTGTTTAAGTCAGCATGTTTCCTTTGGTCCTTAATTTAACTAGACTTCCAAAATTTACACGTCACTAGACTGGGAAAATTGACACGTCAAAATCATTTCCATGGTGTCAGCGGTTTCGATTTGACGATGTTTCACTGCATTTTATTTCGTGATGAATTTTTAGCGTTCAAGCAATTTATTTACTGTCTTATTTTTGATAGTCATTCAGTTCTGTCGGTATTGCACGTATATAACTTTTGTGTTAATGTTTATTTTGCGTTATTTGTAGGCTTTTAATCGCATAAAAGGTTATATTGATTATGGAAAAGAAAACCTTGACCTTGTTGCAGGCGGTCACTATGACGACAGGCAAGTACTTCATTTCCATAGCAACACAGTTATACAAAATTATTGCAAAACTACTGTACAGTCTTAGGCCTAGAATTTACGATATATTGCGGCTGACCGTGCAGTCTTAAGTATGAGGATCACTTCGAGAATATTAACCTGCTCTGTCCGAAAAGCTATTTTCCTGTATTTTTTGTTAACACAGCAAGGGCTATTTCGTTGAACCTACGATCTTCCAAGTGAAGGACCCCAAGGACAAGATCATGCAGGAGGTTAGTGCTGAGTTAATGTGCACGCACCGCCCCCCCCCCCCCCCATTCCGCCCTCTCCCCAACCATCCCAACCAACCCATGCCCCCACACTTAAGCATCGAAATCTGTTGGAAGTGCATTTTAAGTGCAACCTCTTAAGAATGATGTGTAAAGAAAACCCTTTAGAGGACTTTCTCAGGCTACATAATGAAACGAGAGGCAGTGGGTAGAAATAAACACGAAAAGTGTGTGAATAAAATGCTACGAGAAAATCATGCTGTTTGAAGTCCATATGCCGACATTCTATTGTTCAAAATTAAAGCGGAAGGAAAACAGTTGTAGCTATTTCTCTTGTATGATAACGCACTGTGCATGCACTTGCATTTTTAATGTACGTGCGAAAATGGTGTGAGACATAGTATTAGGCTGCTCAATTAAACTGGACATATGTTTGTGAGACTGTTTTCGTATTTGTAGGAGATATTCGGGCCTGTGTTATCAGTACACGTGTTCCCGGATAAAGAGTACAAAGATGTACTTAAATTGATTGACAGCACGTCACAGTTTGGATTGACAGGCGCCGTCTATGCAGAAGATCAGTAAATAAATTCTCTTGTTCCTTTTTCACTAATGGAGAATTAAATAACCAGTGACCAAATTAGGTGAAAAATTTTCTCAGTGCCGTATACTGTTAAAGAAGCAAGATTCATACAAAATGTGGAACCTCTGTGTGAAACAAAATCGGTTAAAAGTGCCCTAGAACCAAGCACTCAAACTTCAGTGTGTTTTACTTCAACGACCCCTTGTGCGTCGACAATAGTTTACTGTATATCAAGACCTGGTATTGATGACTTCGTAGGTCAGTGCTGGACGAGTGCAATGAGGTACTGAAATACAGCGCCGGAAACTTCTACGTTAACGACAAGTCCACGGGGTCCGTTGTCGCACAGCAGCCTTTTGGCGGGGCAAGAAAATCCGGTAGGACATTAAAATGCCTTTCTCCGTATTAGCTTTTGAAATTACCAACTTCCTGTGGTCTGTTCGAAATCGACGGAGGTTTTTTTTTTAATGTGTTGCGATGTTTCAAAGAAAATAAATTGGTTAAATGTAGTTTATTCCAGAGAAAAATGTACTTGAATACTTCTGTAGTAATCGTAACTCGTTATCCATTTGCTGTTGTCTCCAGAGAACATTCGATGACGTAGTTAAACTTTGTACTTTCAGGAACGAATGATAAAGCGGGCAGCCCCATGTATTTGCTGAAATTCTGCTCGCCACAAGCAATAAAAACGACACACGTGCCCACCAAGGACTGGAAGTATAAGTACATGCAACAGTGAATAACATCACACGAGATAGAGGACCACGAATCAGAACAGTGCTGTTGAGGGAAATCGATTTTTCTAGATTTTGTTGAAACGTTTGAGGCGATTTTTGTTTTGGTTGACCAGTCCTGAAAAAGACATTTTTAGCGCTTTCCCGCCTGTTTACGTCTAATAACAGAAGTGCTGTGTACATATACTATTTTTTGTATGTTTTTTATTCCTATAAATGCAAATAATATGTGACTGTTTTTATTAAGTTTTTTGTGCGTTGAAAAGCATTGTATAGACTGTTAGAATCATGCCAAAATCGAAAGCGTGTGTATTGACCCTTGAATTCAGTTTTTGAAAGGGCTATTTCAAAAATTTAAATGAGTAGTTTGATATATAATTCTGCCATCTTGCCGTATTGCATTCCACTGAAAGCGCCTTCCTTTTCAAAATCACAATTGCCATGAATTTGCTTTTTTCTGCAAATAAATCGAACCAAAAATTCCGGTGGAACTGATTGCTTTACTGAAGACGTAGTGCTTGTTTTATGCAGCAATATTGCGTGAAAATTTGCTTGATTAAGCTTTTCGTCTTCTTTTTTTTGGAATTTTCTTATAACAGAGAGCAGTGATTTTCAAAAATATGAATTAGCTATAAAGTTAGATGACCTCGTTTCCTGGCCCCATAGTGTTTTATACAGGCAAATAGTTAGACCATTCATTAAGTTCTGATTAGAAATTCTGTGGCTGACAGCTGTATTGCACGTGTAAAAGGCTTTACACAAGTTTTGTTTTTATGGTTATGGGTTTATGTATTTATGTACTGTTTCGGTTTCTCAGGCCGGCTTCGTGATGCAGTCACAGCAGAACAGAAGTAAAAGTGGTTTGAGGTTTCATCGCAATTGTTACTGAACTTAAATGTAACAGTCAGGTCAAGCAAAACTGCAGCGTTTAAGTCACTGGGCGCTAGTTCTGGCAATAGAAAATCTGTTAGACGTAATCCAAAGTATTGATCTGATCAGTTATAAAAATTATAAGGGTTCTTAAGACCGTTGTTATTTAAGCATTTAAGAGGATAAAATATCAAGAGATTGCGGTTTTAGTTTTGGATACATGTGTAGAATGTGTAGAATTTTATAGTAATTTATATCAAGTCAGTTTTATGGAAATTTTGTGTCGGAATGCGTTGGTGATACTTTCGATCCGGGTGGCGGAGTTGTTGTTTTTTTTTTTTACTTTTCTTTATAAAAAAATCCTGATTATGTTGCCGTGTCGTTTTGAATTGTTTAATGTTGTGATTTTTAATTTAGATAGACCATTAGGAGTTAAATATTTAAGTTGTATAGGATCCAGAGCAGACCAAGGGCGGTGCCCTGCTGTTAATCCAAGATATACACCCCGTTATTTGAAGTAATCCGGTCCAAAATTAAATCGAAAAATGCCTGTGAGTACCCTGGCACGCAATGTGTTTCTTTCGTTCATAGCATCAGGTATTATGTTTGTCCTCACGAACTATGAAATAAAAGTTTTTGAATTCATGTTTTCTTTGTGTTTTCTTAGAATTTCTCGCTTGAACTCTGTAGTCTATGTGTCTTGAGTAACAGGATTCAGCCAAGACCCGGAACTAATTTTGGTGATAGTCTGACCACTCTAGACGTTGCACTTGAAAATGTAAAAAAAAAATACGGACAGTTTTACTCCTTGGCTAATTTTGGTCAAATTGATATTGTCGAATGTGCTACATTTAGCGAAATTGACAGCTACGACATCAGTCGAAAGTTGTTTGATTGATATAAAAACTAAAAGTTGTTTTGTTCGACAGGTAAGTCAGCAAAAGGACTTGCCCTTGTGCAGAGCAGTAAATTATGTGAACTTACTTTGTGTAGATAGTATCTTGAATTTCAGATAAGTTCAGATTACTACGTCTCTAACCCCGAGAGCCACTGGCATTAAAAGGATTTAGGGGATTATCCTTTTTGGAGAGTCACAAATGTGAAAAGTTAAAAATAAAAATGTAATATTTTTTTCTGATTTAAAAAGGAAAATAAAAAAACATGTATTGATTTAATTTATTTATCAACTCAAAAATAATTTTCAAAAAAAGGTTTGAGAAAATATATCAATAGTTGACTGGTATTGTCATTTCTTTTTAGTATATAGAGGACGGAAGACCGATCGGCAATAAATGTTACACATGTATCGAGGCATCAACGCGTTCTGATTTACAGCTTGATACGAATACTAGGACCAGATATTTGTCTTGTATATTTGGGATCCAAGGTTCTCTCTTTGATTTACAAGTTGAATCAAATCCAACATGACTGCAATGGTTCGACCGAAGACATCAAGCCCCGAACCAAAACCTCGGGTATATCTGCATCCATCTGAGTTTTCTCAAGAAAAATGCAGAACTTATGTTCAGCAAGAACATGCGTCTTGATTATGTTATTACACTATCAATCATGCATTGCTGAGGAACAAAGCCTATTGCTTTTCACACTAGGAGTTACGCATAACAAATCCGTTCAAACATTTAGGCTTCATGACTGTGCTCTGTTGGTTTTACATGTGCAGGGACTAAGGGAAGGGTGTGATAGGTGAGGCAGGAACTGCATTTGGGAAGCGACCATTGAGAAGGTGTGCTCTGACAATTAGGATTACCTTCACGAGAAACACAACTATGAAAAGTATTGTTCATTGGTTATTATGTCTCCCCGACCAAGGGGAGAAATATAGTGTTTGTAGGTTCTGTGTGTGTTTGTGTCAGTCTGTTGTGAACAAATGTTATGTGCACGATATCTCCAGAACGAAACGCCGGCTCGACTTCAAACTTGACCTGTTCATTCCTTGGGTAGGTCGGACGTTTCTGTCAGCTTTTGACGCACGTTACATTATAATAGAAGACGTATGCCGTCATTACGTAAAAATCTCGTATGTGAAATTTCTCAGCCGCTTAACATGGGAGAAAGTTCAAACTTGGTGGGATTGTTGCTTGGTAAGTCCGAAGGCAGCTGTCAAATTTTGTCGCGGGTATAACCAGTGAGTACGGCGTGTGACATCACGTAAAACTTGTACACATGTACAAGATATCTCGAGAAAAAATTTCGGATCGACTTCAGACTTGACCTGTTCATTCCTTGGGTAGGTCGGACGGTTCTGACAGCTTTTGACGCACGTTACATTATAAGGGAAGGCGTATGACGTCATTACGTAAAAATCGTATATTAGAAATTTATCGGCCGCTAAACATGGGAGAAAGTTCAAACTTGGTGGGATTGTTGCTTGGTAAATCCGAACGATTCTGTCAAATTTTAACGCAAGTACAAGGAGTGGGTGCGGCGTATGACGTCATCACGTAAAATATGCACAAAATTTGGATAAGATCTGGTGTACAAAATATCTTCATAACGGAAAGTCGTATGGCCTTCAAATTTTGTACGAGTGTTCCTTGGGTCAATCGAACGGTTCTATCAACTTTTGAAGGGTGTAGATATTAAGAAATATGTATGACGTCATTACGTTGAAATCTTATATGTGTACATTTCTCAGCCGCTGAACACATCAGATAAAGTTGAAATTTGGTGGGAATGTTGCTTGGTAGGTTCGAAAGATTCTGTTAAATCTACCCGGACGTCATTGGGTAAAAATGTCTCGATAGCGGAAAATCTGATCGACTTGCCGCTCTACCCCCTCCCCAACCTCCATCTCCCGCTTCCCCCTTTTCCCGGCTGTTTTTTTTTAAATTAAAGATACTTATTAACTACGCTTTAGATTCCAGCGTTTTCCAGAAGATTCTCCAATGTTCCTGCATTCTTTAGACATACTTGAAAACATTAGCTGCACAATTATCGATCGCTTCTTAGATTTTGTGTGATTGGCCTTTTTGTGCGTAACAGCTATTAGCACCTACAGCTATTAGCGTGTTTTCATTTGGCTGCAAAGCTGTTCCACATATGGAAGTAATCACGTAACGGCTCGCAATGTTTGTGCATTACCTGGAACTAGCTTTCACTTTTGAAGTGGGTCATCTAATACATTGTGTTGTGACAAGCAGCGAACTATTTTGACGCCAAAATGCCTTCCCCCACTGTTCTACCGAGGTGGGTCTTGTGCGGCACATTTATGAAGAATGTCTTCTAGTGCTTTTTGACGGATGGAAATGTACGAAGACAAGGTATACGTTATGGCTATAACTATACTTAATGTACAAACCCTTACCGTACCGTTGGTTAAAATGGTTGCGGTTGCCTTTAGAGTCGTACCTGAATTAGATAGCTGGGGGAGGGGGTTGAATAAGGCTAGCAAAAAAAAGGCTGTTTCGGTAAACCTATTTGTAACTGCCACATTCAAGATCCAGATAAAAGTCGTAAAGTAAAACCTGTTTGAATTGACAAACTTCCAGTTTCGGATAACAAGACACACGGTAAAATCTGCGTTCTTGACCACCTTTCAGAACAGAATAAACAAAGTACGTACAGTAAAACTACTTTACTGTAATGACCAACTTCATTACCGGGATAAAAAGGACGTCAATCATGTTTTAGTGACCACCATCTGGAACCGAACAAAAATGCGTACAGTAAAACCTGCTTAGTGACCACCCCTAGACCAGTATAAAACACCTGAGCCTAAACTTGTATAAAAAAGAGGACTGAAATACCCAAAAATCAAGTTATGTACCCTGCGCTGATTCAAAAATTAGATAAAGGTGATACACAACCTTACTACTGGACACATGGAATTGATTTATATGATGTAAAATTTCTTATTATTCTGAAAATAGCACACACTTGTTCAAATAAAACTTTGTGAAAGAGCTGTATGGGAAAAATGGAAAATGGTTGCTGGTGAATGATGGGTTTAGTCGGGGTGACATTTGTTTTTATTTACAAAAACAAAGAAAAATTAATAGGTGTCGATTGAAAGTGTGTGATATAAGCCTGTACTCTTATTTTTTGTGTGCACTGGCCGCTCTGGCTTTTGTTCCTTTTACATTATGATTTTGATTGACAACTAAACGAAAATTTTTCCAAATAAAGGCAACTTGTTGGTTTGACAAAACAACCACTCACCGAAGTAACACTCAAGCTGTTGCTCAAGAACGTTGTTGCGTTTTCTTTTAATTTAGCAAAAACTAAAAAGGATAAATTGGTGTTTTTTTTTGCAAAGGTAAATTCTGGAAGTTTTTCTTTTTTCCTTTTTTTATTTTTTTCACCCGTGACGTCATGGCGTTATTTTCTTTATTTGTTTTTGTTCTTTTGGCATTTCTACTGCTGATTTAACTTCATTTGATGCCGAAAATTTTAAATTACTAGAACGTTAAGATAAATGCCACGGCAAGTTCCTAACATATCCCTCCTGCTCACCCACCTGTAACCAATAGTACTACGAAGTCCATGAAATTAAAGAAAACGCTTATGCGTTTATTCAGTATGCACTCCGCAGAGAACAGTACAGTCCCAATACAGTTTAGATATAAAGCCTTACTGTTGTTCTGTTGGGTAGCGTGGAGTACAACATTCACAGGGTGTTAGCACAAATGTTGATCTTTTAGCCACTACAATCGTGCATTGGACAAAAAGTAACAAGCTGTGCATTTCATCTATCCCCATTTATGAGCAAATTGGCATGGCAAAACGGACAATGTTTGGTGTTTTCCATTTCACATGAAGGACAATGAGCAATTTTGTTTGACTACCGTCGTTATTTTTGTGCCTAAAAATAGCAATTTTAATTTTTTTTAAATTTTACAATGGAAACTAAAAGTCCCAAGGAATTATTATGCTACCAGGCATTCCAAAACTTCAAGATTCCAACAGTCGTGTTAGGTTGGATACGCCGGGACCGGGAGAGGTTGTGAAACATATCCGACGCCCTTGACGGTAGATATGTCTGAATTCAGAAAAAGATGCACAGAAAAGGCTGTTCGTGGTGACTACTCTTCACAAATCAAAACTCTACTTAGATAATGCAGGCTGGTGACTGTGCAAGTCCTGCCTTGGAGTGTTCTAATGTATCTATCCATTTAAATTGATTGGATTATTGATTCATGGGCTTTAAATAAAATCAATTATTTTTGCTAAATAATATTGAAGAGATATTCGGAACAAAAAATCTTTAAATTAATCGAACCACAAAAGTTTCTTTAAATTCAAAACTGGAACAATTAGCTATAATTCGAATGATTTTTTATTCACTAGTACCATTACAAAAACTGTTGCAATAGCTGGAGAATTTTAAGATATCCGTAAACAATGTGCCAAGTTGTAACCGGCACAAGTGAAGTCCAAGAGACTGATGTTGCCTGACGCTCATTCATCGGAACCAGTGAGTGAAAACATAATCACGATATAAATAGTAGTGAGTATACGTGTGGGTTTCTTGGTATCTCCTTGTAGTGGGCACACTTGATCGTGAAGATAAGATATGATTATACGGTCCAATTCGCTTGGCAGCCTAAAAATAGGTCTCCCACTTTCCCTGCTTCCAACGACCCGAGATTTTTTCCCTTTTTAGGCAATGTTTTTTTTTTAGAAAAAGCCCCGCCACTCCCTCCGTATTTTTGAACATTTTCTTATCGATTCTTTATAACTAATCTGCAATGATGTCGTGTCCTGATTCCTCCGCAGGCAAATTCGGTTTGTTATTGGCTGTCTGGGAGTCCCTCCCTGGATAGCCGGGGACTCCCCCTCCCGCAAGGTGTGAGAGGACAGACTTCGAGACGTCTAGATTTACAGACTGAGAGCTACGTAGACCTTATAGCCATTGAAAATCGAGAATGGCGTTAGTAAAATAGCGAGGTAGGTTTTGTAAAAAAGAAAAAAAAACTTGTTAAGAAAAATAGGGGAATAGATTATAAATATAAGACAAAGTCAAGTTTTTTATTGGAGTTCATTCTGGATTGAAGACAGGCTGCTTCAAATGGAAACAGCATAGAAGAGTCGTACTTTTTAACCTGGCAAAAAGTGCACTTTTTTCAACTCTTTTACACTCATTTAAGGCGGGAAGAGTCGCGCTTTTCCCGAAATGAAAAGCTCATCTTTGCCACTCTTCGGATAGCAAGAGACAGTGGGTCGTGCTGCTAATTGGGGTAGTAACACACAATGAATCAGCCCATTATCGACCTCCCAAATCGACACCGTCGTCGTACTGTCGGTTCTCTAAGGACCAGTACTACGAGGGTTGCGACAATATATATATCGAACCCGCTTAATGCATAGCCTCTATCGGGCGATAACATATATATATCGAACCCGCTTAATGCATAGTCTCTATCGGGCGATAATAAGGAATTATGAATTATCGACCATTCTAGCCACAATCGACATAGAGGCGAGGAGTTTCAATACAGAAAATCGGAGTGGTGAACCTTTTCTAGGAGCTACAGCAAGCGCATTCGTACTTTTGCCGAAAGGTTTTGTGTTTCGACAGTTGGGGGGTAAAGATTAAAAGAAATGGTAAAAAAAACTGGCAAAATTACAAGGCCCAAACCGTAGAATGGGACGGAGAGTAGAATGAGACATTTGACGCAGATAGGCTGAAACCTGCTTTACTAATTTTACTACTGGATATCAGATCCACATACTTGGGAAAGTGTATCTCATTATATCGCAACATAAAATTGAAAGTATCAATCAATCAATCAAAGATTATTTTCTGAATCCAAAATCAGAGGTACCGGTAATTTATAATTCAAGGAGGTCAGAAAAGGGAACAAGCTAAAAGCAAACGCATGTGACAATGCTTGCCCCTTTCTCAAGTGACAATTTTAAACGTTATAGACACTTCAGAAATTATTGCATGGTGCTAACTGCATAGTCCCAGCGGACCCTTTCTATCTTCCTAGGACAGAAAGGGTCACAGTTCCTACAATAGAAATGGCCAATGATCTCAATTTTAGAGGCTCTGGATCTTTCGGTGCACGTTCAGGGACACCGAGGCTCGAACTGGCAGGCTTTTTCTTTAAAAGCTCACTGAGAAGTACAATGGCGCATTAATTTCGACCTTAGCGAAACTCCCAAACTAGAGTAAAGCGTGGATTCACTGTTGTGGGCGATAATGAGGGATTCGATATCCCGATCTCCAGAAAACACATAATTTTCTGAGTAAAAAATTGTTATCTGACCATAAAACTTCTGCGCCATAATTTAAAATTGGGTCATTTATGTGATGCACCCTTTCTTAAATAACGCCGTTTCCCCAGTCGTGCGCCGAGACTTGAAAAATTGACATCAATGACATTTCCTATTATAGGAACTATGACTCTTGCTGTGATAGGAAGACCGCAAGAGTCATCTAGGACTACTAACTGCACTAATCGAAGAGTGTTATAAAACACAACTGATATTTTATCACAAATTTTATATGAGACTACTCGATCATAAAAAGAAGAGAGTTAATCCAAAAAAACATATATCAGGCAAAATGTTGCCACATTGTGATAAAAGATAGCTACTCCGTCTTTCCATAAGTATCAATAAGATAGTGTTTAAGTTTTTTTTCTTAAAAAGCCTTTCCGAATGAACAGTTTTCAATTCTGGAGGTAAGGAATTCCATGTGTACACCCTTAATCCTTACCCAATGACTTTTTAATGTAGTTCGCGAGTAAACGTGTTTAAAGTTCCCGTGTTGTCTAGTAATTCTGTCATTATTAACGATTTCGAAGTGACGCTCTATATTACATTATTACTAATGATTTAAATTTAACTACTTCATACATTTTCAGGATTCGCGACTCGAAGAAGAAACTTTTCGTGTGTTCATACCGTCCAACACCAAAAATAACACGAATTACTCGTTTCTGCAACAATACGATTTCCTTGACATTTGTTTCGTAAGTATTTCCCCATATATCTACACAATAGGACATAAACGGTACGAACAAAGATTGATAGATAATGAACAGTGCTTGGTTATCAATAACTGAACTAACTTTATGCATAATTGCTATACATTTTGCTAATTTTGAACGTACTCGATTGATATGTTCTTTCCAATTAAGTTTATCATCAATAATAACACCCAAAAACTTAGTACTGTGAACGCGAGAAATTTTTGCATCATCAAATTGAACATTTATATTATAGTCATTACAATTCGGACAACCGAATACCATGAAGTTAGTTTTACTCACATTTAAAGACAGTTTGTTTAATTTAAACCAGCGATCCAATTTTGATAATTCTTTTGTGATGATTTGACACATTTTAGGAATATCGGACCCGGAATAAAACAAATTAGTATCGTCTGCAAAACGAATGAATTTAAGCAAATTGGATACCTTTTAATGGAACCTTGTGGCACGCCGCAAAAAACATGTAAGACATCTGAGACACTGTCGTCAATTTGTACTAGTTGTTCTCTATCTGAGAGGTAACTGCTTAACCAATGGTTTGAAACACCACGAACACCATAGAAATCTAATTTCTGGAGAAGCAAATTATGATCTATTGTATCAAAAGCTTTCTTCAAGTCAATAAAGACACCGATAGTACATAATTTTTTATCTCTTGAAGTGGTTAGTTCCTCTACAAAATCTAAAAGCGCCAGAGGTTGATCTTTTAGAGCGGAAACCATATTGGTTTTCAGATAGCACATTATACTTGTCAATAAAATTATCCAGGCAGTTGTCAAATAGCTTCTCTAAAATCTTAGAAAATTGAGGTAATAGAGACGCTGGTCTATAATTGCTGAATTCTGACTTGTCACCGCTTTTGAACAGAGGAATAACTTTAGCTTTTTTCATCCTGTCTGGAAATATACCAAATGTAAAAGACAAGTCGCAAATATGTATAAATGGCTTGACAATAGTAGCGAAAGTTTCTTTAACAATACTCATATTAATACCTTCACAATCAACTGACTTCAAATGTTTAAACGAATTAACAACATCGAGCAACTCTTTCTCATCGGTATTTATAAGAAACATCGTATTTTAAAGTATCATTTGTTGTTCAAGAGAAAAGTTAATAAAACCAGCCAGATTGATCAGCTGTTTATTTGTTGACGTCGCCATCTTGGTTCTGGGACATCGGTTGTAACGCTGTTTGTGACTGGTTCATGTTCAGGCAGACATTTTGTGTCCCAAACTTGTCTATTGTTTACCTTAGAAACACAATTTATACTTTTGTGAATTTTAATGCCCGTATACTGGGAAGTTGCTGTGTTTTGTATTAGCAATGTTTGTTTAGACCTCCTCTGTCGGTTGTATATATTTGTTCACGTGTAAGTTGAAGGGTATTTCCCTAAAAGCATTAAAAACCCATAATTTTGTCCCAATTACTGTCTCGTCCTTGTAACAAAATTACATTTTGCCAGAAACATTAACATGTTGACTATTATAGGGGCTCGATAATATGTACAATAGTTTTTGACATTATATGATGGCTTTTAAAATTCGAAGGGCGGTTGATGTTTTCCTTTATCATTTCTTTACGAGTATAATCTATCCCAGAAAATGTGCAGTCAGAACGACACCTCAGTCGGAAAGATCTGAAAGTGCCGTAGCGCAGATTAAGCCCAGTGACCTTCTTCTACTGCCTTCTATAGGGAGAGGGGTTGGCCGGCTTCAGGTCATTCAATACTCCGCCCCGAGTTCACCCCTCCCCTTCTTCTCAGTATGTCTTTAGATGTCTCTGGCAGAGCTACGATGCGTTTTATGCCTGAAAGTAAAAGCAGAATGCACCTTTCTGAATAAAAAACAGGCACAATTTTTAATGAGCTGCATATCTGTTATTTTTGGTGAAGTGCAGAAAAGTTAATTCCTCACTCAATGGTCAAATGTTTGTTTGCGTTCCGCCCTGTAAATGTCGTGTAACCAGAGTTCGCGTTGACGGGGTTTTTGTCCACTTTTTGGGCATTTTTTAAGAAGTGACCCACCGAGTTTTCTGGACCCAACTGAGTCACACTTTCCGTTTTTGACTCACTTTCCTGAGAACCCAGCGCGAACCCTGGAAACCAAAGTGAAGCGGCCAAAAATTCAAATCAGGGGATTGGTGATTATCGGGATGATGGATTATCTTTAAAATATATACTCAAATTAGATGATAGATAATAATTTCTTCCATGCTTTTGAAATATCACTTTAAAAGGTTTGATGGCCAATTACAAAAAGTATTGTTAGTTTTTTTACATAATAATCCATGCTCCAAACATGTAAACAAATATCAGTTATTGAGGAAGATGTATCGTTATTTCTGTATTCTTTTCTTTTGAAGAAAGCGTGACACAGAAGTTTTATATTTCCTTTGTACTTTGAGGGCATTTAGGAAATGCCAAAAAAGACTTGTGGGTCGTTGAATTTCGCACAAATTCGCCACAGAACCCATTTGACTTGTATGTCATTATACGTAGTGGTGGCCGATCCCTCACTAGCGAGACGCTTGTTGGAGCTACCGATGGAGGTATCTTTCGACTGCAAATATTTTTGAATTTGAATAAATTGTAAAGAAGTGATAAAATAAAAACATCAGAATTCTAATTATATTTAGACCTGCAAATTTTCAAATAAAAAAAAACATCGTGAACTTTAAAACTATTTTACACATTATTCTCTCCCTTTATAGCCCTGTAAATTGGAATTTTGTTATTTTTGCTATTTTTTTCTATCACTTCTTTATACATTTATCCCAGATCTATTGGGTCGATATGCCAAAACCTTTCAGCAAAATTTTGAGTACGTATCCTCTTACTGTCCAGCCCGTCAGTTCAGTCCCAATTATACAAACACATCCCTGTACAATTAGTTCGTTCCACACCGCCATATTGTTTCTGTATCTTTGCTGACCATCTGGAATTCGCACAGAAGCTTACTTCAACTTTGACGCTCCAAGAACTACGTCCTACGAGTGGTACAAAATACCGGGTGATAAAGAAAATGATATACAAAAGTTTATTCAATTGTCTAAATGTAAAACGGCATGTTTTATTAAATTACCCTTAAAAAGAAGTGTATACCCGTAATTTATTTTGTTTTTATATAAATTCCAATGTGTATTTGACAATAAGTGTGTCCTTTTTTGGTCTTGCACCTAACAAACAGTCAGTGAAAGCAGAAATTTCATCAGTAACATATAAGAGTTCCTGCTTTGAAATTTCCAGTCATTTCCATGCATCAGTTTCATTGTTTTACTGTGAAATCACAAGGCTGGTCACCAAGCGCTTCTCAAATAACACACCGAATAAGGTGAAAAATAACAATATAACGACAAAAAACCCCTGAAAAAGTCGCAACATATAGCGTGTATGGCACCTAAGAGCCCAAGAGAGGCTCGTTTCATTTCATCAGTTACTGCATCCCCCCTGTAAAAATATTTCTGAAAATATATGTGTTGGTGTATTTTAAACATAAAATACCAACGCAGGAGATCTGCAAAGACAATATTCTCTAAAATAGTGTATCTGTTTTGGTGTATACTCAGGTAAATGAGCAAAATCAATGCCTCCCGGTGATTGCAAAGCGACAATAACAAACTGGCATAAACACAAATACAAAGTCTTTAAGAGACTAATAATATATTTGCTTTTTTCTTACAATTTATAGTCATTCAGATGTTGTTGGAAAGATGGCTAAGCTTGGCTTAAAAAACGTGGCTGCCTATTTTCTGGAAACGGTCAATTACGAAAAAGCGTGGCACGCGCAGCAGTGTTTCGCCAAATGCCATCTTGATTTTCTGTCGGGTAATGTATTAACTCAGAATGAATGTTTTAATTTATTTTAACGTTACATTGGTGTAAACGTCCCTACCGTAAATAATTATAACTTGACAAGCTGTTACCTTGCAAGGGTTGTATGAATTTGTGCGAGCAGCCGTTCGTTTTTTTTTTCTTGACAGTTTTCCGATTTTTTGTGTCTTCTTCTTCTCTGACACTATGGGCCCTAGGACCATGAAACTTGGGACTTATGAAGAGCTTGATCTGGACGTGTGCATGTCACTTTTTATTTTCGTCTTCGATTTCGTTTTCTTTGTTTAAACGCCATGTGAAAAGAGTGTATTTTTTGCAAGTAAATGCGGAGCATTTAACGTACAGCACAGAACACCACACAGTTGCCCAGCTCTCACTGCGTAAACGGATAACGCAGCGTATGCCCGATCAGTCAATCCAACCTTAAGTCAACAAAAACCAAACACTACTCGGCTTATAAGACGTATTCAAGCTGTGTTGTTTGCTAATATATTTAGCTGGTATTAAGTTATCAACCTATGGAGTTTTTTTCTTGACAGTGGTCCGATTTTTAGGCCCCAACCCTTCGGATTAGGGCCTATAGGTTTGGGGTGTCTGTCCGTCATCGCTTTATACCCCTATGAATTTGGGGGCGGTTGGGGCCTGCTTGTGTTTCACAAATACTTACTTTTTTTAGAATATTATAAGCCGCATACATGTTGTGCCATAAACTCTGTACATAGTTGTGTAACACACTGTATGCATGTTGTAAAATACTTTATATTATTCAAGAAATAACCCATTGAGGGAAGTATTTTTGCGTTTTACTTTTTGTCAAGTGTTTAACATTCCGCTAGCGAAATGCGGTTTTAGTTGCCATATGACTTGGGAATTCATTTCAATACTTAAATTTGAAATTCACTATATGAAAGAGAAAGGGCCATAAAGAAATCGCTCAGGCGTTTTCGGTCGTGACAGTAAAATACTTGGCCAGCTGGATTAAACACGCATATTGTGTGACGTTCTTTTTCCAGGAAAAAGCAAAGTGAATCCTCGTAACGTCATTCTATTGGTGGAACATCAGCCGGTGTATACGATTGGTATGTCATCGTATGTACTTCGTTTTGGGGAACGGACAAAAGCTCTCCTCTATGAAGACCAGGACCAAAGCACCGCTATAATAAAATCTCTCCCGGTACCTATGGCCCCCTGATAGCATTGGAGATGTCTCATCCGGCTTTTCCTTTATCCAAGTCCCAAACATTCATGGACTCTCTTGAAAACTTTTTCGACTGCCGCAACACCAAACAAGCACTATTTCCAGGCAAACAAGCCGGAATGGTGTTGGGGGTAGTGCTTTTGTCCCATACTCAATGTCTGGCCAGTTTAAAGGTTGTCTGTTCCCAGTGCCATAAAACGTCGAGGTACAAATATAGAATTAAAACTGTATCTAGATTATAAACCGGTAGAGAAGTGCGTTTGTAGTAGCGACAGCTATCAGTTCCAAACTCGGTGGGCTTATAAGGCAAAAAAAGGAAGAATGTGTTTGAAGTCGTGCAGCAGACCAGGAGAAAAATTTTTTAACAAGGTTTAATGGTCTTGCAGGCTTAAGAAGCAAGGACTACACAAGGAAGGACGAGGCAAGGCTTAGAGCACTTGGCGCTGATTTTCAGAGGACGAATCGCGGTGGCCTAATTACGTTTCATGGTCCCGGACAACTCGTGGCTTACCCCATACTGAATCTCAAACATTTCGACTTGGGTAAGAATTTTTGGCAGCGTTTGGGGGAAGGGGGTGAGTATATCTACACACAAGACTGATACTTCGGGCGCCATCGTTTATACCCCAGTCTCTTCCTGTAAATCATAAAGCAAGTTTTTAAAAAATGTGTGTCCGAGGAGATATTTCTGTGCATGGACAAAGATTATTTATATTTTTAGTTCGTTGCTGTCAGGATGACTTTCAGCCAGCAGTTGTTTTTTTCTTGGTATTTACAGGAGTGAAGAGTTATGTCTGTCAATTAGAAAAGACAGTGATTTCTCTCTGTAAGTCGTTAAACATTGAAGCCCAGACATCACCTGACACCGGGGTATGGGTAAACAACAATAAATTGGCTGCCATAGGTAAGTAAGACAATGTTTTTGTAAAAAAGTTAAATAAACTTTGTAGAAACAGTCATGTTTTGGAAAAGTGTGAGTTGAAATTGTTTAAAGTGCTTCTTTTTTTAGGAAATGGAAGAGATAATGCCCAATAATATGTTCAAACAGATTAAACAAAAATCGGCCTAGACAAAAGAAAAAAAAATAAACAAACAAATAAAAAGAAAAATAAACGAATAATATGAAATTTTGTGGGTTTTTGATTTTAAGGTATTCACGGTCGTAGATACGTTACTACACATGGCATAGGACTGAACTGTAACACGGATTTAGACTGGTTTTCACACATTGTACCCTGCGGAATCGAAGACAAGGGATTAACATCGTTGTCACGCGAACTAGAACGAGATTTCACGATTTTTGAGGCAATGCCACTCTTTCTGGATGCTTTCCAAGAACAATTTGGCTGCGTTGTTGAAATGGGCCAGTTAAATGAAGACGAATTAATTATGAATTCTTGATGACAACTATAATGTTAAAAAAATGTTAAAGCCAGGAATATAACATGTAATCACTGTGCGAGAATATAGGAGGAATGAGCATTTGTCAATAGTTTACAGTAAAATCTCCGTTTGTTAATCTAGAAAGCTGTCAGTGATAACGTTGTTATGGAGTGGAGATCTTATGTACATCTGGTTATATATTTGTTTACACTCCTTCAGTGCCATCTGTAGACATAAATGACAAAGGAGTATCATTATAACACAGAATTAAGTTATTCCAATTCATGTGACTTCTTATTAGAGCCGTCTTTTTAAGTATTGGTTCGTTTTGTGACCAGTATGTAGTGTGTGCGTCTGTTGTAGACACTTGATTTTGTTAACACGATAACTCTCGACCTAAACGTTGGATCACGCCCAAGTTTGGTGGTGGGGGGGGGGGGGGGGGGGTAATGCCTTGGCTTGGTGCGCCTGTTGGGATTCTGTTTGACATATATTGGACAACGCGTAGCGTCATAGAACGTCAAAATGTGACAGTTGTGTCGGATTAGCCTTAAATTTCGTAGGATAATGCTTTGTGTGGGTGGAACATTTCGTGATGTATTTGGTGAATATAGCCCAAAGTATGACGTAATTACGTGTTTCGGACACTAGGCTTTGTTAACAGGATAACTGTAGAACAACAAGTCGTTTCAGCTACTAACTTGGTGGGATTATGCCGTGTGTAGGTCCGCCGGTTGCTACTGACTGCATTGACACCTATTGTGCAACGCGTGACGCATATGACATATAGGGGTTCGACGTTCGAGGTTGGGGAGGTAGTATATATATATATTGTAGATGTGCAGCGTCATCTTATTTTTAAATCGACTAAAAATTATCAGAAGTACGACTTTTGTTTTTCAGGAAGTTTGTTGGCACGGAGAATTTACTAACATCCAATGACATTATGTGTTGCACTGGGGGGGGGGGGGGGATTCTGCCTCACCGAGGCTCTAGTTACTTTGCTATATTTGGCGCTTCCAACAGGGTGCTTGCGTAACGATTTCTCATGCGGTGAACGTGTGCTCCACGGCATTGCCATTTATGTCCTGAGCAATAGTTGTTCTAGCTGCACTATGTTTATTAACATCTCGAGGTAACTGTAGGACCAACAACGATTTTTCAAAATATGTAATGCATTTATCTGATGCCATTTTTAAGATGTCTACTGAAATAACGGAATGCCGTCAGCAACATTGTTTAAGGACAACGCCTGTTTTAAAGCGAAGTTTGAAACAGAGCAGATGTGTTCTAAACTGTTATTTTTGTTACGGTTGCGTATGTTTATGAAAGTATTAAGAAGCCAGTCTAGTTATTTACGTTGTTTATTCTAGTCGCACTAGAAATGGTGCCAGTTTAAAACAAATTTAATGGTTGCCAAGAGTGCTTGCATGATTCGACGTCAAATGACGGAATACCGTAAACAACATTGTTTAAGGATAATGTCTGTTTGAAACTTTGAAAATAGCATAGATATTGTGAATATTTTTATGTTGGTTATAGTTTGTGTGTTTATCAAAGCAGGTCAAGTTCGTTACGTGGTTTAATTCTAATCACAATAGAAAATAAGTCAATATAAAGCAGTTTTAATGTTTGCCAAGAATGATTCGGCCTCAACAAACCATGGAGTTGCAATTATAAAAATTTTTTACGTGCACTTCACAATGATTAAGAACTTTTCATTCTGATCCCTCATCCATTAAACACTATATTTCACTTCGCTAAACCGTGATGATACTTTAGTGGTTCCTGTAACCAATAATACTAGTCTATGTGTTTAGTCTTGTACTTATCTTGCTGTACATCCACCGCAGAGTGTAAATTTATTGTACAGGAAATTGTTATGAGAGCAGACGCCTAAAACTCGTATTTTAGACCGCTTTTATTGCTTTTAATAGTTTCCATAGTCTTCACAGCCAAATACTCACGCCATAGAGTTTTGCGCGTAACTAATGAAATCGCCATGAATCCCGTTTAGGTCGATCAGATATATAAAAAAGAATGTCCATGGGCATTGAGACCAGTTTATCAAGTATCAAATGGCTTTTAGGGTCATGAAAAGATTTTTAAGAGGGGAATATCTAGAAAATATACTTGCGAAATTTGAAGTCAATCCTATCAAAACTGTAGGTCAGGAATGAAGCATTTTGAATAAAAGTTTACAGTCATGAATGCTTACATACAGTCGATGAATGTTCAACACCAATGTGAAAAGACCAGCCCGAGGAATTGTACTTGTTTAAAAATGCTTTCATTTACTGGATGACATCGTATTGTGCCTGCATGTTTGGCCTGCTTCACCAAGTAATCCGATTAGAACTCTAATAAAAGAAATATTTTAAAAATAGATTAATTTTTTAAAAAATGTCACCATTTTAACTGTCCAGATAATTTTTCTGGACACAAAGCCATCGGTGAATGTTTTGTGAAAAACATGATAGCAGTTCCAGTAAATTCCAGAAGCTGCAGTATTTTGAATGTATTTGCAAAGCGATCTTAAAAATATCCGCGCTTCGCTGATTTTCCCAAATCACGCACACGCCACAAAAAATATATAACGAAAGAAACACATGAATCATTCAAGTTGTCAGTTGAATGTAAGTTGCCCCCAGATTCTAGTTGCTGTCTATTATAAAATTGCAACTGCCGTTCTCATTTGTGAATATACGAACTCGCAGGGAAGACGTAATTCTTATTCGGGTCTGTCCGTCCGTCTGTCTGGCGACACTTGGAAGCACAAATTTGTGCACGCGATATGTCATCCGCTATTCAACCCTGGATTTTGATTTTTGCTACAGTGAAAATATATATATTGAAGGTTTGCGACGTCGCATTTTTCGATTCGAATAAAAAATGACGAAATGGCGACTTGTTGAAAATAGGCAATGTTTTAGTATTTCTGTTGCCTACAGTGCAACTTTGTGCACGCGATATCTCAGTCGATATTCAACGCTGGCTTTTGATTTTAGCTACAGTGAAAATATATATATTGAAGTTGTGCGACGTCGCATTATTTTTCGATTCGAACATAGTTCGTGGCTGGGGACATTCATCAGTTTTACTGACAAGTTGTTTTGGCTTTCATTTTAATGCTCAGCTGGACGTGACGTTTTAACTGATGTTTATGGCATTCGTGACAAAATGCACTGCCCATTAATAGTTTGTTAACGTGCCTACTACACAGGAACGCAAGTTGCATGGATATTTAGGTGTACCAACCTTTTTTTGTCGTGGCTCATAGCGAATTTAATGTAAACTTGCATCCTGAAAGAGGTATCCCGACAATTCATCTAGCGACAATTCGTCTAAAGTGCTTGGGCATGACAATTCGTCTAATTCACAATAAATAATATTTCTGCAATTTAGCTGAAACTTTGTCTGTTCAAAGGGTAAGTACTCCGGCTCATGCAGATCAAAAGTAGGTTCACTAGCAGTCCCATCAATGCCACAGGTTGTCTAAATAACCGAAGTTGGATCCTACTCCCACACTAGCAGTCCTATCAGTGCCACAGGATGTCTACAGAACCGGAGTTGCATGGATATTTAAGTGTACCGACCTTTTTTGTTGTGGTTCATGGCGAATTTAATGCGGCAATGCACGTATCGTTCAGTAAACTTGCATGCAGAAAGAGGTATCCCGACAATTCGTCTAGCGACAATGCATCTACCGACAATTCGTCTAATTCACAATAAATAATATTTCTGCAATTTAGCTGACTGAAACTTTGCCTGTTCAAAGTTTAAGTACGCCGGCTCATGCAGATCAAAAATAGGTTCACTCAGCTACACTAGCAGTCACATCAGCGCCACAGGATGTCTACAGAACCGGAGTTGGAAACGTGCTATTCCTACGCCTTAATCCCTACAGACTTAATCCTGAGAAACGTACCTGTCGCAAGAAAGATTTAAATTCTAAAATTTATGGGGTTATACACAACATTTGTGCAACATGAAGATAATACAAAGTGAAAGAGGGTAAGCTAAAATTTTGCTCAACGGTTTCATGTACAATAAGAAAAATGAAACAAAACGATTTATCACTTGGTATTGCGTTAGGCGTTATGGCAGCTCTTGCAAGGCTATACTCAAAACATCACTAACAAGGATAGAGCCAGAGCTTACAGCTGAGCGTAATCAAGATGCGAATAAAAATGAGGTTGGGAAAAGGAGGACTGTGCCGAACGCAGCATTATTGCGCAGAACGCCATCTGGATGCCGCCTACCAAACGGGTTAGAGAACTCCAAGAACTGCAAACGCGCCTAAAATCTCGGCAGGCTACGAGCCAATGACGACAAGACCATTCCGGAGTGTTTACGTGGCGTAAACATTAAACGGTCATCTACTGCCCCTTAGTCAACTGCCCCCCTCTTTTGCAACCCGGTCGACTCCCCCCCCCCCCCCCCCCTGCACTTTGACGGGATGGTCATCTGCCCCCTCCTTTTTCTAGTGGAAAAAAAATCGTTAAAAAATTAGACAATTGTGATGTCCCCGTGTACTTCGTCTCTGAAACAATTGATCTTCATTGATCTTTAACTCTGGTTAAAATAAAGAGATGTGAAAAACTATTGATCCATTTATCGTCTCTGAACAAAAAAAAGATCTAAGAGACGATTGATCTGTTCTTTGTTGCTGGTTAAAATAGATATAAAGAACGATTGATCTGTTCATTGTCGCTCAGTAACAGGGATGTAAGAAACGATTGATCTATTCACCAATATTGATCTTAGGAGAGACTGATCCATAAACTAATTGCAGTTCTAACTGCAATTGGTTTCCTGTTGGTGAATTGCAATTTACCGAGGTGCAATACATTCAATAAAATTTGCAATCAATTTTGCATATAACTTTATTTATTGTGTCTTTGCAAGCAAAGAACCCAAGAAAAAACAGTATATGGAGGGGGGAGGGGTATGAACGACCGGGTTGTAAAGGGGGGGGGGGCAGATGACAGGGACAGTTGACCGTGGGGGGCAGATGACCGGGATTCTTAATCGGGAACATCAAGAAGGCGTGGAATAAACACTTTGTACAGATAGTGTTTTGACAGACTTGGTAATGTGTGGCAGTGTATTTACAGACTTTTAGTTCAGTAAATCTCACACATAGTTATTCTGTTTTACCACCGAAATATAGCTGTAAATTAGAAAGTTGGTGAAAACGTAAATTGACATTTAGATGAATTGTCGCACAGAGTCACTTTAGACCAGTTGTCGGTAGATGAATTGGCGCTAGATGAATTGTCGTGGATTCTGAAACAGATGGTATCTTTTGCTTTTATTGATAGAAAGATAGAGAGATAAATAGTCAGACAGACACACAAACAGATAGGCAGAGATAGAGAGATAGAGAGATGAATAGATTTCGTCTTGATCTTTATAATACGCTACTAGAGAGGTTTTCTGTTTAAAATCTCGCTATTAGTGCTGTTTTCTACGTATTTGTAGGGGTGTAGGAAAAAATGGCAACGGAAAAAATGGCAACGGAAATAATGGCAACGGAAAATATGGCAAGTGGAAATAATGGCAACGGAAAAATGGCAAAGTGGAAAAACGGAAAAAATGGCAAAATAACAAGTTAAGCTTTGCCATTTTTGCTTGCACCCCAAATACCCTGATTAAGTGGTTTTGATTGGACTTTCTTTGATCCTGAGTAGTCAAGGTAGGCGATTTCTTTGTTTCGACTGAACTTCAGTGAAACCTGCAAAATTTGCCATTTTTTTCCTTTTTTTCACTTTGCCATTTTTTCCGTTGCCAGTATTTCCACTTGCCATATTTTCCGTTGCCATTATTTTCGTTGCCATTTTTTTCCGTTGGTATTTTTTTCGTACCCCATTTGTAGATCGATCAGTACCTTTTTAAACCGTTTATTTACATTTTACAAAGCTGTTAGCTTGCAAGGGTTATATGAAATTGTGCAAGCATCCTTTCGTCCTTTTTCTTCTTGACAGTTTTTCCGATTTTTTGGGTCTTCTTCTTCTCTGACACTATGGGCCCTAGGACCATGAAACCTGGGACGTATGAAGAGCTTTTTGCAAGTAACAGCACAGAACTTCACACAGTTGCTCAGCTTTGTGCGAGCTCTCACTGCGTAAACAGATAAAACAGCGTATGCCTGATCAGTCAATCAAACCTTAAGTAAACAAAAACCAAACACTACTCGGCTTATAAGACGTATTCAAGCTGTGTTGTTTGCTAATATATTTATCTGAAGTTAAGTTATCAACCTATGGAGTTTTTGTTCTTGACAGTGGTTCGAGTTTTTAGAACATTATAAGCCGCAGACATGCTGTGCCATAAGCTCTGTACATAGTTATTTTACACACTGTATGCATGTTGTAAAATACTTATATTATTCAAGAAATAACCCACTGATGGAAGTACTTTTGCGTCTTAATTTTTGTCAAGTGTTTAACATTTCGGTAGCGAAATACGGTTCTAGTTGTTATTGTAAATGCCTCCGTTTCCAGTAGTGTGCTTTTGAGTACTGCGCCAGATGACGAAAAGGATATCCAGTTCATAACTGCTTTTGGTAGTCCTAGGCTCATCATTTTATTTAGCACTTGATAAGCCTTTGGCTTGCAAGGGCTATTTGAGTTTGTGCGAGCAGCCGTTGGTATCTCTTTTTTTTCTGATAGTGATCAGATTTCTTATGTCATCTCCTCCACTGGCACTACGGGTCCTAGGGCCGCGAAACTTGGGACTTAGGTAGAACTTGATATGAACGTGTGCATGAAACTTTTTATTTTCGCCTTCGATTTCGTTTTTTTTTAAACGCCATGTGAAAAGAGTGTATTTTTGCAAGTATATGCGGTGCATTTGAAGAACACACAGTTGCTCAGCTTTGTGCGAGCTCTCACTGCGTAAATAGATAACAGGCGTATGCCTGATCAGTCAATAAAACCTTAAGTCAACAAAAAACAAACACTACTCGGTTGTGTTGTTTGCAATATATTATTCAAGAAATAACCCATTGAAGGAAGTATTTTTGTGTTTTAGTTTTTATCAAGTGTTCAACATTTCGTTAGCGAAATGAGGCTCTAGTTTTTAAGAATGGCATGATTTACTGTGGTCGATAGTTGCTCGAATTGAGTTTACTTCTTTGAGTGCAGTATGCCATTTGTGTAACAGTTCGAGCAGATGTGGTATAGACACTCCTTTCTTATTTCCGAACTGGAAGCTATGTATGTTGTGTCTTATTTCTCTATTTAAGAACGATGCTATTATTTATTAGTTCTTTTGGTAGACATATGAAACTAATCCCCTTGATGATGTCCCTTCAAAGTGTCCAAGGGAATACATTAGTGTTCGCGTTCTGTGTGTTTATGTGTGTACGTGTGTGTGTGTGTGTGTGTGTGTGTGTGTGTGTGTGTGTGTGTGTGTGTGTGTGTGTGTGTGTGTGTGTGTGTGTGTGTGTGTGTGTGTGTGTGTGTCAATCTGTTGTGAACAAAGTGTTGTTGGCAAGATATCTCGAGAACGAAAAGCTGGATGGGCTTCAAACTGTTTATTCCTTGGGTAGTTCAATCATTTTTTGGCTTAGTTATTCCTTGGAGAAGTCACTGTTTTTTGCTAAACATTTAACACATTGCGTATTACGTGATATCTTTTGCAGAATCTAAGACCATCTCCCACCTCCTTTCCCTTTTTCGGCTATTTTGTTTTCCAAGCACAGTTTTAAGTACGCTTGGAATTTCAGCGTTTTCCAGAAGATTCTCCAATGTGCCTGCATTCTTTAGACATGCTTGAAAAAACTGGCAAGATTCCCCAAGATTCCAAATTTGTATGAAATCTGGGCCTGTAGATTTTCCTAATTTCACTTTAAACATTTGTTTTTCAACATCGTTTTTCAACATAGGTCGTTTACAACAGCTTGAAATGTGTTTGTATTTTTCTTGCACGGAAAGTTTGAAATTTATTTTATATGGTTCGACCAATTTTGGGTGTCGTTTATTCAGGTAGCAATATTTTTTCTTAAGTAGCTACTTCTTAGCTTTGTACACGTTCCTTTGATTCTGACCAATGCGCATGTTTATTTCAGGTGAGGTTGTACTCTGTTCGCATTTTGGACCACTGCGTATATCTTATTAACTTACGTGGATGTGCGGTTTGCCTTTCACTTCGAGCCATTGTACATGTTTATTTAACATGCTTCGATGCGCGGTTCGCATTTCAGACCAGTGCGCATTTTTATTTAACTAACATTGACGCAAGGTTCGAAGTTCGGACCAGTCCGCATATTTACATAATTTGCGTCTTTACGCGGTTCGCATTTCTGACGAATTTGCATGTGTGTTTAACTTCGTTGATAAGCGGATTAGCGTATTTAGCTTCGTTGATAAGTTTTTAGGGCCACTGCGCAAGTTCAATTAATTTACGTTGATGCGCGGTTCTTAATTTAGATAAGTGCGCATGTTAATTTAAATTACATTGATACACGATTGGCATTTCAAATTAGAGCGCATGTTAACTTGCGTCGATGCGCGGTTCGCATTTTGGACCAGTGCGAATGTTTGGTTAACGTGCTTTGATGCGCAGTTTGCATTTCGGACTAGTGCGCATATTTATTTAACTTGCGTTGATGCGCGAATCACTTCTTCTAGCCTTTGCCCATGTTTATTTAACTTGCTTTGATGCGCAGTTGCCATTCCGGACCAGCCCGCATGATTGGTTAACGTGTGTCCTTGCGCGGTTAGCACTTCGATCCAGTGTTTATTTAACTTGTGTCGATTGTTGGTTAGGATTTCGGAACAATGCGCATGTTTATTCAAATTCCGTTGATCAATGGTTCGTATTTCGGACCAGTTCGTGTGTTTATTTAGCTTGCACTGATATGCTGTTGGCATTTCGGACCACTGTGCAAATTTTTTCAACTGAAGTTCGCGTTTCTTATTTCAGATCAGTGGCATGTTTATTTAACTTGCGTTGATGCATGGTGCTTATTTTAGGCAGGTGCGCATGTTTATTCAACTTGTTAATACGCGGTTGGCATTTAGGACCAGTGCGCATGTTTATTTAACTTGCGTTGATGCGCGTTTAGCATTTCGGACTGGAGCGCATGTTCACTTGCGTCGATGCGCAGTTTGCATTTGGGACCAGTGGGAAAATTTATTTAATTTGCGTCAATTAAGGGGAAAAAGATTTTGAAAATTGAACTCCCGAGCATGTTTTGTTACGTTGACACCCGAGCATCCGAAAGATTAACCGCATTGTAAACACATCGAATAAGTTTTACCTGATGCACCTCAAATAGATGTATTGTTACGTTGGCACCCGAGCATCCAAAAGATTAACGGTGCCGCCCACAGGGATTAAGTTTTGCCATTTTTGCTTGCACCCCAAATACCCTGATTAAGTGGTTTTGATTGGACTTTCTTTGATCCTGAGTAGTCAAGGTAGGCGATTTTTTTGTTTCGACTGAACTTCAGTGAAACCTGCAAAATTTGCCATTTTTTTCCTTTTTTTCACTTTGCCATTTTTTCCGTTGCCAGTATTTCCACTTGCCATATTTTCCGTACCATTATTTTCGTTGCCATTTTTTTTCCGTTGCTATTTTTTCCGTACCCCATTTGTAGATCGATCAGTACCTTTTTAAACCGTTTATTAACATTTGACAAGCTGTTAGCTTGCAAGGGTTATATGAAATTGTGCAAGCATCCGTTCGTCCCGTTTCTTCTTGACAGTTTTTCCGATTTTTTGGGTCTTCTTCTTCTCTGACACTATGGGTCCTAGGACCATGAAACCTGGGACGTATGAAGAGCTTTTTGCAAGTAACAGCACAGAACTTCACACAGTTGCTCAGCTTTGTGCGAGCTCTCACTGCGTAAACAGATAAAACAGCGTATGCCTGATCAGTCAATCAACCTTAAGTAAACAAAAACCAAACACTACTCGGCTTATAAGACGTATTCAAGCTGTGTTGTTTGCTAATATATTTATCTGAAGTTAAGTTATCAACCTATGGAGTTTTTGTTCTTGACAGTGGTTCGAGTTTTTAGAACATTATAAGCCGCATACATGCTGTGCCATAGGCTCTGTACATAGTTATTTTACACACTGTATGCATGTTGTAAAATACTTATATTATTCAAGAAATAACCCACTGATAGAAGTACTTTTGCGTCTTAATTTTTGTCAAGTGTTTAACATTTCGGTAGCGAGATACGGTTCTAGTTGTTACTGTTGGCATTTATTGCGTCAACTGAGGGGGGAAAAGATTTTGAAAATTGAACTCCAATAAATGAAAAATGCCCCTGATTTCGCCGATTTTTATCGGATCGCCTAAAATAAGCAAGTTTTTTAATGAAAGGAAACATTCCTTTCCCTAGGAAACATTCGTGAAAAGTTTAAAGAAGATCTCATTTTGAAAATTATCTACGAGAAATGTATAAATGGCCACAATTTGGCCAATTTTTGGTGGATCGCCAGAAAAAGGAACTTTTCACTAGAGTTATTCCTAGTAAACAATTATGCAAAATTTGAAGACAATCCTATCGAAATTTTGGGAGAAGAACCACTTGTAACCAAAAAATTGTAAATGCACTCCATTCGTCCAAATTTTACGGATCACCAAAAAGGTGAGCTTTTAAGAGGCGTCTAGCTAGAGAACAATCGTATAAAATTGAAAATAAATTCAGTCAAAATTGTGGGAGAGGAAGTATTCTAAAAATTAAACGCCAATAATATTTTTATTTTTAAATCCGCACTAGTTACCCAGCCTTTCGCGGAACGACAAAAAAAAGTTTCAGCAGAAGTCAACCTAAAGAACATATTACAAAAGTTAAAGAAAATCTTATCAAAATTGTGGAAAGAAGCATTTTGAAAACTGGCAAGCAAAACATTATAAATGCCCTCATTTGGTCAATTTTTGGCGAATGGCTAAATAGAGTAACTTAAGAGATCTCTATCTAGGAAACAATCGTATAAAATTGGAAAGGAATTCATTCAAAACTATAGGAGAAGAAGCCTTTTGTAAATTAAACGCCAATAAATTAAAAAATGCTGTTCCCCTTTTGGCCATTTTTTGACGTATCGCTAAACAAATTTACCTTCAATAAAGGTCTGCAAGAGAATATTCCTACAAAATTTAAGGAAATCTGATCGAAATTGTGGAAGAAGAAGCATTCTGAAAATTCACAACCAAAAAATTTTAAAAGATCCCCATTTGGCCAATTTTTGGCGGATCACTATAAAAGGTAATTTTTAAGATTAACCTGTCTAGAAAACAATCGCTTAAAACTGGAAAAGAATTTCATCAAAATTTTGAGAGAAGAAGCACTTTCAAAATTAAACGCCAATAAATTTTAAAAAATGCCCCCTATTTAGCCAATTTTTGACGGATCTCCAACACAAGTAAGTTTTCAAAAGAAGCTTATCTAGAGACAATTCGTACAAAAGTTGAAGAAAATTTGATCAAAATTGTGGCAGAAGAAGCATTTTGAAAACTGACCACCACAAAATTATAAAAGCCCCCGTTTGGCCAAATTTTGGCCTATTGCTAAAAAAGGTAAGTTTCAAGAGAGCACTTCCTAGGGAAGATTTATACAAAATTTAAAGAAAATCTGATCAAAATTGTGGGAGAAGAAACATCTTACAAATTGGTAGCCAAAAAATTATAAATGCCCCCATTTGACAAGTTTCTGACGAACCACCAAAAAAGTAACTTTCAAGAGAGGTCTACATAGAGAACATTTGTACAAACTATAAAGAAAATGTAATCAAAATTGTGGGAGAAGAAGCATTTTGAAAATTGGCAATCGAAAAATTTGAATTCCCCGTATTTGGCCAATTTTTGGTTGATCGTCGAAAAAAAATTAAATTTCAAGAGAGGTCTAAAGGTGAATAAGCATTTTAAGTAAAAGTTTACATGCATACATTCGTACATGCAGAGATGAAATCCCCTCTATTGATATGATAAGACCAGCTCTACAAAGTCGGCTGGTCTAAAAACGGCTTATACTGTCTTTGAACTATCCCCATCTTTTCATACTCCCGTGATATGTGTATCTTAGACCGACTCACGTTGGTTGGTGTATTAACGCCTGTATGTGCATAGAAAATTTTCTTGAAAAGCTTCTTCACATACAGTTTTGATCTGATTGCTTTCAAATTTTGGATGAATGTTTCCTATTTAGTTCTGTCTTGAAAAATTACGCTAAGTGACGAATTGCCAAAAATTGGCTATATGAAAGCATTTTGAAACTGTTTTGTGGGTCATCTTCAAAAATGAGGTGCCTCACCTGCAATTTCGATTGGATTTCTTAAAAATTTTAGCAGAATGTTCTTCAGGTGATCTTTTCCTTAAAAATTGTCTCTTTTTGGTGATATTTAAAAAAAATGGTGCCATATGAAAAAATGATAAAGAAAATGAAAAGTATTATAAATCTATGTTGTATTCAGTAGTTTTCACTATGAATTCGACTCCCACTCCGTGCTTGCAGAGCGATTTCTCATGCAATAAACTGGCATCTTTCGGTGGTAGCATAGCATGATAAGTATTAGATTAGACCATATTACCAGTAAAATGGTTAACAGACACCACCAAAACTTCCTCACAGGAAAGGAATAGTATCAATAGAAGTCCTACTGATGATAAACAGTTGCGACATAAGCATTTTATAATTTCTACTCCAACTATAGTTGAGGTCGGATCATGCGGCATAATTGAATTTTATACACATTAAACTAGATTGTCCAGGGACATTGTGACCAGCTGGGATCTAGTGAATCAAGTACAAAAGAGCTTGTAGGATCACTAAAAAGTGAGAGTAGCATTAGTACAAAATCTTAAAAACATACGCCTAAAACTTAGGCAATCTTACAAAAACTACGATTGTGAAAATTTTTTCTCCTTCAAGCGAGAGCATGAGGTCAATTCGTGAGTGTACACAAAAAGTGTTAAGCAAAGATCACCTGAACAGCATTATTCTAAAATTTTGAATCAATCCAATTGAACTGCAAATGCCAACGCATTTTGGAAAAAAACTTACAAAAAATTATAAAGCATTGTAATTTAGCCAATTTTTTTGTGAATCGCCAAAAGATGAGCACTTAAGGAATATTCGGAAAAAAATCGGCAGTAGTCCGATGGCTACGCGGGAGAAGAAGCATTTGAAGTTTATTCTGTGTTTACATGTGTATATGTGAATACAGACGATGGATGCCCCGCCCCACTGATGTGATAAGACAAGCCCGAGGAAATCACCGCCTAAAACTCATTCGATATATATTTATATATATATATATATATATATATATATATATATATATATATATATTGGAAACCGAATTTACTCTTACAACTTGTAGCTTTAACACTTAATAAGCATTAACCAGAACATCTATTGCATATATCATAAATAAGCATACTTAACACGCGCTGTGCTACCACAGGGGAGGCGTATTCGTTGCATAAGAAATCATTATGCAATAACTTTTTGGGAGTCGAAAAGTCAGTAGCAAACAGCGCTGTGTTTTGAAAAGTAATAAAACATTTGGCTGCCTTTACTATCTCTGTCAATGGTTTGGTTTATACGACAAGTGTGTCCAATTAAAAATGTAATAGCAGTGCAATTTCATCAGAGGTTGAAAATAATTTTAAAAATGTACAATTTTGCATAGTTTCGGCGGATCAAACTAAGATATTGTTACAGCCAGTAAAACAACCTATATATTTTATTTTGCGATACTTAACCACAGAAGAGGTCCTTTCCATTCCACCATTTTGGATCTACTGTAACCATTCGCCCTCACATCTACTCCCGTAGGTAAATAAGTATTTTGAGTAAAAGGTTACATAAATACATACATACATACATACATACATACATACATACAGATGACGGATGCCTCCACTCATGTGATAAGAGCTGCTCGATGAATCGGGTTTTAAAGACATAAAGTTCACCCTATCAGTTTGACAGTGGGAGGTTGTGACGAAGAGATTTGTGGAGTGATAGTAAAAAGGAGCTAACTCGGAACAATCCACGGATTCTTGTGAAAATATCTGAGTCGCAAGCGGGGCTCGAACTGGGAACCATTCGCTTTATAAGCAAGCATGCTACCACTAAACAAAAAGCTGCAACTCATGGAAACAGCCAAGCTCAATAAACAATGACCCTATTGATATAGTTATCCATATTGAAAAAGTTTATAAACTCTCAGTTTAAAAAGACGAGGTCGTCTTATTTTTCTTGGTGATAATACAGTATTCTGTAATATTACAGTATTTCCAAAGTGTCAGTACATTTTAAATACAATAATGGAAAACAGATCAATTATTTTATCTCTATCAAAGTTTCCTCTCTTTCCTTGTGGTGTACTCCATTACATGCCAATTTTCCCCCACCTTATTTAGTTCGTGCAACGTGCCGGAAAAATTACCCGACACCACAGCTACTCTAGAATGGCTATGGGGACCAATTTATTTTCGGAGGGCAATCTCGAAGCGGCTCCCAAAAAAATCGACTCAATGTAGGGTAACTTCGTGTTCGTTGTTTCGCTTCAAAAACATATGTTACAAAAAGAATAGGCAAAATTCTTACATAAGAGGATATCCGCGTTTTTTCGTCTTGATGATCATCGAGTAGCAGTAAAAAGTACTACAAATCACGGTGAGCGATAATATGGGTTTTTCGTGTTTCCTTTACAAGTCACAGACTGAAAATACACCTACGAGTAGAAAGAGCATCGAATATTGTCCAGTCACAGAGCTGTTTGCTCTTCCCCGTATCGCTTAGCAGGCGCACAGAGTGGAAGTCATTGCGTTCTTTTTTTTTTTTATGAGAAGTCGCCAATATTTTCGACCTGTAATATCCTAAATAATAATAATAATAATAATATCAAGTTTATTTTCCATAAGCTGTAGTAAGTACAATGAAACAGTCTAACATTCTAAGTTTATGTACATCATTATTTATATGGAAAAGGGTAGATTCAAAAAGTTGCGAACTTATACAGAGGAATCTACCTTATTACGTTATTAATATCTTTCTACTAATATTATTTACTATATACACATTGTTAATCTACGTAGCAAAATTATAAGTCTAACATTACAATTATATTTAGACTTTTTTGTTGCTATGTTTACAAAAAGTGCGATGTTCATGCGTAGTTATAACAGGTTGTTAAGTTTCGCTTATACAACTTCTTGAACTGCAAAACGCTTTTACAATTTTTAAAATAAGAATCGAGGTTATTCCATAAGCTTACACCTGTAGTAGAAATACAAAATGATTTTAACTTTGTGCGCCTGAATTTAACGCAAAAATCACCACATTGTCTTGTGTTGTTGGTATTAACATCGAAGATATTCAGCAGTTTATGGTAGATTCTTTGCTCTTGCTCGAAACATAACGACACAAATATTAACCATAACAATATCTACAAATTTTAACAGTTTATATTTTGAAAACAATGGCGTCGTATTTCAAACCTAGGCGACTGCCTAATGATCCTAACAGCTCGTTTTTGAAGTTTGATTATTTTGCTTAATCTGGACATGTAAGTGTTTCCCCGTATTTTGTTGCAGTAATTAAGGTATGGCAGTACAAGTGAGCAATATAGCGTATGCAAGGCGGACGGATTCAATAAATATTTCACTTTATACATGACTGCTATACTTTTATTAAATTTATTCTGCACATGTTTAATTTGTTGTGCCCATGAAAGTTTGCTGTCTATCATTACACCAAGAAATTTGGATGTATAGACCCTTTCAACTTGATTTCCATTTTTTGTGATGTTATAATTTTTTCAGCAAACTTATTAGAAAATACTATGAAATTAGTTTTATTCACATTCAATGACAACTTATTAGCTCAGAACCAAGTCAAGTTTTTTAAGCTCTGAACAGACAACTCTACAAATTTCATCGACATCAATACCAGTATAAAAAATGTTTGTGTCATCCGCAGACAAAATAACAAGAAGTAGTTTTGATATATTACATAGGTCATTTATATACAACAAAAATAACGTCGGTCCCACCACACGAAACATTTAAAAAATCTGAATCCGCTTCATTAAACTTGACATACTGTGTTCTATTTGAAAGATAACTACTAAGCCACGTTAGTTTTTTTCCTCTAACGCCATAAAGTTCCAATTTATTGAGCAAGATTTCATCTTGATAAATTTGTACTGGCAAACGATGCCATTAACAAGAAATCATATGTGTCTGTTCACGATGTTAACATATAAATATTTTTCGCTATCGCTTATTCATAACAGAAGATATGTGTTAAAAAATGGGCAATATTTAATAATTTTATCACTTTTATATCTTGGTTGATACTTAAACTAAGATAAAGCTTATTTCTTTATTTCGCATTGGGGGATTTGTATCCTGATTTGTCTCTGTCTCTTTGTAATGTGTGCACGGTATTTTAGGGTTGAGTCTGAAGGGATTAACTAACTAAGGACGTTGGGAGGAGGTCTGCATGGGAAAGCATCTTAATGGGGAAGAGTCAGTTAGGTTACAGGATATATCGGGGTCTAGTTGGAGAAGTTAAAGGATATGCCATGGTCCTTATTCAAGTCATATAATGCTGCACGGATACATCCACAGTTATATATTAAAGAATCATATATAAATTACATGTGCAGTCTTTTAACTTTTCACCCGCTGCCCATACGCACATTTGTGACATCATCCAATTTGCGTATGACTTAGGGTACGCCTTGGTTAAAAGACATTCCACATTCCATGCGCATGTATTT
Source organism: Protula sp. h YS-2021 (assembly GCA_949752745.1). Lineage (NCBI taxonomy): Eukaryota > Metazoa > Annelida > Polychaeta > Sabellida > Serpulidae > Protula > Protula sp. h YS-2021. Next base: position 73,238,821 of record OX457026.1, read on the forward strand.
ATGGATGCTCATTAATATATCAAACAATTATACTTTATACTAATTTCTTCCCTTTTTAGACCAACCGACTTCGTCGGGCTGGTCTCGTCACAGCAATAGAGGGGCATCTGTCGTCTGTATGTACATGTGTAAAATGCTTCTTATCCTTCAGTTTTAACCGTTTCCTTTCAAATTTTGTACGAATGTTCTCTGGATAGACCTCTCTTGAAAAATTAGTTATTTTGGTAATCCGATAAAAATTGGTCAAATGGGGGCATTTGAAATTTTTTGAATACCAACTTTCAAAATGCTTCTGCCACAATTTTGAACAGATTTTATTTAAATTTTGTGCGAATGTTTTCTGTTTAGGCCTCTCTTGAAAAATTAGTTTTTTTGGCGATGCGCCCAAAATTGCCTAAATTGGGGGTTTTTTAAAAAATTATTGGTGTCCAATTTTGAAAATGCTTCTCCCGCAATGTTGATTAGATTCTTTTCCAATTTTGTAATGATGTTCTCTAGGTAAGCCTTTCTTGAAAATTACTGTTTTTGGTAATCCGAGGCATTTCATTTTCCAAAATCTAAAGCTACAGTTTGATTAGATTTATTCGATCTTTAAGAATATTGCTCTTTATGTACTGTTTTCTGTAACATTTATTTGCGCTCCTCCAAAAATTTTCCTCCTGCCGCCGTTTGTTATTCAAAAAGTTCTGATAGTAATTTTAGTCTGATTGCTTTCATTTTTAGGCGTAGTCCAACGTTAGGGCTGTTTGAATTTACTTCGTTTAGATGCACAGGAGACTGAGCAAATGACAGCCTTTGAAAAACTTCAGTAACCGGTTTTTAAACTATGACTACCACTTTTTGGCGTCTACACAAGTCTTGATACTTGATTGACTACATCTCAGCTGGTCACAATGTCCCTGGACAGTCTTGTTAAAATCTGGAAAACTAATGAAATCTCCTGGGAAACTCCTGGAAAACGGATCCAAAATCTCCTGGAAACTGCTGGAAATTGACCAGGAAAATTCCGCACGAACCCTGAGTATACTTGGGTAAGGGTTCGTTAAGAGTCGTACCTATTAATTAACAGAAGGAAAGTATGATAATTGAATGACCAGTTAAATAAATTATTATATAAATAATTATCCGCCAGGAACCGGACGGATATAGTTTTCATTCTGTCCGTCTGTCTGTCCGTCCGTCCGTCTGTCCGTGCCCACAATGATTATGCTATGTGTTGGATTTTCGGTACATCCATCACTTATGTGGTTTTTCTTCCTTATGTGGTGGTTCTTATGAGGTAGCCACATAAGCACCCATTGAGCACAAAACAAACCACATAAGGGAGTCCGTCAAAGTCCGTTGATCAACTGTCCTGTAACACCATCTGTTGGAAAATAATGCAACTATAAAGCTGATTTCTAAAGCAAATAAGGAGAGCAGCTTTTGTTTAAATCCCGCTGTGGGGTGGGGAGAATCTTAAGAATACACCCACTTCGAACAATGTTTGTATTTTGGGGGATTTTTTGAAGAATAAACTTCAAAGTGCGTTTCCTCCTACAGTTTTTGTCCGATTTTATTTATTTTTGGTATCTAGTACGAGGCAGTCCTAGATGGGTCGGGCATACGGCTTGTGCTTTTTGACTCGATCTTGAATTTTGATTTTAGGGGAAATTTTTGAAGAAAATACCTCAAAATGAATCTTATCCTACAGTTTTATCCGTTTATTTACCTTGTGTTAATGTGTGGTTATTATTTAAACATGCACACTGGTCCGAAATATGAACCGCGCATCGACGCAATTTAAGTTAACATGCGCCGTGATCCGAAATGTGAACCGCGCATCAGCGCAAGTTAAACAAACATGCGCACTGGTTCCAAATGCGAACCACGCATTAACGCAAGTGAAATAAACATGCGCACTGGTCCGAAATGCGAACCGGGCATCAACGCAAGTTAAATAAACATGTGCACTGGTCTAAAATAAGACACGCGCATCAACGCAAGCTGAATAAACATGCGGAGTTGTCCGAAATGTGAACCACGCACCAACGGAAGCTGAATAAACATGCCCACTGGTTCGAAATGCGAAACCGGACATGGACGCAAGGTAAATAAACATGCGCACTGGTTCGAAATGCGAACGGCGCATCGACGCAAGTTAAATAAATATGTGCACTGGTCCGAACAAAGAACCACGCATCGATGCAAGTTAAGTAATCATGCGCACTGGTCCGAAATGTGAACCGCGCATCAACGCAAGTTAAACAAACATGCGCACTGGTTCCAAATGCGAACCGCGCATTAATGCAAGTGAAATAAACATGCGCAGTTGTCCGAAATGTGAACCGCGCATCAACGCAAGTTAAATAAACATGTGCACAGGTCCAAAATAAGAAACGCGCATCAACGCAAGTTAAATTAACATGCGCACTAGTCCGAAATGCGAACCGCTCATCAACGGAAGTTGAATAAACATGCGCACTGCTTCGAAATGCGCAACCGGACATGGACGCAAGGTAAAAAAAAACATGCGCACTGGTTCTAAATGCGAACCGCGCATCGACGCAAGTTAAATAAATATGTGCACTGGTCCGAACAAAGAACCACGCATCGATGCAAGTTAAGTAATCATGCGCACTGGTCCGAAATGTGAACCGCGCATCAACGCAAGTTAAACAAACATGCGCACTGGTTCCAAATGCGAACCGCGCATTAATGCAAGTTAAATAAACATGCGCAGTTGTCCGAAATGTGAACCGCGCATCAACGCAAGTTAAATAAACATGTGCACTGGTCTAAAATAAGAAACGCGCATCAACGCAAGCTAAATGAACATGCGCACTAGTCCGAGATGCGAACCGCTCATCAACGGAAGTTGAGTAAACATGCGCACTGTTTCGAAATGCGAAACCGGACATGGATGCAAGGTAAAAAAAACATGCGCACTGGTTCTAAATGCGAACCGCGCATCGACGCAAGTTAAATAAATATGTGCACTGGTCCGAACAAAGAACCACGCCGCGATGCAAGTTAAGTAATCATGCGCACTGGTCCGAAATGTGAACCGCGCATCAACGCAAGTTAAATAAACATGCGCACTAGTCCGAAATGCGAACCGGGCATCAACTGAAGTTAAATAAACATGCGCAGTTGTCCGAAATGTGAATCACGCACCAACGCACGCGAAATGAACATGCGCACTAGTCCGAAATGCGAAATGCTCATCAGCGAAGTTGGATAAACATGCGCACTAGTCCGAAATGTGAACCGGGCATGGGCGCAAGTGAAATAAACATGCGCACTGCTTCGAAATGCGAACCGCGCATCGACGCAAGTTTAATAAATATGCGCACTGGTCCGAAATTTGAACCGCGCATCAGTGCACATTAACCAAACATGCGCACTCGTCCAAAATGTGAACCGCGCATCGATGCAAGTTAAATAAACATGCGCATTTGTCTAAAACAAGAACCGTGCAACGACGCAAATTGAATAGACATGCGCAGTTTCCGAAATAAGCACCACGCATTAACGCACGTTAAATATATGCACTGGTCGGAAAAAACCACGTATCGACGTAAGTTATGTAATCATGCGCACTGGTCCGAATTGTGAACCGCGCATCAACGTAAGTTGCATAAACATGCGCAGTGGTCCGAAATGTGAACCGGGCATCGACGCAAGTTAAATGAACATGCGCACTGGTTCGAAATGCGAACCACGCTTTGACGCAAGTTAAATAGATATGCGCAGTGGTCCGAAGTACAAACCGCGCATCAGTGCACGTTAACCAAACATGCGCGCTGGTCCGAAATGTGAACCGCACATCGACGCAAGTTAAGTTGACATGCGCCGTGATCCGAAATGTGAACCGCGCATCAACGCAAGTTAAAAAAATATGCGTAGTTTTTCCAAAGGCGAACCACGCATTAACGCAAGCTAAATAAACATGCGCACTGGTTTAAAATAAGCACCTTGCATTAACGCAAGTTAAACTAACATGCGCACTGGTCTAAAATAAGCACCACGCAACAACGCAAGTTGAATAAATATGCGCAGTTGTGACAGATAAGTTGTAAAATATCTTTATGCAGCAAAGTGCCACATATATAATTCCGTTTATTTACAAATGACACACACAAAGCTTAAACATTATTGGCATTGACATGACGCCTGCTGGGAACCACACAAGGGCACGGGCAAATATAAACCACCACATAAGTATTTTTTATTCTCAAATAATCTTGTCCGGGACCTACCACTTAAATGCATTTCAGGAATATCAAATGCTACCACATAATGCAGCCACCACATAAGATACCTCTCGTTGGCCCGTCCGTCTGTGCAATTTCAGTCTCACGCGCCTACAGCCCGCATTAGTGGGTGGATTGATTTCAGATTTTACCCAGGGGTGCTCCTAAGCATCCGCAGTGCAGTGACCAGGATTCGACGGGATCGGAGCAAAATTGCCGAAATGGCAAAACTTTAAAAAATAACAGAAACTGAATAAGGACTTTGCATAACACATATCAGTCTCACGCGCCTACAGCCCGCATTAGTTGGTGGATTGATTTAAGATTTTACCCATGGCTGCTCCTAAGCATCCCGAAGTGCAGTGACCAGGATTCGACCGGATCCGAGCAAAATTGTCAAAATGACAAAACTTAAAAAAATGGAAGAAATGAATTAGGAATGAGCATAACACATATCGGTCTCACGCGCCTACAGGCCGCATTAGTGAGTGGATTGATTTAAGATTTTACCCATGGCTGCTCCTAAGCATCCCGCAGTGCAGTGACCAGGATTCGACCGGATCCGAGCAAAATTGTCAAAATGACAAAACTTTAAAAAATGGAAGAAATGAATTAGGAATGAGCATAACACATATCGGTCTCACGCGCCTACAGCCCGCATTAGAGGTTGGATTGATTTAAGATTTTACCAAGGGCTGCTCCTAAGCAGAACCGGACGGATATAGTTTTCAAGCTTTTGAGTTTGTTTATTCATGGTGTTCTGAACTCAAAATAACCACTCCGCCTCCATTTTATCTATTTGTTACAGGCGGTGCTGGAACCGGCAAAAGTCATGTTATAAATGCCATTTATGTAATGGCGGAAAAAATGCTCAAAGCCCCTGGAGATGATCCGCTTTTGCCTTATGTTCTAAAAACCGCCCCCACTGGAGTTGCAGCATTTCATATTGGCGGTTGCACTGTTCACCATGCCTTATCGTTGCCTATACAATGTTCATCTTCAGATTGCCCACCATTGCATGCCGAAAAATTAGCTAAACTTCGCAATTTGTTTGCCCAACTCAGAATTCTTATCATTGATGAAGTATCACTTCTCAGCTCTAAAACCTTATATATGATTCACTCCCATCTACAACAAATAATGGATTGTTCTTCGGATTCTGTCTTTGGCGTAGTGTCCATTCTTGCTGTTGGAGACCTATATCAACTACCACCAGTTGGGCAGAAATATATTTTTCAAAACGTGCCTTCTCAGCCATATGCAGCCTTATCTGTTCATCTGTGGAAGGATTTATTTAAATTGTGCGAACTTAATGCAGTCATGCGGCAAAGGGACGACTTGCCCTTCGCGCAATTATTGAATCGGCTCAGGACAAACTCGTGCACAAAGGATGACTATTCCTTTCTTCGCAGCAGAACAATTACTTACGATTTGTCCAATCCAGAATAACCTTTGCAAGCTTTGCACATTTTTTCCACCAATGATGCAAAGGATGAACACAACCGCAGACTACTTGAGTCGATCGATGCTGAATTGATCCGAATTCCTGCCGTGGACCAATCGCTCAAACGTACTCAAAACTCGAACACTTCTTTCAAGATTGGCAACCTTCAAAAAAATTAAGAGTTGAAAGTTGGTTGCAGAATAATGCTTGTTATGAATGTCGATGTTGCAGATGGCCTTTGTAATGGGTCCGTTGGAACAGTAGTTGATATAACAGTGACTGAAGCAGGTGTGGTCTCTTGCTTGTGGATTCAATTTGACACTGTCACAGTGGGAAAAAAATATCAGATCTCACATAAAGCATCCACTGTTCCAAACTGCGACTAGGATTGAACGTCATGAGGCACTTCTGCCTAATAATGTGTCACAAAATATCAGAAGAATTCAATTCCCCGTGTGCCTATCTTTTGCGACAACAATTCATAAAGTCCAGGGCCTAACTCTTGACAGAGTGGTGGTATCACTGCAACACTGGACTAAATGTGGAATGGCTTATGTTGCTTTAAGCCGAGCCAGAACTATCGATGGCCTGTCAATCATCTACTTTGATGAAAAGAAAATCAAGTGCGATCCTCTAGTTGTCAATGAAATGAAGCGTCTGCATGATACATCTGTAATAGGCCGATTCTCTTCTACATTCTGCGAGGGGCAGTATGCAGTTTCTTTAAACACCAGATCGCTTGTAGCACATCATATCGACATTTGTGCTGATCAGCGACTTGTAAATGCAGCCATTATAGCTGTGAGCGAAACATGGTTGACATCACATCATGACAACTGCAATTTCTACATTCCGTCACATGATGTTTTCCGAAACGATGGCTTCACTAAAGGCGGTGTTGCATTATATACCGATACGTTACTGAAAGGTAGAAAAATTACCGTTGACACAACGCTTCAAGCTCTTTGTGTGAACATAAGGTTTCCACAAGAAACCTCTGATACTGTAATTTGTGTCATCTACAAGTCGCCAATCTATCCGGTAAACAAGTTCTGTAAATATCTTCGGGAACTTCTCGTCCAACTACCATTGAAAAGAAACAATCGTGCTTGGTGACTTCAACATAAACATTTCACAGAAGCAGTCGCCATTACTAGATCTTATGAATTCATTTCATCTTCTGCCAACCTCGTTTGAAGCAACAATGCCATCTGGTCGATGTATCGATATTATCTTCACACCAAATCAACCATATACCACTGGCTCTACAAACCTGTACTTCACTGACCACAAGGCTGTATGGTGTTCTTTGGAACAGTTGTTCACAGGAACATCATAATCAGGTATGCAATTTGCGCGAACCCGGCGGATTCATGCTTCTCGAGCATCTAGTTAAACTAGTGCTGCCAATCCCGAAGTAAACATAAGAGTATAGGCTTATATTACAAACTTTTAATCGACACCAATTTAGTTTCTTGTTTTTTTGTAAACAAAGCGAAATGTGTTCCCGACAGAACCCACAATTCCAAAATAACCATTTTTCTTCGTACTGAAATAAGGATTTAGTCCTGCAAAATAATCATAATTCAGTTGTTCATTCATGGAATAACCAAAGAATCTGATTTAAGATTCAAATTGATATTAATTTGAAGTGCTGTTCTAATGTGAAATTCTAATATACGTATATGTATCATAAATACATGTAAAAAGATCTGTGAAGCTGTTCGTGATTTACAGATAAATGAGATGGCCGTTTGTCTACAACTCCATTACGTAGTCAGATAAAAAAACTAGCATTCTTTTTTTTTTTTTTTCGCTATTCTTGACCAAAGAAACGTCTTTTTAGCCATGACTGATGTTCTGTTTCATTTCACTGATTTGGGGTTATTGTAACCATTCGTTCTACTTCACCTCATATAGGATACTTGTATTTGTGACTCTGTAGCAGCTCCTCCTCTTTTACTTAACCCTAAGTGAGGTTCTCTTGACTTTAAATGTGTATATCTGTCTGTCAAAGCTTTCATTTGTTCGGCTTATAGTTTGCTGTGTACTGAGGCTCGGATTCTGCATACGAATCCCAATTATACAAAAATGTATTTAAAGTCCCCGTGCAATATACAGTTTGCGGAAAATTGCAAGAGTTGGCCTTTTGCCCGGATGAAACCTATTTTTTTTTTCATTTAATCCACAATTGACTAGCAAAATTTATTCTTGCCGGGCGGTAAAAATCGACCAACCCTGAAAATTGACGAAGTTTTTAATACACTTCATTTCGTTTATTAATTCATAAATGTGCAGAAAAATAAGCTTTTGTACTCATTTGTCGCTTGAACAAATATTAAATGAAGGGGCGTGTTATGCCTGTAGGAATGCACTCATTTAACTGATAGATGAAGAAAAAGGCGTAAATTTATTCCGAATTTTTGTTGTAATTTGTTCCGTGCTTTTTGAAATATGAATCCAGAAGATAGTTGGTACAATTGCAAAGTTTATTTCTAAATTGCAATAAAGCATTATCTTGTTTGTAAACAGATCTTAGTTTTGCGAGAAGTTTGTTGGGTTTTTTTTTTTTCAATATTCTTTTTACCACAGGTGGCCTTTGGCCACTTGTGCTATACCCATCGTGTGGGGAGTCTGTCCGTCCGTCTTGAGCTTCTTCTTTTTACTACTGCTCTTCCAGTTTTCAGCGGATCACAGTAAAATATTACTATTTATCCTAGCTATATGCAACCTTGCTCAGTGAAAATATATATATTGAAGTTGTGCAGAGTCATTTTATTTTTCAAATCAGTCAAAAATTGCCAAGATTGCGACTTGTCAAAAATTGTTATTTTTGAGGTTACTGTAGTGTAACACTTGGTTGCTTTCTACGTGAGTTCGTTGAAAGAGAGAGGCAAATGCTTCAGTAGCTAATCTGATACTCTGTTGAGCTTCTATCACAAAGACGCAACGAACACGGTACTATTTCACTGTTCTCTCTTCTCTATCAGTTCAAGTAATGTTTTTTCCTTCCAATCATTCCTATCGGTTGCTGATTCCTATATTCCAGTGATTGTTATCGTTTAGTCAATCACAGTGTTCAGTTGGGGCCTGCTCCCTCGACGATGGCTTGTTTACATAGGTCTGGTTTGGCACATTTTCCGCGGTACTTTGTCAAACTTATGATTTGCATTGATCATCTCTCAAAAAAATAATGTGGTGTGGTCGGTTTTAGATTGTGTAGCCAAGGCAGTAATGGCAAGCACAGGCATGCAAAGCACTGGCGAAAATACGGCGGTGAAATGTGGTCATTATAAAAGAAGATGCACCTTTATAGTGAGTGTTGTTCAGTGTATATCTCTGTTATTTAGCGAAAGATTTAATTGCTTAGCTAATGATTAGTCATTGTCATATTCTAAGACCGATAATATTCAAGAAAAAAATCATGTGCAATGTTTTTAGGGGGAAAGGAGATTGGATGCTTAGGTGTAAATGTAGGTGCTTATATAGTGTTGAAGATAGGGAATTGTTTGGATTGTTGAGGTTGGGAAGCTGTTGTAAATGCGGACCATGTAGCAAAAACAGAATCTGAGCGTTCGCAAATAAAATATTTTCGGAACATACCCAAGTCACAAATGTAGACTGAGTTCTGTTTCACTGTTTAGTCACCGTGTTGCGGCAAACTTTACCCATGCCGGCTTTGCCACGACGAAGCAGAAAGCCATGAACTGGACAGGTACACTGTCCAGGAAATCCAGTGCACCGAATGTGGAGAAAGGCAAGGGGTAAGTCGCAACTGAAGGTGAAGGTATAAGAATGAAGTATTGTTTTTTGCAGTGGGTGTACGAAAAACTGGAGTGCACTGGGAAAGATGGGGGGTATGGGTTTCTTTACAGATCGACATTTCCACCCACACAGGCGGTTTATTTTCCCAAGGGTATTTGTTCGCTTTGAAAGTAGCTTTTAGCCGAGAAAAGCCCCCATTCCACTCCCCATCCACCCACCTAGGTTTCTGTTATAAAATGCACGCTCCTTTTTTATATCAGACATTATGGCGAAAATAAAACATGTAGGTGATTGTGCGTAATTTATTCGTAATTAATAAACTGAAATGTCGAAGTGTTCTTGTGAAATCTCAATTTTGCAGTGAGCAGTTTATCAGAATAGCACTTGCCTTGTCCCACGGCTGTTTTACACAGGTTAGCCCAAAGTGCAGCAAGTGTGGTACGTCTTTCGGAAAGTACTTTTGCAGTATCTGCAGACTGTACGATGACAACCCCAAAAAGCAATTCCATTGTGATGCGTGTGGTCTGTGCAGGTACGAGGAGCGCTTTATCGGTGGGGATGGGGGTTATGTTCCACCTATTCCCCCCCCCCCCCTCCTTGGGATAAAAAAATAGTGGGGGGGGGGGGAGAGTGTATGTTTTTACACCTGTTCTGCGAAAGCGCAGGGAAGGTGTATCTTGGGATTCCAATTTTAAATAGTTGACTTGTTTGGGTAGAAACTTCAGATAAAAAGAGGGAAATGGAAAGTACGTTCACTCGATGCAAGTCACTAAACTTCTAGAAAGTTTCAGTTACAGAACTTGGGGAAATGAGCCATTTGAAAATAAGGCAGCATCATAACCGTTCATATAGGACCAGAGTTGTAAGTAGAAAGTATGTAGTAAATTTAGGAGGTCCTCAAAAGTGTTCAGTTGATATTTGATTGATGTCAGGGTTGGTGGAAAGGACAACTTCTTCCACTGCAAGCGCTGTGATATGTGCCTGGGCGTGGCACTGAAAGACAAGCACAAGGTACGCCTCGGCTCATATCCCCTTCCTGTCATCTCGTCGTAAGGTTTTCAGGTTTGCAGCAGGGTTGGGTTTCTCCCAGGCAGAAAGGTATTTCTCCCCTCCCCATGGGAGAAATAGGGGAAAAACTCGGGATTTAGGGTTTCTCCCAGGGAGAAATGTTTCTCCCGGGGATAAATGGGGGAGAAACAGGGGAGAAACGTCGGGCATAAAAATTCTTTCAACGTTTATTTGCATTTTATTCGAAATTATTTAATAAACTGTCATGTCATCAACATTTGGCACATTTCTGTCATGTTTAGTGCATTTAGATGGGGATACTTTTGCAAGATGAGATTTTGCCAACTGCTCGTTCCCGCAGTAAATGCATTTAGCATATGATTTTTTATCCTTCACAGACAAACTGAAGTGCTCCCAAACTTTATCTTTAGGTCTTCCTCCTTTAAACATTTTGAGTTGATAATTTAAAGGCAGCACAACGACAACAATCGTAATTTGTTGTTATTTCTCCCCTGGGGCAAAAACCCGGTTTAAACCCAGGGTAAAAACCCTAATGGGAGAAACCTGCCAACCCTGGTTTGACGTGACACTAGTGTATATAATTTATCCCAAACTTCTCATGTAGCTAGATGGGAGTTTTTGCGGCATTTGGTATAGTTTTAGAGAAATAACAACCCTCATGTACCCAAAGTAAAAAAAAGTTCAATGTGGGTGGGAATGCGGAGTAGTTAAGACTTCATCGCTAAATGCCTGCTTTATGTGCCGCAGTTCTGTAACATAAATCTTAAATGTTACCACATCAATCTAGAGATGAGGGCTGTAGATGTGACAACGTAATCAAGCTTTTCATTTGACGACAGTGCGTAGAGAAAGTGTCGCGTGCGAATTGCCCTGTCTGTATGGAAGTCCTCCACACGTCGACGGCTGCAATGGCTGTGCCGAGGTGCAACCACATGTTACACAAGTAAGTAGCCATTTTTCAACCCAAGAAAAAAATGTCTGCTTACGCATCGGCGAATTATTTTAGTTAAATATGTATTGAGAGAAACTTAAGTTCTTAACTTTTTATTGGAAAAAAAACGCACTTATTTGGCTGCATTAGATCACCTTAGCTCTAGGATACCATTTTTTGTTGATTGAAAAAATGTCATTAATTTGAAAACATAAACGTTCACCTCTGAGCCGGTTTATAGTTTAACTTGAATAGAAAGGAGGCATTTTTGTTTGGTTTCAGAGACTGCCAGACTCAACTCTTGCGTAACGGGTAACCCTTTTTGCGAAATTCAGACAAATTGGTTAATTTTTGAATATATCGAAGTTCTGAGCTTTTACAGTCATAAATCTTGAAAAAAATCATTAACAAATCAAGTAAAAAATACAGCGTAACAAGTATGGCGAAAAATAGATAATTTCATGCCCATGCGTGCAACAGAGAGTTGCTTCTATAGCAGGTGAAAAGCCTGGGAAAATAATAGTGTTTAAGATTGTCAATGCGGTATATTCAAAGCTTTTAAATTATCCTTTGGAGTAATATGTGATCTAGATATTGAGCAGCATAATCCCGTCGAACTCTTAAAGGTGCGAACATGCGATGGTGGCAGTAGATATTTATCCCCAACCCCTAACGGCTGACTTTAAAATGCTGTTTGTTCGTACGTCGCCCAATCACAATGTTTTTTCCGGACGAAGTACAAATTGTATACAGTAAAAATGTATATTATAGATGTGCAATAATTTTCTAACCGACCAAAAATTGTAATCTTCGTCATTTTTATATGTCTTCCCTAAGGGGAGACATCTATATATTTTGTTGTGTCCGTACGTCTGTCTGTCTGTCCGCACCGATTTATCAGAAACTAACGAGCCGATTGTCTCAAAATTTGCATGCATGTTTGGGGGCACATGTCCAGTTGATGCCAATGTTAATTTTTTGTCGTTCCTCCAAAAATCCTATTTTTGGCGAATTTTTGAACTTAGGGGTGTTTTCGTGCAATTTTTTTACTTTGTGTAGGCGGTATATCCGAAAAGGTTGGTTGGATTTTGCTCAAACGTTGCGAGAAGAACACACATATAGTGTAAATGTTCACTGCTATTTTATTTTTCAGTTCGTTAAAAATTGTATTTTTGGCGATTTTTTAAATTTTTGACTTGTGTGTTTTTGACTCAGTGTATTCGATATTTCCGAAACTATTTACTGGATTTTGCTCAAACCTTCCAAGAAGTACGACCATAGAGTGCAATTTTACACTGAAGGGCTATTGTTTGTTTTCGTCAAAAAATGAATTTTTTGCGATTTTTTGAAATTTTTTGTTTACGCTTTATTAAGTTTGAGTCATAATTAAGAGACGGCCTGTCGGATCTTCACTATACCTTGCACAGTACTAGAATATATATTGGAGGTGCAGCCTATTTATTGTTTTTTTGAGTAAATTTTCAATTTCTGAAAAATGTTTGAAAAAAAATGAGTGTCGTTGTATTGTGCAGACGACATACCCGTGGGGCAATGGTTAACGTTGGACTTTAAATCGTGATGCCGTGTGTTCGATTCCCGGCTTGGGCGGTAAATATAATTTTTTTGCCGGATTGAATTGTTTTTTGGCAGAAAACATCCCTTAGTGGTCCTGTATACAACTTTTTATTTTTTAGTCAATTTTTTAATTTTTTTACGAATTTTTTAAATTTAAAAAAATACTCATATGGCCTACATGAAGTAGAAAAAAGTGTTAAAAGTGTACCTCGAACAATGGTTGAGGAGGGAGATCGATTTCAATATCCAAGATAGTTCTTCCTGCTCACTGCGAGTACGGCTTTTCGTTTTTTTGGAACGGTTCCGAAATTTTAATTTTTCTGCCTATGACGTTCAGTTACGAGTTATATGACGGCATTTATTGTTTAAAGCTCAGTAACTCGAAAACTAATGTACCTAGCGCTTCGGCACAAAATACATTATAGACTACTCTCAAGCAAGGAATTTTTTGGCATGCCAGCGTTGTACCTATGACGTCATTGTTTACAAATTATGACGTCATTTATTTTTGAAAGCTCAATAACTCGAAAACTTACGCACCTAGGGCTTTGGCACAAAATACATTATGAGACTATTTTTATGCAAAGAGTTTTTTGGCATGCCAACGTTGTACCTATGACGTCATCGTTTACGAGTCATGACGTCATTTATGTTTGCAAGCTCGATAACTCGAAAACTTACCCACCTAGGGCTTCGGCACAAAATACATTATGCGGCTACTTTTATGTTATGTTTTCTGTTCAAAGTGACTGATTGGGGGCTCGGGAGGCATATCCGTTTTTGTTTTAACAAAAACAATGGCCGCTCTAGTTTATTTAAAAATTTGCTTATTTTATTTTATTTACATTCATTGAATTAAAACAGTGACAAGAAGGATTCCAGATAGCTGCGCCCATGTAGAAGCAATTCGATTTGCTGGAAGCCTTTTGATGCTTGATTTACTAGGTTTCGGCTGGTCACAATGGCCCTGGACATGCTTGTTTATTTGTACAAGCCATTTTTGCAAGTGTCGACCATAACAATACACGTAATCACACGCAATACACGTAAAGAGAACCTATCGGATTGTTTTCGCGGATAACTGTACCCGAATCGTTTTGCGCCGAGTCCAGTCAACATCTTTTTCCTGAATACAGGTTAATTATTTGTCCGAAATCCACATAAACGACCAGTCATGTCACTCATTCAGAGTACATTTTCCGCAGAAACTCATTTAATTACCTGCTTCGGACCAAGGTTTGGAAACCACTGTCTGTGTTAATTGCAAATCAACAATTACGATTTTAGGAATAAGAAAACTTTTCTCAGCTATTCGAGGTTAAATACATAACGATATACTCTGAAACCTGTTAGCTGTAATAAATGCATTCATAGATTGCAATTTTAGGATATTAAAAAAAAAATTTCTTTGTGTTAATTGCACTTTTGAGAACATGAAAAAATGCTAACTACAGCCACCTTTGACAAATGCTTTTATCGGGTCTGTGTAACTCAAACGTCGAAATTTCAGCAATTTCACGAGATGGCTAAAAAATTCTACTCATTTTACGAAATATCTAACAAATTCCGCGATTTCACAAAATGGCTGAAATGTGACGAAATGGTGTCTTTCCAACATTCACTAGAACAGATCACACGCCAAGGCGGAAAGCAGAAAATCCGAATTTCCCTCAAAGCTCTTAAAATTTCCCAAACAGACCAGCATTTCATCCTTGTTTCTCATTGTGGAATTTTTTTACAGGAATTACACGTGCCCGATATGTAACGAGTCGTTCATGAACATGAAAGAGCACTGGCGCATTATAGACGCGGAGATTGAAAATACGCCTATGCCTGAAGAATACCGCGACAAGAAAGTCCATATACTCTGCCGTGATTGTCATAAGGTCGGATCAGATTTTCGTATTTTATTAGGGCTCGCAGTTTTGTAGTAAAAAATCGTTGTCGGTTGCCGCCCTTTTTTTGTCGGTCTTTGACCGTACCACTCTTTTTTGTCGGTCGGTGACCGCAGTCACCGACATTTACGAAGTGAAGAATTTATATTCAAAGACTTTATTTATTAATTAACACAGAACCACTCGAAATTGATGTCATGGCTAGTAAGGTATGGAGTTACTCCTGTTGTTTCAAATTTGTGCACATTGTGATGACAAACAAGGTAAACGAACACTATTCAGTGACATTAAAAGAACGTTAGCATAGGCATCTGGATATATTTAATCATGATGCGTTGATTTGTTGTTATTTTGCGAACCGAAATAACCGAGGTGTCGGTTATGAGCACCGATGGTTTCCCTTGGTGACCGCTTTTCGGTGACCTAAAGCGAACTCAACATTTTATCAGCTCTGGCATTTGCACCAAAGAGGTAAAGTTCGCGCAGCCTGATATAATGGCAGCAGTAAATGGCGTTACATTATATCAGGCTGCGCGAGCTTGACCTGTTTGGTGTAATTTCCGTCTGCTCAAAAGTACCGAAAAAAAGAACGTGTTTTAAAATAAACTAGAAGCTCATTCCGCTGGCGAAATGTTAAACACTTGACAAAAATTAAAACGCAAAAATGCTTCCTTCAATGGGTTATTTCTTGAATAATATATTGCAAACAACACAGCTTGAATACGTCTTATAAGCCGAGTAGTGTTTGGTTGTTGTGGACTTAAAGTTTTATTGACTGATCAGGCATACGCCTTGTTATCTATTTACGCAGTGAGAGCTCGTACAAAGCTCACTAAGCAAATGTGTATTCTGTGCTGTCGGTAAATGCTACGCATTTATTTGCAAAAAATACCCTCTTTTCACATGGCGTTTTAACAAAGAAAACGAAATCAAAGACGAAAATAAAAAGTGGCATGCACATGTTCAGATCAAGCTCTTCATAAGTCCCAAGTTTCATGGTCGTAGGGCCCATAGTGTTAGAGAAGAAGACACAAGAAATCGGAAAAATGTCAAGAAGAAAAAAAAAGGACAAATTTTGCTCGCGCAAATTCATATTAATCTTGCAAGCCAAAGGCTTGTCAAGTGTTAAAAATCACTTAAATGTAATACGTTGCTCTTTTTTCATAAATTGTAATGTGGTATCGTATGCCGAAAATAACGTGTTAAAAAATAAGGAAAATCATTTGGTTAAAGTACCAATATACACCTAACATAAATACCTCCTGCCATCTTTATAATATATTAATGGTTTGTTTGCAGGAAAGCGAAACATTATTTCACATCTTTGGGCAGAAGTGCCAAGTCTGTGGTTCATACAACACATGTGGTGCGGATGGTCCTTCCGGGGATAACCTCGATTACGGCTCTCCTGCTGCAGCATCCCACGTAGCTCACAGCGGCGCTGCGAATAGCGCCGAGGCCGGGCGAGTGGACGATGCTGAGGAAGCTGAGGAGATGGAAGAGGCAGAAGAAGCTGTGGCAGACTCTACCCCTGATAACAATCAGAGCTAACGGGCAGATCAAAACATAGCCATAAAAAACATGTAACGATATTACAGGTCAATTAAGAATATTTCAAAGGCTTCCAAAAACGTTCGGCCAGTAGTGTGTGACAGACACAATACGCTCTAGTCTTATTTAATCGGTTTTATGTATGTTTGTTATTTGATGGGGGGAGAAAGGAAGCGAGTAGGAGCAGGGCATCGTTCGGGGAGAAGGTTCTGTAAACTGGGTTGAAAAGATGTTACTGAAAATATGTGTTCTATATTTAACGCTAGAGTTCGCAATAGATCTTCGAACGGGCACCTACCGAAGACATTCAGCCGCCAACTGAAACTTCCGGTATTTCGGTTATTTGTTGTCTCATTTATGATTCCTCAAGAAAAAATGCACAGCATATTGAAAAACACGCATCTTGTATCGTACTGGGGGTTTTGTATGAGCTCTGTTAGCGGGTAAGAGGGTCCGTGAAAATTTGTGTGTAAAATATCACGATAATGGAAAGTCGTATCGACTTAAGACGTTGTACGGGATTCCTTTGGTCAATCGGGCGTCTTTGTCAACTTTTGATGCACAAGGGAAAATTAAGAAAGGCGTGTGACGCCATTACGCTAAAATCTTGTGTATGAAGAAAACGCATCTAACGTTATATTTTTAACAAGATCTTGCATGTAGAATATCTCAATAATGGAAAGTCGTATCGACTTCAAACTTTGCATGTCCTTTGCTTGGGTTAATCTGTCTGACATTATGTCAAAATCTTAATCGAAAAAGTTTTCCGCCGCTGAACGTCGGAGATTCTTTCAGAGTTGTTGGGGTTGTTGTTTGGTAGGTCTGAAAAATTCTATTTTGTTGCAAACTGGTCAAGCGAAGACCGCATATAACGTCATAATGTCGAGCTGTGTGCTTCTAACAAAATCTCGTGCGCAAAATATTTCGAAAAAGAGAAGTTGGATCTAGTACACACTTTGGTATGGTCACTCCATGGATAAGTCGTACAATTTTTCAGAACTTGAAACGCGTATGGGAAGTAAATGGACGGCACATGACGTCATTACGCTGAAACATTCTGTGGTACATTTTTCTTTTACTGTCCAGACCCAGCTCTTTAGTCTCTTGTGGCAACTGAGTATCGTGAGTAAACTCGTGTTGTGCTACGCTGGGGATTACAGCGTTTTTGGCAAGATATCGATCGTGCGATTACAGCGTTTTTAGCAAGATACCGATCGTGGGATTAAAGCGTTTTCAGCAAGATATCGATCGTGTGATTACAGCGTTTTCAGCAAGATACCGATACAGCGTTTTTAAAAAGATATCGATCGTGGGATTACAGCGTTTTCAACAAGACATCGCTCGTGACGCCATGAATGAGCCATTGTGGTAGTTCAAAACAGCGTCTGCACAATCCAAGGTATTAGTCACAGCTGTATGATCCATAGCTTTGTTATGTGCCTTTTTGTGTAAGGCTCACTAAATGGTATCACGTAATGAATTCCTTGGCCATGGGGTGTCAGTTGTATTGCATTATGTGGGCAACAACTACTACAATTTGGCTGCGTTGTGGGACACTTAAGCGATAGTTGTACACTAAGAATGTGATTCAACTGATTCATGGTATGTATCCCATGATTAACTAGATTGGCCAGTGTTTTTGTTAAAACAAAAACGGATATGTCTCCCCCGCCCCCCAATCAGTCACTTGGAAAAAAAAATCGCCAAAAATACATTTTTACAGAAAATCAAGAAAAACTTCGCAGAGAACATTTCCACTACATATGGATTCTTCTTGCCATGTTTCAGCCTAATCCAACAAACTGTTTCGGAGACATCGCAACAATTATGGGCAAAAAAGTTAAAAATCAAAAATTGAAAAATTCGCCAAAAATAAATTTTTAACGGAAATGAAGAAACACTTCGCAGTAAACATTTACAAGTTTTGTGAGTTCTTCCTGCCAAGTTTCAGCCTAATCCAACAAACCGTTTCGGAGATATCGCAACAATATGGCCCAAAAAATTAAAATTCAAAAATTAAAAAAATCGCCAAAAATACATTTTCAACGGAAATGAAAAGAAACTTCGCAATAAACATTTGCACTATATGTGGGTTATTCTTGCCAAGCTTCAGCCTAATCCAACAAACTGTTTCGGAGATATAGCAACAATATGGTAAAAAAAGTTAAAAATCATAAATTTAAAAATTCGCCAAAAATACATTTTCAAAGGAAATGAGGAAAACTTCGCAGTAAACATTTACACGTTTTGTGAGTTCTTCTTGCCAAGTTTCAACGTAATCCAACTCACCGTTTCGGAGATATCGCAACACTATGGCAAAAAAAAGTTGAAAATCAAAAATTTAAAAATTCGCCAAAAATACATTTTCAGCGGAAATGAAATAAAACTTCACAGTAAACATTTGCACTATATGTGTGTTGTTCTTGCCACGTTTCAGCCTATTCCAACAAACTGTTTTGGAGATATAGCCTGGCAAAATGAAAAAAAATGCACGAAACCCCAACCCCCTGTGTTCAAAAATTTGCCAAAAATAGAATTTTTGAGGTAACGAAAAAAGAAAAAAAAAATACCACGGGCATCATCTAGACATGTACCCCAATATGTATGAATGTTTTGAGAAAAATCGACTCATTAATTTCATAAGAACTCACTGCGGACAGACGGACGGACAGACGCACCAAATGCTATATATGTCTCCCTTAGGGGGAGACATATAAAAAATGTTACATGTATATTACATATTGCTAGTTGTCTTTTTTTAAAGTGTTTTGACAGTCATCCATCTGAGTTCCTTTATTTACCTTTTTTTACTGTGAGTTATGGTTATATTTACAGAAAAGGAAAATTATCCTTTTATTTATGCAAAAGGAGAAATGGATAATAGGTATTACAAAACTATCGGATTTAGTCAGGGATACATATGTTTTTGGTTTAATTAGGTCTCAATTGAAAGTGTATATAAATTCCCGTACACTGGTGTTTTGCGTGCTCTGGCCACTATAATTTGATCACATGGCTTTGGCTCCTGTCCACTGTTGGGAATATTTTTTCGAGGAAATTATCGCACATCCACATAGCTATGCAAACCCGGCAATGTTGTTTTTTTTTCTTAGTTAAACATGTTGTTTCGATTGGAAAGTGTTTTGTTTGAAAAATTGTGAATACAACCGAAAAGACTTAGGAGAAAGTAATTCGAGGTGACAGATTAGGGAGAGTTGATGTCAGAGAGATAAAATCAAGTATTCCAACTTCTGCGGTCATTTTATACTTAATTATTTATGCAGGTTAGTTTTCAGCGCGTTTTGCTGAATATCTCTTATAAAGATTTAAAGCAAATCCTCAGCCGATACTTAATACTTATATGACAATGTTTGCGTGTAGTTTTATTTTCCATGTTGACTCTATTGAATTATATGAATAAACACAAGTCTGGAACTTGCGATGCTATTTGGCTTCAGAACGAATACCTCCAATGGAGACACCGTTCAGATGGCTTCGGATGTAACCCGTCTGTCTAGTGGCCAGGTGAAAGAGTGAAAAATATTATTTGCACGAACAGGCAGAATTGATTGTCAAGCAGTTGTGTACTGTGCGAATCATGTTAAAACTGGCCCAGTGGTAAAACCATGCACGTGAAGACCTTATTTATTCAACAAAACTTTCAAATATATAGGCATACAAATAAAGTAGCATTCAGAACATTTAGCGTTCACAAATGGCATAATATCCTGGGATATTGTGTCCAGCCTGATTCACGCTTCCTTTCTTTATTAACCACACCCCTCCCTTCTACGCTCCGTCAATCTACAGTCAACCTCCCACAACTGTTCAATCCTGAGATATGTCGACCGCAAAATTCACGTCAGGTTAGCAAAGCTGTATTTCCAAGTTGTATAGTGTCGCCAGAAAGCTGAACAACTTGATTTGAACAAAGAAATAGGTTTTACACATTGTATTTTGTGTTGCTTCAAGTAACTTTTTTGAAGGCCCGTTAAGATCATTGTTTTTTTCTGCATGTTAACAGTTTTTGACATGGGGCCCTATTTTAAAATCACGAAGGGGGGTAAGGGGGGGAACGGTAATCAAAATTCGAATTTAAATTACCGGGGCGGGTAGCTCGAATTCGATTTTATATTACAGATGGGGGGGGGGGGGGGGGGGGGTAATAGAAATGCGGGGGTAATTTAAAATCTTTACACTGGGCTTCAACTCACGACCTCATGATTATCAGTCCAACGTGCTACTGACTTGGACAAACTACCCTTCGACTGGTGAAGAACCATCAAGTCGGAGCATATTGTGATTTTTCTGCAATTTGACTTTTTTTGGCCAAATCGCCAAACAAAATACAAGTCTCATGCCGGAGCTTGAGGGGAACATTCCTGTTAAATGAATTTGTACCAAGAGTAACATTCTTTGTGTGTGTGTGTGTTTTTTTTTAAAGCAAATCAATAAATAAAAAATACAAGCTGTGTGGAGGTTTACCCAGGGACTGTTCTGCAAAATTTCAAAACAATCGGACAAGAAATGTAGGAAGAGCAGAATTTGAAAAAATTGTTTCCACACACAACGAATGACGAACACCCAGCAAGTGATAAATCTGGGGATAGTCGGCTGGGCTAAAACCGAAATGGAAAAGTTTTATATTTCTTATAAAAGAATTTATGTCAAATATATAGAGGTAATGTCCAAAACTCAGGCACCTAATGCCCATTTTTTGTTCAAACAGAAATACAATCCAGCCCTCGAGGATAAATATTCCATTTAAGAGAAGTGTAATGAATTCTATTAATGAATTAGTAACAGATCTCGTGATTCAAACTGGCTTTAAAAAGCTACTATGCTTTTATTCTGAAAATATGAAATTCTGCAATATTGGTCTGGAAATGGAAAATGAGTAACTCTGTCTTGTTATTTTGAACTTACTGTGAAGGGATCAAACTTCAAATGATCATTGGTTAAATGTTTTTCATATTGACAAAAACTATCGATGAGGCCGGTAACTAAACATGCAAGAACTCTTAATTTCTGGTGGTATTTTATTAGCGTCTGAATTCACACCTAAAAATCTGTAATGCAACTTGACAAATTTTTATATTGTAGAGACGTAAATAATTATAACAGACTGTGAATTAAGAACTACTTTCAATTATGATAAGGAACCCGAAAACAAAGAAAACAAAGCCCATTTCCCCGCTCCTCTGCAGGCAACTCCGATGTCAAGGCACGATACCGTAGACTGCGCCACTAAAACAGTCTGTTAGACATTAACACTCTAACTTTATTTATAGTACAGACTAATTTGAACAAACGCTAATTTTACGTATTGTAAACAGTTGGTTTTCCATGTCCTAACTCTTCGTTTTTCCTATAATTTTTTTTTTTCCTTTTGTAAATGAAAAACAGCTTACGATAACCTGCTAAAAGTATAACTGAACACAAATCGGCCCACTACGAGTTAAAGCTCAGCAAAAGAACTACACATCTTCTGACTCCTGTTGTGACGCTTTCTTTTTCCTTTTCTTCTGTTTATGCACAGGCGAAGAAAGCTGTTCGGTGTTAGATATGCTTAAACTTGCCACGCTGTCTTCGCGCTTTCGTTTCTTCTTTTTCTTTTTGGTTACTTGGCTTGATACAGAAACATCGTTTTCTGTTTCCAGCTCAAGACTGAAGGTTCCCACTTTCATATCACTCAAGCCCATATCGTCGTTGAAACCATCAAAATCAGGCTCTGGTTTAATGACAATTAAATTTTGACCACTTTCATCTATTTGCACGTCATTCGTATCACACGACTTTTTCCTCTTTTTCTTGTGCTTTCCGGGAGAAGTGTCAAATGCTGGTTCTTCACTAACTGAGGGTTCGACTTTTACTGTAACACTGCACTGCATCGACGAAGCATCGCCAATATTTTCGCGTTCTTTATGCTTCTTCTTCTTCTTGGATTTTTTCTGCTTCTGTGATGGGCTGTCAGTATTATCGAAAGAAGTCTTCGTGTGTTCGACACAAGTCCCGCTATCTGACGTGGGCACTTCCGGTACAGACACGTTCACATCTGTCGCATTTCGCGCCGCTTTTTTGGCCTTCTTACGCTCCTTTCGACTAGAGTCGCATGCATCTTTCGGAGGCGTAAGTGCACCTAAACCAGAATCCAAGGACCCAATGCTATCATTATCTTCCTTTTTAATCTGTGAGAGATTAAATGACGTCTGCGAAACTGGTGACGTTTTCTCTGTTTCTGTCTGGTCGGATTTGCGTTTGTCTTTTTTCTTCTTCTTTTTTCTGTGCTTGTTTGCGTTCTCGTCTTCCTCGTGATCCGCATTCAGAGTGCTTGCTTCTTGCTTCACCGCATCACCCGGGGCTGTGCAGGTTTCGGCAACTTCGTCACATTCTGCATCCAATGCAAAGTCCGGGTTAGACCTGAAAGACATCATGTATACGGGTTTCCGTCTAAATAAACTGGACTGCTTTCAAACCTTCGAACAAATATTTTGTACAATTCAAAACAAATTGGCTTGTTTAAAACCGTTGAACTCATTTCCGTTCCATTTCGGCTGCCTTTAAAATGTTCCAATTTAGAATACTTTCGATTTTTACAAATCAATTTATTTCTAATAAAAACATCAGACACCCCCCCCCCCCCCTGGAAAAAAAATTAAACCCAGCCTCGCATTCACCATCATCCTGACACGTGATTTGTTCCGCTTCCTGGTCCCAATCGAAGATGAGTTAGGGAAATATCTGGCAGTAGAGTATTTTACATTTTGTGGTGTCTCACCATTTTTGAATGGACTTAATCAGAACCAACCCCACCCCCCACCCCCCCCCCCCAAAAAAAAAATGAAGTCACGCAAGGATTATTTTCTTTTCTGCGGAAATTACATCAAGATTCGAAATTGAATAAAAGCCGATATGGAGGGTAGCGACTTTCAGTAGTTTGTCAGCAGCGCATTATCTATCGACATTGTGTCTGCATAGATCGATCTGATCATGCAGCAAGGTACACCAGCTGCTGAGCAGGCTAGAAACAATGACACTGTTGACTAAACTGAGAAAGACACTACAGCATATTAAAACTATGCGAATTACGCAGTGTTTTCTCATGACAACGATAGGCTTGCCTATTTGCCATATTACTCCTATTTCAATTACTCACCTGGTTTCCACCAGCACTCCTCGGATGTTAACTACACCATGATAAATGTTGAGCTTTGTGATCTTGAGCAAGACATGCTGCCCTAACATCAGCTGTGACCCCGCCCACAGCTCACTTGTGTCACGTGGCCTGTGAATGGCAGCGTTGAACACGTGATGAACAAGACAGGACACGTGATCGTGACCTAGTTTGTTAACCACGCCTTCCACATGATCGCCAATCTTTGGCTGGAAGACCACGGCGTCCACTTCGCAGTCGAAATGCAGAAAGGGCTGTTCGTCGAGTATGTCGGCATAGCGCTGCCGGCACTTCGGCCGACCAAAGGCAATGGGAACTCCTTCTAGTCTACAACAAGGACAAAATGACCAGTTTAAAAAAAAAAAACTACACACGGATCTCATAAAAATTTGCATCGCACCTAAAATCAAATTTTTATCAAGCATTACTTCAGCAAACAGCTTACACGCAGATTTATTCCATTAAATTATATCTCCACGCTTTCGAACAAGAAATTCAACTCTGGCCTCTTGATTCAGTGTGTTTTTACTTGATCTATCAAACGAAAAAAAACATACCTTTCCGAATACAAATTAAGCTGACTGTTCAGTTGCTCCCTCAGACCTCTACCAACATTGCCAATAAACCGTGGATTTAATCCAATATGTTCTTTGGCCGTGACATACTTGACACACGTGTTCTTCTTTTTTGATAACTCCAGTGCTTCATGAAATGTAACAGTTGACATCTCACATCTGTGGCTGTAATTCAAAAGGTAATGGATCAACTGTTTCTGCAACGAACCAAAGTAATGCGAATCTCCTTTGTAACTGTCCACTTTTACTATATATTTTGCACGTGAAACACACATATACAATATGACAAGTTCCTTTATACCAAACTTGCAATGCACAACGTACACACGCAACAACTTCCTTGACCAGCTAAATCAAGTAAAAATTGGCACCAGATAAAAAGTTCAATCGCAGCATTTACTGTACCTATCAGCAAAGCTGAAAGCTGGCTAGAAAACATGCTCGACCAGTCTCTGCAACTAGCAGACAGCTATAATTATTTAATTATTTGTGATTTGGTAAACACCTCTGTATAATGAAGGTATGGGCGGTCCGGCAGTTGCTCATTATAAATAGGTTAACTGCACTGGTTAAAAGTTCATTTTTTCTGGCTTTTTGAATCCCAGTGTAAACTACCGAGCATCTTCGCTAACTAGCAGCATCGCATCTTTGAAGAACTTCTAAAAGTCAAAATGTGTACGCCCTTATCACTCAGGATCCTACCCCCTACCCTTCCTAATATATATATATATATATATGTGTATTTTTACTACAAACAATGTATTATTTAAAATAAGAATTTATGAAGCAAATAAGAAATCAGATATTTTTGTCATGGGTGAACTAACGCATTTTACGACTACGGTAGTCTATCCCGGAATAGACAACCGTCTATTCTGGAACAGACTACCGAAGTTAAAAGTTCTCTGGAATAGAACGTTTTTAATTTTTTCATACATATTACATTGTAGCATATATTACTTACAGGTTTTACAATATTTAAATTTAAAATTACACAAAAAACGTTCCATTTAAAAGGATTTGAAGGCCGGTAGGCTATTCCGGAATAGACTATCGTAGTCGTAAAATGCGTTAGTTCACCCATGACAAAAAATATATGATTTCTTATTTGCTTCATAAATTCTTATTTTAAATAATACACTGTTTACATTTTGTTGTCACTTAGAAACGCTCAGGGTTTCAACATGTGGAGGGACAAGGAGCGCTCTTTCTTAAAAAGATGCATTGCAAACGATAATTCGTTACTCCGAGGCAAGTTTTCTGCTAAGGTTAGGCCCAGAGGCTACGTGAATGGAAAATTGCAGCTGTGTAAAACAGGTTTGTCCAAGGACAAAGACCAACTCCAACGTGAATGAGCAAGGGCCGGTGCGCATGTTCGGCCAACGTGCGTTGATGCGCGCTTTGCATTTCAGACCAGTGCGCATATTTATTTAACTAGCGTCGATACGCAGTTTGCATTTCGAACCAGTCCGTATGTTTATTCAACTTCCGTTGGTGAGCGGTTCCCATTTCGGACCAGTGTGCACGTTTATTAAGCTTCCGTTGATGCGCGGTTCACATTTCGGACCACTGTGCATGTTTATTTAACCTCCGTTGATAAGCGATTGGCATTTGGGACCAGTGCGCATGTTTATTTAACTTGCGTTAATGCGCGGTTCGCATCTGGGATCAGTGCGCATGTTTATTTAACTTGCGTTGATGTACGGTTCTTATTTTAAACCAGTACGCATATTCATTTAACTTGCCTTGATGCGCGGTTTGCATTTCGGATCAGTATCGGACGATATCGCTGGCTGGTCTAAAATCGATAAATATCTACCCAGGAAACGTAAATTGAGTTTTTTTCTTCAAAGATTCCCCAAGAATTCCCTGATCGCCTCAAAAAGGGCAAGCCGCATTCACGATCCCACCCACCTAAGGATGCCTCAGTCCAAAAATAAATGAAATCGGATAAAAACTGTAGGAGGAGATGCATTTTGAAGTTTTTTCTTTAAAAATTCGCCCAAAATACAAAAATTGTCTGATTGACTGAAAAACCACAAGCCGCATGCACGACCCCTTAGGGATGTCTCAGACCAAACAAAAAATGAAATCGGATAAAAACTGCGAGGGGAAATGCATTTTGAAGTTTTTTCTTCAAACATTCCCCTAAAATACAACAATTGTCCGAAGGATTAACAAAGTAAAAGGCGGTACGCATGACCCTTTAGGAACGCCTCATATCAAAAATGAATGACACTCCGATCAAAATTATAGCAGGATATGCATTTTGAATATTTTTGAAATCTTTACTTCAAAAATTCCCCAAAAATACAAAAATCGTCCGATCGACTAAAAAAGCAAAAATCGTATGCGTGCCATCTTAAGGGTGCCTCATATGAAAAACAAATGACATGTAGGAGGAGATACATTTTAGAATTTTTCTTCAAAAATTCCCCAAAAATTAAAAAAATCACCCGATCAATTAAAAAAGCACAAGCCGTATGTGTGACCCCTGAGGATGCTTCATACCAAAAACTAGATGCTGTCAGAGTAGCAGGATTCCCCGTGAAACTCATTGTCACAATAAATTAATAACTATACGCCATTTTACTACGTTTCCTTGATAGATTCGAAACAAATATCTATAAAGAAGTTTTATTGAACATGAAAGGAGCATTAGACAAGGTTTTATATCAGACATAGTACGATACTAACACAAATACATTCACACATATTGAATATGCTCACTCAAATTGTCTTGCAATTTCTTGAGACTGCTTGCAATCGACTGCGAAAATCCGCGATCATGTCAGCATCATAATATTCTTACATACAATCATATATATACGGCTAAAAATTATTTTAAACGCTAAACTATTTAGTTTACTCGTCATACACAAGCTTAAGAACAAACACATGGATTCTGACTCGTGTAACCATGAAACGAAAAGTGACACCTAAATTTAGCCCCTTTTCACAGGGTTGTAATTTCGACAATTTTTGATCGATGAAACTGAAACCTTGACGTTGCAAATATACATAAACTAAAGATTCCTTAATAGAGAAGTGGACTCCA
Source organism: Protula sp. h YS-2021 (assembly GCA_949752745.1). Taxonomy (NCBI): domain Eukaryota; kingdom Metazoa; phylum Annelida; class Polychaeta; order Sabellida; family Serpulidae; genus Protula; species Protula sp. h YS-2021. The sequence continues at coordinate 73,266,053 of OX457026.1, forward strand.
CAAGGCACCCTCGAAAACGTCAATTTAGGCAATTTTCAGAGGGCTGTAATTTTGACAGTTTTTGATCGATGAAACTGAAACCTTGACGTTGCACACATGCATACACTAAAGATTGTATATATGAAAGAATAATAGCTCTTACGTGATTACTTAATAGAGAAGTGGACTCCACAAGGCACCCTCGAAAGCGTCAATTTAACCCATTTTCAGAGGGCTGTAATTTTGACGATTTTTGATCGATCAAAGTGAAACCTTGACATTGCATATATGCATAAACTAAAGATTGCATACACGAAAGAATAATAGCTCTTATGTGATTCCTTACTAGAGAAGTTGACTCCACAAGGCACCCTCGAAAACGTCAATTTAGGCAATTTTCAGAGGGCTGTAATTTTGACTTGCCCTTCCGCGTGTTCGTCTGTCTCACTTGATGGTAAGTACCTTGTGGAGTCCACTTCTCTATTAACTTTTTATCATCCATACAGCTAATAACCAGGAAATGTAGGTGTGCACGTAAAGGTTTCAGTTTCATCGATCACTCAAACCTATATACCTCCGTTTCACGGGGGATAATAAATGACATCGGATCAAACTTGTACGCGGAGATGCATTTTGAAACAAAGGTTTACCAAATAACCAACTAACTAACTAACTAACTAACGGACGCCATCTGCAAACCGATAGAGAAACCCCAGCTTACGTGTAACGTAAGATGGGCTAAAAATTGCTAATATGGATATCTACTGAACCGCACAGCTATCCCAAGAAAATCTTTTGACAGTCATGGCCTCAGCCCACCCCGCACCCCATTCCCAACCTCCTCCGAAAAAATCACATATCCTAGCATATCTTTCGCGAGAAGTGAGAATGAAGATTTTTTGCAAAGTAATATGTTGACGCTCTGACACTGACCCTGCGTACTACGTCACCATGGCAAAACTGATATGTATGATCCTCATCCTTCCTTCCGTAGGCTCACACACAGCTGTTCCATTTATTCTCACTGCACGTTACGATTTGTCTTCAATAAAATCTTCAGTTCAAACCAAGATTTTAGTAAAAAAACTGCTTCTCAAATTTTGGAAAATGTTACCTTCCCCACAGAATGACATTTTTTTGCAATCAATGTTGTTTGAATCATTCAATTTTTAGTTTAAAAAGTGTGCTTGAAATATCTTGATGGATAATTGGGTTCTCACTTGAAGACGTTAAGTAAAAAAGTACTACACAGCAATGCAGAAATGTTTAAGGAAAACAATACTAGAGCTAAATGGCCTAATAATGGAGATCGTATGACCGGGTTCTGCAACAGCGCCTAATGCCTGTCCTCTATCTAACTGGCATACTTTACACGAATCCATGGGCCACAGATATTTCAGTCAAAAGCAAAAATGTGACATTGGGGCCAGATCTTTTTTTTTTTTAAATTGCTCCAGTAAATGAACAGAGGCATCGAGTTTTGGAAACTCATATTCAATATTAATGTTGTTTAACCCACAAAAAAGAGCACGAACTCTTCCATTGGTATTATGTGGCTACCACTGTCGCAGGTACCGAACTAAGTACACAATTAGTCCTGAATGACCCGTAGCCGGCCACCTGGGACCCCTCCGTGCCGCGCAAATCCTTTCAATGTCATTATCTGCCCGTAACTGTCTTACGTAACGGAGAAGCCTTTGCCCATTAATCTCTTGTTCTAGACAACAGGAAAAGCCTTCAAAATGGCCCATCGCTCGAATACTACCAGTAACCTAGGACCGTCCCCCACCTCTCAATGGTTTTTGCGCAATAACTCTCGTGTTTTGGAGGCGATCCGGTAATGCTTTTGGATGTAGCAAATACAGGAATTCGGGGTTGAGACTTCGTAAAATTTTCTGGTCGCCCTCGGGGCCACCAACTGTAAAAACTTAGTCGCCCGGCACAAAAGTTAGTCGCCTAGCACAATTTTTGCAAAATTTGTCTAGCCCGCCTCACATGAAAAAGCAACAAACAGGTGTCTTAAGTATCCATAATTTGTAGTTATTTGAAATTTATTTCAAATGTAACAAGTAAGTATTTGTGAAACACAAGCAGGCCCCAACCGCCCCCCCCCCCCCCAAATTCATAGGGGTATAAAGCGATGACGGACAGACGGACGGACACCCCAAACCTATAGGCCGCAATCCGAAGGGTTGGGGCCTGAAATTCGCCCTGAAAGCAAAATTGATAGAAAAGTCATTTTCGCGTAAAATGGTGTTTAAAATAATCAACAGTATTTACCTGAAAATACTCAGAAAAAAGTTAGTCGTCACTCGGGCGACCAACTGGAAAAAGTTAGTCGCCCGGGCCCAAAGTTGGTCGCCACGGGCGACCGCGAAATCTCAACCCTGGGATTTTACACGTCTTCTGTTATGCGCGAAGTAACATTTCGTGATTTACGAATATGCAAGACCGATTTATTTTTTCGGGCAGAATTTTCGAGCTGTAACTCGCCACTTTATTCTATCATTCCGAAATATAAATCTTAAGTGCAAACCGTAAGACTATCAGCTCGCTTTTCAAAATGACTACTAAGAGCTATAAGGAATACATCCTCGCATAAACCTGATTTTACATGTGTATACTAACAGCAGGGTTAAGATTTCGCGGTCGCCCGGTCGCCCGTGGCGACCAACTTTTGGCTTGGGCGACCAACTTTTTCGAGTTGGTCGCCCGAGTGGCGACTAACTTTTTTACTGAGTATTTTCAGGTAAATACTGTTGATTATTTTAAACACCATTTTGTTGTTGTTTTTTCGGGCTAGACAAATTTTGTGAAAATTGCGCCGGGCGACTAATTTTTGTCCCGGACGACTAACTTTTTAAAGTTGGTCGCCCGGAGGGCGACCAGAATATTTTATGAAGTCTCAACCCTGAACATTTTTACTAACAGCAGCTCAGTAATTTTGCATTCGGCAGTTGTCGGGAGGTTCGGCAAAAATATCATTTCCGGGATGTTTGTTGTTTTCGGGAGGTGGCGACACTACATGCAGAGGCGGGTTTAACCTAGGTTACTGGTAAATTTGAACTGACATTAACGAAGACTGTAAATAAAATCAATTTTTTACAGTAGCGCAGATATATTTTCCGCTTCATACCGAAATATTGCTGGCTCAATGTCTGTAGTGCAAACGTCAGGATACTATTTCAGACACGAAACCTTCGTGCTTATTAAGCTAAATCACACTTTGTCTGTTTCGAATAAAATGCACAAAATGAAATACATTCTGGAAAAATATGGGAGAAATATCGCAAAAACAGCTCATACTTGGAACATAAAAGAAACTGAAACTATTTTTTAAAACTTTTAATAAATTTTCAAAGTAGCATACTGGTTGCTAAAAAAAAAAACAAAAAAAAACAAAAAAAAAACTGCTCTTTGATGCAAGAGAAATTCGACATCTAGGCGAAATCTATCTATCATATCTTTCATTTTTACCCGGTTATTTGATTCGAAACGCAGAACTGTTGCGTATTTTTATTGGGAACGCCCAAAGTGGGATTTGGCTAAGAGAAGAAACGTGTTTAACAGAATGTTGAGTGATAATAAAAGATCTTATGGTTAATACTTTGACCGGGAGTGATGCAGCGCTCCAAAGGTATGTGTATATTAACACAACTGACTTGTTTTCTGTAACGATAATGTAGTGCACCAGTTAACAAGCAATTGCGTTTTAGAGGACCCCGAATGCAAAACTTGACTTCCAGCGTTGCGTGGCTATTATTTCATCAGTGCCAGTTACAATCTCATTTATATTCGTTGTTATAAAACAGCTGACCTCTAATGAGATCTATCTGTTATGCATAAACACAGATGGATGGATATTGTAAAAGTAGTTTTTATCTTTATAACAACTATTTTTGCGTTATCCCATGATGGTCTTCTGAGTAAAAGGTGTTATACACAACAGACCGAACCACCGCAGAGGCTTGCTGGTGTACAATAACGAATTTGGGTGTGGGTGAGGAAAAACATAAATTTTCTATGTCCATCTGGTTCATTTTCCTTCGACGACACTGGCCCATTTACGAAACCATGTTTGTTCCCATAGAAGCTACATGACAACTTTCAATAAAATCCTTGCAGTAGTTTTCAAGTTATCTTGTTAATAAGCTCACACAATAGTCAATCAAGAGCTGAAATTTTCAAAGTCCAGTTGGTCCATTTTCCTTGGACGAACGTAGCCCATTTACAACACCGATCTGTGTTTGTTCCCATAGAAGCTACATACCAAGTTTCATTAAAATCCTTGCAGTTCTCGAGATATCGCGTTAACAAACTCATTCCGATGCTGAATAATTTCCAGAACTTGATACATTTCAAAGTGCATTTGGCTTATTTTCCTTGAGCCAACCTAACCCATTGACAATATCGATCCTTGTTAGTGCCCACATAAGATACACACCAAGTTTCATTGAAATCCTTGCGGTTGTTCTTGAGATATCGTATTAACAATAGTCAATGAAGAGCTGAAATTTTCTAAGTCCAGCCGGTTCATTTTCCTTGGACGAACCTAGCCAATTTATGATACCGATCTGTGTTTGCTCACATTGAAGCCACATACAAAGTTTCATGAAAATCCTTCCAGGAGTTTTTAAGTTATCGTGTTAACAAGGTCACACAACAGTCAATGAAGAGCTGAAATTTTCTAAGTCAAGCAGGTCCATTTTCCTTGGACAAACCTGGCCCATTTACAATATTAATCTGTATTTGTTCCCATAGAAGCTACCTACCAATTTTCATTAAAATCCTTGCAGGAGTTTTTAAGCTATCGTGTTGACAAGTTCTTGATGACATACCGACCGACAGACCGACACACGGTCGATCGCATATATTCCCCACAAGTTCTACCTGTGGGGAATAAATAAGGTTACTAAAATCTGCTTTTGGTGTTGTTTTTATTGGCTTCTTTGAATGACGGGTGCCAGTTAAATCAATAGCACCAAATTCTACAAGGTATTCTTTGTATACACTGCATGAAAGCTTGTAGTCATCAGAGGGTGCAGACACATGCAGTGGAATATTACAGACAGAATCAATATCCAAAAAACTGGTTGAACCTATATCCATTGTTTCGCATAAAAGCTGCATACGTGTAGCCTTCACAATTATACAATAGATGATTCATCTCGGTAGGGAAAGGGGGACAGGGATGGGGGAAGGGGACAGGACATTTTGGTGGCAAATGGTGAGCTGCTTGTCATAGCAGAAGATAACAGGTGATCCATTTAAAAGTGAAAAATACTTCTAGGTGGTACAGTAATACTACAAAAGGTTACATAACCGCTCCCATACATGGAACAGTTTACCAGCACAATAAAAACCATTTTTCATAATGTATAATAGACGACACATCTCGATGGGGAGGAGGGAGGGGAGAGGGAACAATAGCAAAGTCCTATTTACTTGGTAATTAACCATAACACGTGTCTCCATTAAGCGGATCAATACATGAAGGGATCAGCACTAAGTACTACGCACAGAAAATGCCGTGTCATGCTATGCTAAGCCCGGCGCTATTACTTGTACACTGGTTAACAAAGGTGCCGCCTGCCTTCAGAACGGCTCCGCATCGGTAACTCCCATCCCCCCTCCCCGCTCTTCAGTCTGGGTGTTATCGAACGCCCCTTTTCCAAAATTAAGAGTCCAATGTGAGTCGAATACAAAAACCGGCAGTCGCACGCAAGGCATAGCATAATCCCACCAGAGTTGAAGCTAACCAGCCTTATCGAAGGATTTCCTGTTAACAAAGTCCGCAACACACAACACAAAGTGATGTCATATAACGTCACACGTTATGTTATGTATGAAAATATACATGAGCTGTCGGACCACCCAAAACATTATCTTACCAAGTCTGAAGCAGATCCAATATTTCGTTCTTCAATTACAGTGATGACGCATTTTTCACGTTTTGACGTCCTATAAAATCACGCGTTGTTAATTTTTTGCGGTCCCACCAAGTTTGAAACTGGTTACATTTGTCATTCTCGAGTCATCCTGGTAGTCCAGTGTCCAAAACACGAAATGACGTCATATTACATCACACGATGTCCTAGATACATCTAGTACAGTACAAACCGTCAGAATCACCTAGAGCATTATCCTACCTAGTCTGAAGCTAATTCAACGTTTCGTTATGCAGATACAGTACTGACGCAATTTCAAGTTTTGACGTCATATGACGTCATGCGTTGTCTAATATATGTTAAATGTAATCCCAACCGGTGGACAAACTCAAGGCATAATCCCACGAAGTTTGAAGCTGAACGTTTCGTGCGAGAGTTATCATGTTTACAAAATGAAGCGTCTACAACTGACGCACACACTACATACACATACCCTCTCTCACATACACACACACACAGAGAGAGAGAGAGAGAGAGAGAGAGAGAGAGAGAGAGAGAGAGAGAGAGAGAGAGAGATAGAGAGAGAGAGAGAGAGAGAGAGTACAAAAACAGAATTCTTCGATTTTCACCGCGATATATGTCTAACACAATTTCTTTCTCATTTATGAAAGGAACAGGAATCCCGGAGATTTGGCCCTTTGGAGAGAAGCTTCTCCATATAATATTCCCTTCAGTTTGACATACGCGTAGGTTATCCCCTTAATATGGCAGAAAAGATACTCTTCAGCAAAAATCTACTTCGTCTTGGTAATGATTTAAGTCCAACGACATGATGCAGCCGAGTTACCAAAAGAGGAAAGAGAGAAAAACTCTAAACCGAATACTGTTAGGCCATAAAATGAAGAACTTTGTCTCATAACGTAACGTTTTCATAATTTCAATACACAAAAACGAATTTTCCCGGGTGGAATCTACCCGAAAAGGGATATTGGAGAGGTTGGGTTTGGACGATTCACACATTTACCGACATTTACACAATTTTGGCGAACCGCGAAAAAAATACTAGGCTGGTAGGCGAATCCCTGGAGCACTTCTTTGCAAAACATCTAAACGATTGGAGTAAAACTGTAGGTAGAGTAGCATTTTAAAACAGTGCCGCCATTTTGTCAGTTTTTCGTCAATCGTCAAAAAAGTAACAGTCAGGTGGGGGACTCCCCAGGGAACATTCCTGCGTAATATCAAAACGATTGGAACAAAACTGTAGGAGTAGCATTTTAAAGAAAAGGTTTAACATACGCACATGCATTCAAGCCCAGTATAGTAATACGACTAACCCAGTCCGACAAAGTCTGTTTGGAGTATTCTTACCGCAAGAAATTACAACTGCATTATTATCCCCTAATCTGAAACGTCTTAGCCAGATAATTTACTAGTTAAAGATAAATGACAAGGTTAAACGGCCAAGTTAATCCCAACCTTAGACGAAAGAAACAACATGAAAAATCTCAAATCAATCGACATCTATCCACACTATGGATGTAGCCAATGGCCACATGGACTAAAAATGGATCAACATCTTCCACTTCCTCCATGCTCAACCCTAAACACCATTTTGCATTGGGTTTTAGCGAAACTAATGAAATATTCTCATTGTGCGCCAAAATGGGGAGTTTTATTTGCCACTAACAAAACTGAGGCATTCTCTGCTGAGGCGCTAATCTGTGTCCACCACCGCAATCAAAACACTATCTGTGTTACCACCAAGAAGGCCAGTTAGTATTGTATGTGTTACGTGGTGAAAAAAACAAACAAAAACAAGATCGTTTTTGCTACGGAGTAGCGAAAATTACACTTGGAGGCAACCAAAAAAATACGATTCTGAACTCCTAACATTCAGAATTGACCAAAAACGAGGTGAAGGCACCTCTTCAGTTACCTCTTCTCTTTTAGGCCAAAACGGTCGAAAATAAGCTTATCTCTATCCGTTTTTGGAACTTCCTGTTTTCGATATTGATCATAATCGAAGAGCTCAAGGTAACCTAGGTACCCCTTACATAACGCTTTTAAGGTTCAAAGGATCGAAATAAGCTCAAAATAGCTGTCTCTAACCGTTTACGAGATAATCGTCAACTTCCGGTTTTCGAAATTGATCATGACCGAGGTCAAGGTTATCGAGATACCTCTTACATATTGTCTTTTAGGCCGAAAGAGTGAAAAATAACCTCACAAACGAGATAATGGCAAAATTCCGGTGTTTGACTTTCACCATAGCCAAGGAGGTCGAGGTCACCGAGGTACCTCTTACATAGCGTCTTTCAGGTCCTTAGGGTCGACAATAAGCTCAAAATCGATCTGTCTCTAACCCTTGTCGAGATAAAAATGGCACACTTCCGCTTTTTGACTTTGACAATGGCCGAGGAGCTTAATTTCACCGAGGTACCTCTTACGTATCGTGTCTCAGGCCCAAAGGGTCGAAAATAAGCTCAAAATCGCTCTATCTCTAACCGTTTTCGAGATAATGGTCAACTTCCGGTTTTTGACCTTGACCACGGCGGAGGAGCTCAAGATCACCGAGGTACCTGTTATATAACGTCTTTTAGGCCCAAAGGGTCGAAAATAAGCTCAAACCGCTCTATCTCTAACCGTTTTCGAGATAATGGTCAACTTCCGGTTTTTGACCTTGACCTTGACGGAGGAGGTCAAGGTCACCGATGTACCGCTTATATAATGTCTTTTAAGCTCAAAGGGTCGAAAATAAGCTCAAAATCGCTCTATCTGTAACCGTTTTCGAGATAATGATCAAATTCCGGTTTTTGACTTTGACCATGGTAACTCTTACATATCGTCTCTCAGGCCCAAAGGGTCGAAAATAAGCTCAAAATCGTTCTATCTCTACCGTTTTCGAGATAACGGTCAACTTCCGGTTTTTTCGACTTTGACCATGGCCGAGGTCAACGTCACCGAGGTACCTCTGACATATCGTCTTTTAGGGCCATAGGGTCGAAAATAAGCTCAAAATCGCTCTATCTCTAAGCGTTTTCCAGATAATGGCCCAGTTCCGGCTTTTGACATTGACCAAGGTAGTCAAGCTCATCGAGATATCTCTCACCGTTTTTTAGATAATGGTCAATCGTTCTCTAAGAGAGTGGTTAAAAAATGCGGATTTTCCGATGTCCAATCACCCTCTATCAGTGAGCCCATCACTCTTTCGCAATTGGGAAAAACTCACTAACTGCAGCTTGCACACGCATGCTGTGATGGCTCTCATTGTAGACAGTTGGGCGACCAATACGCTTAGGCTGATGTGATACCAGTTCATTTAACTGCGAAATCAAAGCGTTTGCTTGTTTATAAAGTGCCTCAGTGCAACACTTTTCCGAATTGTACGAAAGCAATAAACTAGGGGATTGAAAATCCCCACGTGTAAAAATCGCGGGGAAAATGGTGTAATTTTGAGGCCAGACGTGTCCGCGCAGAGTACCCTTTGTGCTAAAAACGGTAGGTAATATTTTTAAAGGCCCTCTCCATTTAGCCAATTTTTGGCGGATCGCCAAGAAAGGAATTTTTCAAAAGAGGACCGATTAATGAAAATTTCCTATAAATATGAAGATAATCCGACCAAAATCGTGGAAGAAGGGCTTTGAAAGTTGGCTGCCGAAAAATGTCCCCTTCCCTCATTTAGCCAAGTTTTGGTGGATCACCAGAAAAGTAACTTTGTAAGAGATGGCAGGTTAGTGAACATATATGAAGGCATTACGATTACAATTTCGAAAAAACTTTGGAAAACTGGTTACAACAAATTTTTAAAATGCACCTCATGTAGCCAATTTATGGCGGACCGAAAAAAAGTAAATTTTCAAGACAGAACCATCTAGGGAACAACCGCTGAAAATTAGAAAGAAATCCGATCAAAATTGCGGAAGAAGCATTTCGAAAATTTACTGTTAAATGAATATATTTTGCCAATTTTTAGTGGATCGCCAAAAAAAAAAAAAACTTTTAAAGAGAGGACCGCCTAGTGAACATTTATTCAAATTTGAAGACAATCCGATCAAAATTGTGGGAGAGGCGAACCTTTGGAAAATTGGCTACTAAAAAATTTTAAAATGCCCCCTATTTGGCAAATTTTTGGTGGAGCGCCAAAAAATTTTAAGAGCGGACTACCCAGTAGACATCTGTACAAAATTTGAAAGGAATGCGATCCAGATCGTTGAAGTGGAAGCATATTGAATATTGGCCCGAAAATATTTAAAAAGCCCCCATTTAGCCAATTTTCTTTAGAATCGCCACGAAATTGGTCACGAATTTTTTTAAATGCCCGAAAGTAGAGTCTCAGTGAGATAGGGTCACCCGTGTAAGGTGGAATTCTATACAGTAAAACCTTCATTTCTGAATACCTCCAAATAGTGAACACCGTCTATAGTGGAAGATTTATCTCGACCCTAAATTCTCCAATCACTTTCTTACCGATTTGAAAATAATACGACGCTGCACATCTACAATATATATACATTTTACGGTGCAAGGTTGCAGGTCCATACGACAAATGGTTACATGCGAAGTGCTACGTACAAAATATCGCACAATTGCTAAGTCCAACGTAAATTTTGGCAATTTTTGACAATTTGTTACTTTCTAGTTGAATTTTGCCTTTAAAGGATGTAAAAAACATAGTAAAGCTTAATAAAGCGTTAATTTAGAAAATCATAATTTTTCTTTTTTCTTTTTGCTTTGGGGACGTTTTGGCTCTAAATTTATTTGGGACCTTATGTTCCTTAGGTACCTTATGACCGGGGGAAAGTTTAATAAAGCGTTAATTTGGGTTATCATTGTTTTAGGTTTATGGGCCTTTGGCCCTAATTCATTTGGGGCCGTATGGCCTCGTACTTTAAGGCCATGTACTTAATGGCCGGGGTAAAGCTTGATAAAGCGCTAATTCAGGTTATATTTTTTTTGCTTAGGGGACTTTTTGGTCCCAAAATACACTTAAGAACCTTATGGCAGGGGACATATGTCCGGTGTAAAACTTATTAAAGCGTTAAGTAAGGTTGCACGTTTTTTCGCTTTGGTGAGGTTTTGGCCCTAAATTCATTTGGGGACCTTATGGCCGGGTAACTTTTCGCCGGCGACCTTATGTCCGAGGACGTGCTGTCCCGCATTCCACGACAAATTTTAATTGGGGCCGTTTTAACTCTAAATTCATTTTGGGACCTTATGGCCGGGGATATTAAGACCGGGTATCCTATGGCTGGGTACAGCTTAATAAATCGTTAATTTAGGTTATCATATGTATTTTAGCTTTGGGGACGTTTTGGCTCTAAAGTCATTTGGGACCTTATGGTCGGGGATGTTTTGTCCTGAATTCCACTACAAGTTTGGCTTTGGGATGTTTTGGCCATAAATTCAACTGGGGACCTTATGGCCGGGTAGTTTATGATCAGGGTAAAGCTTAATAAAGCGCTAATTTAGGTTATCATACGTTTTTTTCCTCTGGAGACGTTTTGGCCCTAAATTCATTTGGTGACCATATGGTCGAGGACTATATGGCCGTGTAGTTTATGGTCGGGGACATTATGGCCAGGTACCTTACGGCCGGGGTAGAGTTAATAAAGCGTTTATTCAGGTTATACGTTTTTGCCTTGGGGACATTTTGGCCATAAATTTGTTTGGAGACCTCATAATCTGGGACTTTATGGCCGGGTACTTTTTGGTCGGGGACGTGTTTTCCTGGTTTCCACGAGAAATTCTGCCTTTGGGACGTTTTGGACCTAAATTAATCATGGCCGAGGTAAAGCTAACTAAAACGTTAATTTGGGTTATGATACGTTTTTGAGCTTTGGGGACGTTTTGGCCCTAAATTGATTTGGGGACCTTATGGACAACGTAAAGCTGCATAAAGCGTTAATTTCGGTTATACGTTTTCGTTTTGGGAACGTTTTGGCCATAAATTCGTTTGGGACCTCATGATTGGAGACCTTATGGCCGGGTACTTTTTGGCCACGGACATGTTGTCGTGGTTTCCATGATAAATTTTGCTTTTGGAACTTCTGACCCTAAATTCATTTCTGGACCTTACGGCCGGGCATATTATGGCCGTGGTAAAGCTTAATAAAGCGTTAATCTAGGTTATCATACGTTTTTAAGCTTAGGGGACGTTTTGGCCCTAAATTCATTTGGGAACCTTATGGCCGGGGACCGACAAAAAAAAGCAATTTTTCAAGAGATCCCTACCTAGAGAACATTCGCACAAAATTTAAAGAAAATCTGATCAAATTTTTGGGAGAAGAAAATAATTTTGAAAAATGGTAACCAAAGAAATTTAAATGCTCCCCCCCCCCTCTACCCTTTTGGCAAATTTTTTGCGAATTGCCAAAAAAAGTAAAAGTAGAGAACAATCGTACGAAATCGGAAACGAATCCAATCAAAATTGTGGGAGAAGAAGAATTTTTTACATTGCCCCCCCCCCCCCCCCCTTTGGCCAATTTATGGCGGATCGCCAAAAAAAAACAACAAATTTTTAAGAGCAGCCTATCTGGAAAGTATTCGCACAAAATTTAAAGAAATCTGATCAAAACTGTGGGAGAAGCATTTTGAAATTGACAGCCGAAAAATTTTAAATGCCCCCCATTTTGGCCAATTTTTGGCAGATCGCCAAAAAAAGTAATTTTTCAAAAGAAGCCTACCTAGATAACGTTCGTACAAAATTTGAAAGAATCCGTTAAAACTAAAGGAGATGTATTTTAAGTAAAAGTTTACATACGTACATACGTACACACCTACATACGTACATGCAGACAACGGATGCTCCTCTATTGATGTGATAAGACAAAGTCGGCTGGTCTAAAAAGGGGGGTCCCTTCGGAACCGCACTCCGCGTTTGGTTAAAAAGTGGTATGGAGCGCATGGTAACCAGCTGGGACGTGAGTATGTCTCCTTCGATTGTTTTCAGGCACAAAGCAGAAATCCACAAGAAGACTAAGCATGCAGCAATGCATCTGATGATTCATAGTCTTCTACAACCTAACAAACGCAGAACTAGGGTCCCTTGTGTCCATCCGGATTAAGTTTTAATGGAAAAGAAATTTTTCTGTGACTATATAAAATTCACGGATTTTACTGATTACACATGGACTGCGCTGAGTTACCAATCTTGTGTTAAATATGTTACATTTTGCAACAAATGCTTTATTTTAAAATTGATAATTTTAATTATCGTTCTAATAACATTCGTATGTTTGTTTTTTGATATTTTTATCTTCTTTACATCTTAAAAACACTGCAATAATACAACAATTAACAAAATGCAATATGGCTGCCAAAGATCACCAATCGTAGTTGTGGCAGTGTCCATAAATGGTATAGTGATGATCGGATGGACAGACAAGTGTCCATAAATGGTATTATGATGATGGGATGGACAGACAAGTGTCCATAAATGGCCTAGTGATGATGGGATGGACAGACAAGTGTCCATAAATGGTATAGTGATGATGAGATGAACCGACAAGTGTCCATAATTGGTATAGTGATGATGGGATATACAGACAAGTGTCCATAAATGGTATTATGATGATGGGATGTACAGACAAGTGTCCATAAATGGCATAGTGATGATGAGATGGACAGACAAATGTCCATAAATGGTATAGTTGTGATGAGATGGACAGACAAGTGTCAATAAATGGTATAGTGATGATCGGATGGACAGATAAGTGTCCATAAATGGTAAAGTGATGATGGGATGTACAGACAAGTGTCCATAAATGGCATAATGATGATGAGATTGACAGATAAGTGTCTACAAATTGTATTGTGATGATGGGATGGACAGGTAGTGTCCATAAATGTTATTATGATGATGGGATGGACAGACAAGTGCCCATAAATGGCATAGTGATGATGGGATGGACAGACAAGTGTCTATAAATGTATAGTGATGATCGGATGGACAGACAAGTGTCCATAAATGGTATAGCGACGATGGGATGGACAGACAAGTGTCCATAAATGGTATAGTGATGATCGGATGGACAGATAAGCGTCCATAAATGGTAAAGTGATGATGGGATGTACAGACAAGTGTCCATAAATGGTATAATGAAGATGAGATTGACAGACAAGTGTCTACAAATTGTATTGTGATGATGGGATGGACAGGTAGTGTCCATAAATGTTATTATGATGATGGGATGGACAGACAAGTGTCCATAAATGGCATAGTGATGATGGGATGGACAGACAAGTGTCTATAAATGGTATAGTGAAGATGGGATGGACAGACAAGTGTCTATAAATGTATAGTGATGATTGGATGGACAGAGAAGTGTCCATAAATGGTATAGCGACGATGGGATGGACAGACAAGTGTCCATAAACGGTACAGTGATGATGGCATGAACAGACTCAAGAATGCTACAAAACAATATATTCCCCAATTGTGGAAGTGCTTCTGGTCTGAAAGTACAAGTTTATCCCACAAACGTCAGAGTTTTTCTTTCCAGTGATGTATGCTGGATGCTTCAAAATGTCGATAAAGTCATAGGCTGAGTTGACGGATACCCGCCATTGAAAACGCTTCCTTTACCTCAGGTATACCACGACATAGCCTGTCAATGACAACATTTAAACGAATCGGCAGAGAATGTTTGCTAATTGCAACAAGATTTTCTTCGACTGCACCCGATAACACATATTCACACGCAGCAACGAACTTTGGGTGTAGTTTGTGTGGCTCATCTGTTTCGCTATCTACACAGGTTATCTTTTCTTCTACATAGTCATAGGAACACTGAAGCGTGGACTGTAAGCATTCTATTACAGCGGTGAGCAAACTATAGTCTGTCTTTTGTTTACCGTTACTGTACAGTAAGTCAATGGAAATATTCTTCAGAAATGCATGAACGAGGCCGCTGTCATCTGCGCCCACAAGATCCACCCATTCTTCCAATGATACACTGCACATGAAATTTGAGTACACCCACAGCGCTTCACAAACAACAGGCTCGATGCCCGACCCAAGCCAGTGTGTGATAAATGGGAAAAGATTGAATTCGAAGAAGCAGCTAATCAAAGACGGGCTTGCAGCCACATTGGACAGAATCCCAAATGCCTGCAGCACGGTCATTCTCGTGCCTGAGTGAAGCATCAGGGTCACGTGGGTCAGCAGGCCGCTGCGGCACACGCTTGCCGTGACGTCATCAGAGCCAAGCACGGCATTCATGCACAGGTACTGGGCTTTGGCTGCCATCTCCTCGTCCGAACTAGCCAGCAAAGTGCAAATCCGAGTCATGTATCCGTCTGTGGTGAGCTTGGCCAATATGTCGTCACGATATTCGGTCGAATTTGAGGCCGCGCAAAGAGCCGAGAGGGCTTGTTTTGTGATGGTGATGTTTCTGTCACTGATCATGTCAAAGACTACGTTTAAAACCCGTACAAAAGTCACCTTAGCGCCAAGCTGTCTCTTCGATTTCAAAATGATGACGAACAAATGCGCGAGACTTTCTTGGAAATGCATACTTTGCATGCAAGTGCTACACTCCTGTACTCGCGTACAGAACACATGATGCCGCTCTCTCTGTAAGAGGTCTAGGGCCTTTTCTATGATGCCAGCTGGGATGGTAACAATTCTTTGGCTGTCATACAAGAGGTTACTCAGAAACAAAATGCACTGCACGAATAATTCTTTGTCTGCCGAAGCTTCACATACTGTTACAGCCAGGCGAACGATGCCAGTGGCTGCTACGTTGTCTGTCAGCTCCGAAGTTCCGGAAGACAGATTGGTCAATATCCAAAAACTTTGCTTCAATACAGATGACTGCGCCGGTGTAACACTGGGAGGCTGGTCGAGGGGGATATACTTTTTGATAAAATCACACAAGTACACGTGCACTTTCTCTTCGATGAAAATTTCTATTAATTTCTTGTATTCTATATCCTTGATTTCATCCTTTACTGCGGTCATTAATTCTGCCAATTCTTGATTTTTTGAAGTATCACAATTGTGTTCCACGCAAAATAAATGTTTGTAGGTATCTAAGATGTGTAATTTTGCATCTTCAGTTGCAGCATCGTTAATCCGCTGCGTAAAAGTACGTAAGGCATTGGCAAGCTCCATGGCTTAACGTGTTCATTGATCGTCAAAACCTTCCTCGGCGAATTGCACAAGCCTGAAGAAAGAATGAAGAACAAGGCTGTTTAAGGGCACGCCTACGGTTGTGTAACCTAAAAATAGTGTTAATGTTACAATATGATGTCACAATTTGTCATGGCAACATCGGAAAGTCACGATTATTTTCCGGGGAAAAGGACGCGTTAGCAGTTTCACACGTGTCGAATGAACGCCTACCGCATTAGATCAGATCCAAGTGTTGTAGCTAGAAGGTGGGATCAAAAATCTCACACTCTCGCGGGTAACAACGTATGAAAACCCCATCACATATTTCTCAAATCCTACCTTGTTTATTGTCCAACATGATATTTTTTAAATCTTTGGTCAACCGTACAAAAATGTATAAGATCGTATAAGATCTTACACACTTTTATACGAAATTTTCGTATGAGATCGTATGAATATTCAGTGTGATTTCTAAATTTAAATGAAGCCTTACATTCTCACATGTTCGGTTCAGTGATCCTTTTAGGTGTATAAAATTTATGTTTAGAAACAATTAGATATAAATAGTCAGAGATGACTTTAAACGAGAGGTTTACTTCCCACGGTGCCTTCTGAACCAGCACAGTGGAAAATCTCCGCAACAAGATCCCAGCTGTTCATGCAAATCTTTGGCATTTATTTGTACAGCATATAAACAACGAGGCATTTACAATATTATCCGTTTTTATCGCATCACAACACATCTTGTTAACACTGTAAACTACTGCAAACAACAACTTGCATTTCCTGTTCAAACACTATTTATGAATTTTATGAACAATAACTTTGTTTGAATGGACAGGAAGCAACAAGGGCCACTCTGGTTCGGAATCCCACAGAAAGCGTTTGGATATCATTATTCGCACGGAAGCAAAAAGATCAAATTATTTGAAGCTCTGAAGAAAGCAATTTCGAGCCCGACCGTAGTCGTTTCGGACAAGCCAAATCTTAAGATGTCGAAAATCCTATGTACTATGTGGCTCTTCAAGTGCATTGGAAAAAATTATCAAAATAACCACTAAAATCTATGAAAAATATCCGTTAATATGAACATTTTCGACAGGGATCGCAGACTTCGTATTATCCGGATTCTGCTGTTCCATGAATGTAAGCCAAGACACTGGAACTTCATGCAGCCTTTTTCTTTTTCCAAAACAATTTGACACAATTTTTTATACAATTTTTTATTGTTAACCATTTGCTTTTTCACCAAATACGTGTTCGCTATCTTTCAACCTATAAGCATGTATGTGGTTTCTAGTTTAAAAAACACTGTAGCTGAAACGTGTGTGACAAGCAAGCCCTATACAGCAGCGAAGGGGAGGTTTCATGCCGTATATGCATGCATGTTCTACTGCTACATGTACCAATGAAGCTTTTGAAGCTGAAATGGCCAGTACAGTGTATATAGCAATATCCATGTTTAGCGCTACAGCGTACATTTAATCAAATGTTCTTCGTTTTCTCTCCTAGAAAACAAAATAAACAAAATTCTTGAGGGAGTTTATTATATTTTAGTTGTTAGACAACCCTCCCCCACCCTATCCCCATCATTACATGCCACACCAAAGGCAGACAAACTATTCTTGGACAAATATTCTCTTTACACCAGCAGTTATTCAATTTCCAAGATTAAACACTGTTGCTTAAACTAAGAATATATAAAACAAATAAAAATCCAAATATTTTTTGTTAAGGGCGAAATAAGGCATGAAAACATTGAAATACATACTGAATCATAGAAGATGAATTGCCTCCAACATACATTTGTCTATTCGGTGATTGACTAATTATGGCTATAAGTGCTTTGTTTCGCAAAAGACAAAAAATATGATTTCTTACAAGATTGACATATTCTTATTAAAACAATGCAGTGTTGTTACTTTGCTTACAAATATCAGCAGTTATTTTTCAAGTATATTTTAATGTTTGTGTGTGCCTGGGCAATTTGCAAAATAATTTTTTTGCAAAGAAGGGAATTCAGAATAAATTCTCAGATTTAGGTTAATTTGTACTCATAGGTGACTTCAAAACCTGTCAGCCTTTTACCCATAATTCAACGAAAACACAAAGCTGTATGAAAGAATTCTCTTTTTAACGTCATCTGAAATCAGTGATGACGTTAAAACATGCGAAATCCTGATGTAAGGTGTTTTACCTATCAAGTTCAAACTTTTTGTTTTGTCGTGGCATTTTGAATTTTTCTACTCCACCGAAAACGGGTCCCAAGCGCGATTTTTTGATGATCATAGAATAAAATTTTACGACGATCCGTAAAGTTGTTTCGGAGTTCTCGTGCTTTCAAAAAAATTGTGGAAGAACTGAAGATGGCGGCCATTTTGAATTTGCCCATCGATCCAAAAATCAACCCGAGCGTTCGTTTATAATTTCGTGATGAACAGTCAAGTAGGTTTTGTTATGTTGGTAGGAAAATGTGGGTGCAAATCCAAGAATGCGACCAACGTGACCTTGAAATTGGTCCAAGTTCAAAATAATAGTAACTTGCACCTATTCACTGTGATAGGACATCTATTCAACAAATATCTTAGAAAATGGAATATCAGACTGGGTGTATTAACCGGCGATGGACGGATGGACAACAACCAAACCCATAGCCCCCTAAAGTTCCGGCTGGGGGTTCATACTTAGAACAGGTTTTTCATAACGTAAATACTATAAAACTCCCCTAGTTATAACCCAGGTGTACTTTTTGTTCAAAAGTGAAATGCCCACTGAACAATTTCGAAAACTGTGACTATTTTGCTAACATCTTCACGTCAAGGTATATCCATTTTTGAAGGAACTTCCGTTTTTCGTTTTCCGTTTTTCGTTTTATCAGGCACCTACCGAAGCACAGCGGAAGAAGACACTACTCTAGGCATGGTCACAAATCTAAGAGCCCAAAGTATCTACATAGTAAAATTCATATTAAGGTTATCATATACACCTTTGGAATCTAGTAATCGCGTTTTTTTCCTTTCAAATAACTGATCTACTCATTTTTAACCAAGAGCTTTTAAAATACTTGCGTATAAAGCTTGCATTGCCAGTTTCAACCTTTAAGTTTCACTTTCAATAACAGTTTCATTTTCATTAAAATTTACCAATATATCCCAGTGTAAACACAGTAATCAGCAGCTGCAACGGAAGTAAGTCAATACCACGCTACCAAATATCCGACCAGGCAATACCCGGCAGGGAATGCCCGAATGCGACGTTACCCTACTGGACAATACCTTATTTTACACATTACCCTGCCGGCTAATACCCGACTTGGACAATACTCTTACTTTTCTGGAAACATTTTCCCTGCTGATGAAAATGTACTATACATATAAAAATTGTGGCTGCACAATTTTTAATTTTAAATATAAAGCGGTCAGAAATTTTGAGACACAATCAAAAGACATTATAAAAAAGGAAACTAGATGGAATTTTTACATAAACCGATAGACGTGCGATCACTACTGTCGACTGTACGATCACGCAGTAGAGGACATTTCTAATTCGCCTAAAATCTCCTTAAGCTTCAATTCATTTTCCGATACTTTCCCATCGTGTGGGTAGTCTGCGAGTATTTCATTGAAGCGAGAATGAAACGCATCACTTTTCAAATGTTGGAAAATTACAAACAGTCCGTGGTTCCCATTTAACTCCTCTTTTAATGTCGCATAATTTCCGTCGACAAAGTCGTCAATGAAATCCAATAACATGCCCAAGAACTCCATGACAAGGACGAGATTTTTGTACGTTTGTACTTCTTTTCGCATTAAGTGCAGCACCTGCAAGGACACGTGTGGTAAAATGGCTGACACCACTCCATATTTATCAAAACATAAGACCTTGGCCTTTTGCTCTTTGGTGGCATTATCCATGAAGTTCGCCACTACCCAAATGCTCTCGTATACAACGGAACCATCCGTGGACCTCAGACAGTAAGCAACATACGGCCACAGGTCGAAGTCGAAGAGACAGTCAAGCATTTCACACGAACCCGCCACAACGTTTGACAAAATCCAAAGGACTTGGGACACATTTTCTTTGCCAGAGTACAAAAGATACGGCAGGTGTATAAACAGGTGGCTCCGAAGGATTTTCCAAGTCAAATTATCCGTGCCCAACATTAAATTTCCCACCACATAAATGGCTTTGTTTCTCACTATCTTACACTCATCACTTATCAAGCTGACGATGTCTGGAACATACCCATAATTAATTACTGTTTGAATAAAGTTAGCATAGCCATCGGATGATTTGAAAAGAACTTCCAGTAATTCACGCTGTACCTCTCCGACACCATCAGACAACATGGCGCAGCATGTAAGTATTATTTTTTCAAACTGTTCGTCGGACACTGAACGATTTGACTTAAAGATGCTGGTAAAAAGATGCAAAATATGAACTTCACTTTCTATAGAGGCCTTGCATGTACTGCACTTGCTGTCCAAGCAGCCCTCTCCCTTTCGTATCCTCACCTTGGCCAATAAGTCAAAGGCACGCATCAGCAGCTGGTCTGTTATCGCTATCTCCTGCGTTGTCGTCTCGTCGGCGATGATATTGCTGATAAGCATAAGACACTGTGTGACCAACTCAATGTTTTCATGTTTCAAAATCAGCTGTGTTACCATGGGTAGGATTTTTGTCTTGACAACTGTGCACGTTTGCGGCGATCTGCCCGATGCTATGTTTGTTAAAACCCACAGGCCTTCATTCAGCAGCGATATTTGAGTCTGACTGAACGACAGTGTTGTTTTATTCAAATACGGCTTGAGTACATTTGCCACCTTCATGTGAGCGTCAGCGTTTATAGCCTGTTGTAACATATGCGTGTACTCGGTGCAGTTTTCATCGACATCAATGGAAAACAAGTTTGTATTTTTCAACAACTCTGCCGCTGGTTCGGACACAAAATAGCGTAACTCCTTCAACGCCAGAAGCACGGAGTCTTCATCAGAAGCTTCAGACAGCATGCGCAAACCTTTCTGCAACTTACTTGGTTCCACTTCACTGGTCTTTTTCTCTTTAGATACGTCACTAGGACCAGTACAGTCGTGAGCGCTGCTCGTGCCCTTCTCTTGCTTTTCTTCATTGCAATCAACAGGTTCGCTGTTTTGGCTTTCCATCGCGTGATCTTGAACTGATCCCGTGCTGACACTTTCGCTCATGATTACGTCATGCATATAACTACCAACAATGCAGCACCAGGTACGGTACACTTGTGACTCCCCATTAACAACATTTCTACAACTAAACAAAACAACCACAACGTTTAAGCTGAGAAAATCTTGTGTCTCAGAATATCTTCAAAAAAAAATCAACTGAATACAGGAATTTTATAAATTTAACTAATCGGTTGCCTTTTTTTCCATCTCACGGCCAGGCGAGAACATTTTTCGGAGAAGAAATATAATACAAACACGTATTCAAGACTTATCTGCAAACGTAAACGAGGGCGTGAGATAAACATTTTTGGTTGGCGGGAATGGTGCATATACTGAGGTCTCAGAGCTGTCGAGATAATGACAAGATGGGTTTGGTTCTCTAGGTTCGCACATTAAACGTATGTTAGAGGTAACTAGGGCCTCAGACAGACACTACCCCCCGTGTAAAGCGGATGGTCTATGAAATCGGTTTTAAAGTCGGTTTGCAAAGTCCCATACTACTTCCACTTTCATTGTGTTTTTCACAATTCTAA
This sequence comes from Protula sp. h YS-2021, assembly GCA_949752745.1. Lineage (NCBI taxonomy): Eukaryota > Metazoa > Annelida > Polychaeta > Sabellida > Serpulidae > Protula > Protula sp. h YS-2021. The sequence goes on from OX457026.1 coordinate 73,287,768, forward strand.
CAGTTTTACATTTTTAAATTCCGATACAAGCTAAGTTTAATAGAAGAAAAAAAAGACATTTTGGCAATTTTCAATATCTGTTTTATCCGTCTATGAAGTTTTAAAGAAATCAGAAGAACAGTTTTGGAGACACAGACTGGAAGGCACGTTCTGTTTCGCAGACAACATTACATCAAAACCAGACGTTTTACCTAATTTCAAAACACTGTCAGTTTTACATTTTTTCATGAACCCGAACAAAATACGGCGAAGCACACCTGCAATATGTGCTCTAACCGTATGTGAGATTTTTCAATAGTCGAAAAAAAAAATCATTCAATTTGTCACTACTTCATGAATCCGAATAAAAACACGACGCTCCACACATTTTATCCGTGTGTAAACCAATCTACCTATAGTTTCGGAGATCTAATCCCTTCCATTATGCCGACAAAATTACATAAACGCTATTACATTAAGTTTTACCAAATTTCAAAAGACTGTCATTTTGAGAATTTCTCATGATTCCGAACAAAAAATACCTGCACACTTTCAATGTGTGGTCTATCCTAATGGTAAATCTCAAACAAATTATTCAATTAACAGTTCTAGAGATGTAGCCTGGACATTACACGAAGTTCCATTAATTGAATAAATACGGTCATTTTGACAATTTTCATGAATCCCAACAAAAATATGACGTAGCACACCTTCAATATGTGCTCTATTCGTGTGTGTGAAATTTCAAAACAATCTGACATATAGTTTCGGATATATTGCCCGGACACGCATGCGGAAAGAGGGACACGCTCATAACTATATCCCTCCGTTACACGGGGGATGACTAGAAGTGACAGTGTAACCGTACAGCAGCGCAAACTAAATGTTTGAGCAAAGTTCAACTTTTACTTTGCGTTTGATCGGTCTTACACTTCTCAAGATATATAAAGGCATCTGGAAAGAAAATGATCACCCAGCAGCCATACCAGATAGAATGAACTTAACAAGAATGTCCAGAAACTATGTTAGGAAAGGTATCGGTTCGAGGGCAATTCCCTCCTCTAGCGAAGTGGAATCGATCCCAAATACGTGTAATAATAAGCTTTCTTCACATAAAAACTTCAAAGACTCGGCACACTAATTTCTCCAAGTATTGGATATTCTTCTAACGTGCTTCAGTTAACTGTCAATTATTGTTCTTTTCCTTATTTATTTGATATGGCAGATTCCAACCTCTACTATGTCCTTTTTTACAATCACATAAATCGCAGGGAATGGTGCAACTCAAAATGTTCATCGCTGGTTCTAGATATCACCAGGGTTCGTCCTAGGGCGCGTTTGCGCGTTTTTTTTTACACACTAAAATCCGAAAATACGCACGAAAATCAGGGGCGCGCGTTTGAAAAACGCAGGCCTGACAGAAAAAACGCATGAAAATCCGGGGCGCGCGTTTGCAGATCTTTAATTTGCTTTAATTATATGCTTCTTTTACAGATTTTCAAGTGAACGTTTACCTCGTTGATCTTACCACACCATTCTGGATACAACATGGTGTGCAAAATGACGCATTATTTTATCGAAGTTTCTCAATTCAAGAGAATTACACATTGATCTTACTATCCCATTCCGGATAAAAATATGGTATGTAAAATTATACTGTGTTTTCTGGACATGATATTAAGTGCGTTCTGTGTGCGTTTTCACACGTGCTTCATAACATCACAGGGAATAAGAAAAACTGTTTAGTTACTCAGTTGAACTTCTATGTTTAATAATGGCAAAACAAATTAAAGTTACAGACCTTTTCAAAAGAAAATCAAAACATGTTGGAGACAGTGAACAAACTGATCCTGATAAAACATTACAGCAGAGTCAGATTACGTCAGAATTTCATTCGGAAAGTGAAGATGAATTTGAACCTTGTGCTAGAAAAAAGTCAACGTTGTGCTAAAAAAAAAGAAAAGTCACCCATAAATTCCAAGCTAAATGGCTATCAATGTATGAATGGCTCAAGCTAGATAAAGACGAAATTGTCATGTTTTGCACGGTATGTCGCGCTGCTGAAAAAAAACAATGCCTTAGCCATAGGAACTAATAATTTTCGTCACACAACAATACTAAGGCACCTCGGGATCAAGACTTAAAAATGATGGAAAAAAGACCCGAGTGGAGATGGAATGCAGTGATCATAAAGATGCGATTCAAGAAAAGAACATAACGAAAACTCCTGAAAAATGCACAACCAGATTCAGATGCGAATAAAACGGCAGTTATTCCGCGAAAAAGGCAGTTTGAGCGAGGGTTCGCAGTTCAGAATCGCATCAACCCTCAGGAATCGACCGTTACCCGACCGCCTGGACGACCCAGCATCATTTGCCATACCCGGCCCAGTATCGAAGAAGTTTGACACTTGTACTGTATTGAATCGGTGGACTGAGCGAAGGCAAAGAAAAATCTTTCACTGACTTTGCTAGAAGAGGACCCTATAAACATTTATTGCATATTTGATGAACATGTATCGCATTTGGCATATAATTATCGCATTTAGCAGTTAACAGTATGATGGGTGTTATTTAGTTCGATTTTGAAGGTAGATTTATAACCGCTAGAGTTTCTTTTAGAGTATAAGACAGCAGTATTGGTTATTTTTTTATACTGATCTCGTATTTAGCCTCTATTTTCTCATTTAGTTGTGACTGATCTACCTTTCCGCAGAGTTAATTAGAAGCAGTATTGCTTAATTCCCATTTAAATTTGTTTACTTATTCAATAAACAGACTGTTATTTTGAAGTGTTTTCCATGTAAACATATATATATATATATATATATATATATATATATATATATATATATATATATATATATATATATATATATATATATATATGAGCATACGCGCGGCGAGTAGAAAATACGCATCGAAAAAGGAGGCGCGCGTTTCAAACGCGCCGCGAAGCGGCCCTAGGACGAACCCTGTATCACATTTTAAAAAGAATTTTGTCGAAGTCTAAATAAGAATGTCCACCGACATTACGACCATCCAAAATAACGTTAAAAAGAAGCTACTTCTCTAGTGAACATTCATGTCAACTTTGAAAGGTCTCAGGATGTTAATTATTATTTCAGATTCCCTTGACGGAACTGCTTGTTATTTCCAAAATGTGGGTCAAAGTAAAAAAATAATAATAATAGTACTAATACTACCAGGAGTTTTCGAATAAAGCCCCTGGGGCACTATTCGATAACTCAAGGATTTTTCAGTCTCACGATGAAATCAAATAGTGCTCTCCGGGGGTACTATTCGGAAAGTTTCCGAACAGTGCCCCCGGGGTTATTATTTGGAAAAAAAAATACCTCTTTAGTCGAAATAACTAGAATAAGTATTTTATGCACAACACAATATTTTATTTAGCCAAATGACGTTTTGCGACATATGTGGTATTTTACAACGTGCAGTAGTCTGGAGTGAATTGGCCAACAAACGATTAAATTATTCAGCATAATTTACGTTAAGTTCATGATCTATTTTTATGTCACCCGCCCCAGGCAGTCGTCTATGATTTCGCTTGCCTTCCATGTTCCGAAACTCAGTTTCAGTTTTTTTTGTTTTTTTTTTCGTTTTTTTGTTGTTGTTGTTTTTTTTTTTTTTGCCAAGCACGAAGCGTTTTCCTATCTATCTCTAACTCTTTAGAGGCTTTGTGTAAGCTAGAGCCAAAATCAAGCTTAACGCGCTTCAAAATTTCTAACTTCTTTTTATCGTAAACGACTCTCTTTTACCCATTTTGTACCAAATTTCTTTAAAACTGGCTGTGAATTTATTGCAAAAATCCCTTATATAGGGTTTAAATGGTGCCCAGCCGTCGTCAAAACAGCTAATAAATAAACAACCCTTACCGGTATCGTGCTTTGAGACATTACTCCAGGACACGTATCGGTAACCACTGCACTTTTGTCTAACCCCCCCCCCCTAATCCCTGTCACAGCGTCCCCGCTAACTAAACAAGTTAAGCTCTGTGTTTTGTCGATACATCTACTCCTGGCCCATGATGTCATATTTTTTATTGCGAAACAGCCTTCGGGCGCAGTCATTTTTAAACCAAATAGAGCCCCCGCGGCTTCTATATGAGGGGGGGGGGGGTGGCTTCTATTTAGAAACTCCCGGTAATAATGATAATAAAACAACAACAACTGTGAAAAGTGCTTGCATTCCGATAGTTGGCTAATTTTTGGCGGACAGCAAAAGGAATGATGGTCCACCTAAATTCTTCATTTACACCAGAATCGAGCGGATCGAGGAAGCAGTAAAAACTGGTGTTTGAAGTCACTTTTAGGAAACACACACGGATGGAAGTAAGATCTGTTTGCCACACTTTATTTCTGGGTTAATGAACTTCACTAATGTCTATAATCTTAATATCTTTTCAAGCTATTAATAGTCCGTTTTGAACACCTCAAATCGCTACTTCAAATCGTGGATAGTGATGTGACGGTTCACCGTTTGGGACGGTTACCCGTGAAGGTGACGGTTCGGTTAAACTGAACCGTACTCTGTGGAAATCCGCGGTTCATTTTCGGTTTTTAATTAACATTGTTTTTGTTTTTCTCAGGACCATTTTTAACTGCTATGAATGTTTCACCTCACTATTTTAGCGCAGCATTAGTTTACACTTCCAGATGAGTTCCTTTTTTAGTTAAGCAATGTGTTTACTTATCACGTGCTAGAATAAAAATCAGAAAATTAATTGGGATATCTTTAATTTATATACATTTGCATACTCTGAAAAACCAAAACCGAACCGGACCTATAAGTGACGGATCATATCACTAATCGTGGAGGTGAAAAAATGTCCATGGACACTGTGACGACCCGATGTACCGATTTCAGATTAAATGCCCCCCCCCCCCCCCCTCGAGAATCTGAAATCGATCGATTTCAGATTCTTCCCTGGGTTTCTGAAATCGATTTCAAGTTATCCCCCGGGAATCTGAAATCGATTTCAGATTCCCCCCTCCGATTTCAAATCCCCCCAGGCATACCTAGAATTTTTTAAAATTTGATATCTGTCAATGTATATACAGATTTGCAGTGCCATGGCTGTCATCGAAGAAGTGACACTAATCCTCGATGCTCCGATGATGCTTCCATGTGCCTTTTGTGGGACTGGCTTGTGCTTTGGTCTTTAATGACACTCCCGGTACTACTCCGACTCCGTCTTCCTGTGCCCTCTTGTACACATCAAGCATTGTTTTATTGTTTAACCTGTATGTGGTGGATTATCCTCCTGCAGTCAAGTGTCCAGGCCTGTCTGACATAGGCCTGTCATAGTTCGTCAGAAAAAAAATCATAAAACTTTATTTTTTTGTTTTATTTCTGTCCGTTTTTAATTTTGAGAGGGGGGAATTTGAAATCGGAGGGGACAATCTGAAATCGATTTCAAGTTAACCCCCCGGGAACTGAAAATCGATTTCAGATTCCCGGAGGGGGGGGGGGGGGGAATCTGAAATTGGGGGTAATCTGAAATCGTTATACCGGGATCAAAATAAATGGCATGCAGAATAGCCAAAAAGAAAAAAAAATTTCAAGAGGGTGTCAAGGATGATCAATATAAAATCGAGGATGATCAATAAAATTTTGAAAACTGGTTAATTGATACTTTTCAAATGCTAAAATTCAACCAAATTTTGGTGGACTGCCCCCCCCCCCCCCCCCCTCCAAAACAAAAAGTAATTTTCAGGACCACTCTCATAAAATTTGAATGCAATTCGATCATGACTGAAGTACAAAAACCATTTTAAAAACTTGAATCCTAATTTTTTAGTTGTCGGCCTTTTGTAATTTATGGCAAATTCTCAAAACTAGAGCAGTGTGCACAGCCCACATATTCCCCACAGGTCCCCCGATCAGTTAAAGACGGCCATCAATAGTCAATCAAGAGCTGAAATGTTCAAAGTCCAGTTGGTGCAGTTTCCTTGGACGAACCTGGCCCATTTACAATACCGATCTGTGTTTGTTCCCATAGAAGCTACACACCAAGTTTCATTAAAATCCATGCAGTTGTTCTTGAGATATCGTGTTAACAAACTCATTCCGATGCTGAATAATTTCCAGGATTTGGAAAATTTCGAAGTCCATTTGGTTGATTTTCCTTAGGCCAACCCAACTCATTTACGATACCGATCCTTGTTAATGCCAATAGAAGCTACATACCAAGTTTCATTAAAATCCCTGCAGTTGCTCTTGAGTTATCTTGTTAACAAACTCATTCCGATGCTGAATAATTTCCAGGATTTGGTAAATTTCAAAGTCAATTTGGTTCATTATCCTTGGTTCAACGTAATCCATTTACAATACCGAGCCTTGTTAGTGCCCACAGAAGCTACACACCAAGTTTCATTAAAATCCTCGGAGTTGTTCTTGAGATATCCTGTTAACAATAGTCAATGAAGAGCTGAAATTAAGTCCAGCTGGTCCATTTTCCTTGGACGAACCTGGCCCATTGACAATACCTATCTGTGTTTGTTCCCATAGAAGCTACATACCAAGTTTCATTAAAATCCTTGCAAGATTTTGCAAGTTATCGTGTTAACAAGCTCATACAATAGTCAATCAAGAGCTGAAATTTTCTAAGTCCAGCTGGTCCATTTTCCTTGGACGAACCTGGCCCATTTACAATAAAGATCTGTGTTTGTTCCCATAGCAGCTACATACCAAGTTTCATTAAAATCCTGTCAGCAATTTTTAGGTTATCGTGTTAACAAGCTCTTGATGACAGACCGACAGACCGACCGACACGCGGTCGATCGCATATATTCCCCACAGGTTCTACCTGTGGGGAATAAATTACAAGTTTGTCCAAGGACAAAGTCCCAGCTTACGAAAAGCGATAAGACCAATTCCAGTGTGCATGAGCAAGATAATTTAACGGAAAAATTGGGCTTCAAAAGATGAGACGGCAAAGAACTAGCTCAATAATTAGCACCGGACCAGAACATAGACCGATAAATGCATACAAAGATTTGTTTCCCAGAAAAATAGGAAACAGATTTTGTGTATCTCTGATAGACTGAATAGTCTGCCATAGATACCTTCGAACAACGCTCGCATTTTGGACCAGTGCGCATATTTATGTAACTTGCCTCGATGCCCGGTTCTTATTCAGACAAGTGCGCATGTTTATTTAATTTGCGTTGATGCTCGGCTCTCATTTTGGAACAGTGCACATGTTTATTTAACTTGCGTTGATGCGCGGTTCGTGTTTTGGACCAGTGCGCATGTTAATTTACCTTGTGTTGATGTGCGGTTCTTATTTCGGATCAGTGCGCATGTTTATTCACATTGTGTTGATGTTCGGTTCTTATTTCGGATCAGTGCGCATGTTTATTTACCTTGTGTTGATGTGCGGTTCTTATTTCGGACCAGTGCGCATGTTTATTGAACTTGTGTCGATGCGCGGTTCTTATTTCAGACCAATGCGCATGTTTATTTAACTTGCGTTGATAGCGGTACTTATTTTGGAAAAGCGCACAAGTTTCCTTAGTTTGCGTTGATGCGCGGTTGGCATTTCGGACCAGTTTGCATGTTTATTCAACTTGCGTTGTTGAGCAGTTCGAATTTCAGACCATTGCGCATGTTTATTTAACTTGCGTTGGTGGGCGGTTCGCATTTCGAACCACTGCGCATGTTTATTTAACTTGCACTAATACACGGTGCTATTTTGGTCCAGTTGCGGTTCGCATTTTCCACCAGTGCGCATGATTATTTCACTTATATTGATGCGTGGTTCGCATTTTGGACCAGTGCAAATGTTTATTTAACTTGCGCTGATGTGCGGTTCACATTTCGGACCAGTGTGCATGTTTATTTAACTTGCGTTGATATCCGGTTTGCATTTCTGTCCAGTGCCCATGTTTCTTTAGGTTGCGTTAATGCGCGGTTCGCATTTCGGACCAGTCCACAGGTTCATATAACTCTGCATTTCGGACCGGTACGCATATTATTTAAGTCCCGTCGATGCCCGACTTTTATGTCTATCCAACTTGCGTTGATGCGTGGTTCTTTCTTCGGACCACTGCGCATGTTTATTCAACTTGCGGTGATGCGCGGTTCTCATTTCGGACCACTGCGCATGTCTATTTAACTTGTGTCGATGGCGGGTTCTTTTTCGGACTAGTGCGCATGTTTTTTTTTAACTTGCGGTGATGTGCGGTACTTAATTTGGACCAGTTCGCATGTTTATTTAACTTCCGTCGATGTGCGGTTCGCATTTCGGACCATTGCGCATGTTTATTTAACTTGTGTTGATGCGTGGTTCTCATTTCAGACCAGTGCCCATGTTTCTTTGGGTTAAGTTGATGCACGGTTCTTTTTTACGGATGAGTGCGCATATTTAACTTGCGTTCATGCGCGGTGCTTATTTTAGACCAGTGCAAATGTTTATTTAACTTGCGTTGGCGCGTGGTTCGCATTTCGAACCACTGCGCATGTTTATTTAACATGCGTCGATGCGCGGTTCTTATTTCAGGTCAATGCGCATATTTCTTTAACTTGAGTTGATGAGCGGTTCTTATTCTGGATCAGTGCGCATGTTTATTTAACTTGCGTTGATGCACGGTGCTAAGTTTGGTGCAGTGTGCTTGCTTATTTAGCCTGTGTCGATGTGCGGTTCGCATTTAGGACCAGTGCGCATGTTTTTTTTAAACTTGCGTTACTGCTCCGTTACCATTTCTGACCAGTTTGTTTATTTAGCTTGCATCGATGAGCAGTTCGCATTTTCCACCAGTGCGCACGATTATTTAACTTGTGTTGATGCGTGGTTCGCATTTTAGACCAGTGCGCATGTTTATTTAACATGGGTTGATGTGCGGTTCGTATTTCGGACCACTGCGCATGTTTATTTAACTTGCTTCGATGTGCGGTATGCATTTCGGACCACTGCGCATGTTTATTTAACTTGCCTCGATGTGCGGTTCGCATTTCGGACAAGTGCGCATGTTTCTTTAGGTTGCGTTGATGCGCCGTTCGCATTTCGGACCAGTTCGCATGTCTATTTGACTTGCGTCGATGCGTGGTTCTTTTTTTTTGACCAGTGCACATGTTTATTTAACTTGCGTTGATGCGCGGTGCTTATTTTCGACCAGTTTGCATGTTTATTTATCTTCCTTCGATGCGCGGTTCACATTTCGAACCAATGCGCATGTTTATTTAACTTGCATCGATGCGCGGTGCTTATTTTGGACCACTGCGCATGTTTCTGCAACTTTGTCGATGTGCGGTTGTTAAATCGGACTACTGCGCAAGTTCATTCAACTTGCGTTAATGCACTGTAGGAGGAGATTCATTTAATTTTTTTTTTTAATCCGAAAAAAAAATTCAAAAATTTTCCAATTCACTCAAAAAGCATATGCAGTATGCATGACCCCCTAGAGACGGCTAATATAAAAAAATAAATGAAAACTAATGAAAACTGCAGGAGGGAATGCATTTTGAATTTTTCTTAAAAATTCCCTGATCGACTCAAAAAGTACAGGCCGTATTCACGACATCTTAGGCACGCCTCAGCCCCAAAATAAATGATGTCTGATCAAAACTGTAGGAGAAGATGCATTTTGAGGTATTTTCATCAAAAATCCCCCCCCCCCGATCAAAAATTCCCAAGCCGAGTCAAATAGCACAACCCGTATGCCCGACCCACCTAAGGATGCCTCAAACCAAAAATAAATGAAATCGAATAAAAACTGTAGGAGGAAATGTATTTTGAAGTTTTTTCTTCAAAAACTCACTAAAAATACAAAAAATGGTCCGATCGACTGAAAAAGCACGAACGAATGCACGACCCTTTTGTGGTGCTTCATACCAATAATAAATGACATCGGATCAAAAATGTAGGAGATACATTTTAAAATTTTTTCTTCAAAAATTCCCCCAAAATCACTCGATCGACTGAAAAAGCACAAGCCGTATGCACGACCGCTTAGGGATGCATCACACCTAAAATAAATAACATCGAATCAAAATTGTAGAAGAAGGTGCATTTTCAATTATTTTCGAAATTTTTGCTTAAAAAATTCCTCAAAAATAAAAAAATTGTCCGATCGACTGAAAAAAGCCCAAGCCGTATGCGCGACCCTTTAGGGGTGCCTCATACCAAAAATAAATCAAATCGGATAAAAAATGTAGGAGAAGATACGTTTTCAAATTTTGTCTTTAAAAAATTCCTCAAAAATAACCCGATCGAGTAAAAAAGCACAAGCCGTATGCATGACCCCTTAGGGATGCCTCATACCAAAAATAAATGACATCGGATCAAAACTGTAGGAGGAGATCCTTTTTGAACCAAAGTTTACTCAATGAACAACTAACTAACTAACTAACTAACGGACGCCACCCGCAAAGTGATAGGAATACCCCCAGCTTACGTGTAACGTAAGCTGGGCTAAATAAGGCATTGCGACGGTTGCTTAAACTAGAGCAGTGTGCATAGCCCACACATTCCCCACAGCCCCCCCCCCCCCCCCATCAATACGGCCATCAATAGTCAAGCAAGCTTTTCACGAAGAGCTCAACTGAGAAAACAGTCTTATAACATTTAAAAGCATCCCATTCAAAACGGTTGTAGTAGAAATATTTGGAAATTTGGCTCCCAGTGTAATGAAAAATGCTGCAATTAAACCAGCAAATTAAACCAATTTTGGATCGCCAAAAAAAAAAAAAAAAAAAAAAACAAGTTTGTCGAAAGGACAAAGTCCCAGCTTACGAAAAGCAATAAGACCAATTCCAGCGTGCATGAGCAAGGTAATTTCCCTGAAAAATTGGGCTTCAAAAGATGACACGGCAAAGAGCTCGTTCAATAGTTAATTTAGCATCGGACCAGAACATAGACCGATAAATGCATACAAAGATTTCCTTCACAGAAAAATGGGAAACAGATTTTTTGTATCTCTGGTACACTGGATACTCTGCCATAGATGTCCCTCGCCGGCGTACAATCCAAGTATTTGATTTTGTTAGGTTGGACTACAACCCTTAAGCAATTCGCACCAGGAATATATCATACCAAAGAGACTGAAACACTGACTGGTAGTCTTAAAGTCATTAGAAGTATCGATACAAATAAAATATCTGTGTGAATTTTTTAAGTCAAGCTGGGCCAATGCCCTCGGGCTGACGTGGCTCATTTACAATACCAACTCTTGCTAGCATCCACACTACCTATTTGTAAAATATTTCGACAATCGATTGAGAAATGTTCGCTTGACGGTATTAACAAATTCGCTCGAGTGCTCAAAGACTATGAATTTTTAAAGTCCAGCTGGGTCAATGTCCTCGGGCCGACGTGGCTCATTTACAATACCAACTTTTGTTAGGACCCACACTACTTATAAGTAAAATATTTCGCCAGTCTGTAGGCTTCAGTAATGTAGGCTTCAGTGTGTTAACAAAAAGTGTCGACAGGCGGACAGACCGGCGGCGGGGGACTAATAACAAAAATGTAAAGTTCAGCTGGGTCAATGTCCTTGGGCCGACATGGCCCATTTACAATACCAACCCTTGTTAGTTCCAATACTACTTATAGTTAAGATATCTTGTCAATCGATGCAGAAATGTACGCATGAGTGTTAACAAACTCATTCCAGTATGTAAGAGTTGTGAAAATTTCTGAAGTTCAGCTGGATCAATGTCCTTGGGCCGACAGAGCTCATTTACAATACGGACTTTTGTTGGTTCCAATACTTCCTATATGTAAAAGATTTGAACAAGCGATCCAGAAATGTAGGCTTGGGTGTGCTAACAAAATCATTCAACTGAATAAGGATTGGGAAAATTTGTGAAGTTCAGCTGGGCCAATATCCTTGGGCCGGCATGGCTCATTTACAATACCAACACTTGTTGGTTCCAATAGTACTTATAGTTAAGATATCTTGTCAATCGATGCAGAAATGTAGGCTTGAGTGTGTTAACAAACTCATTCAACTGAGTAAGGATTGGGAAAATTTGTGAAGTTCAGCTGGGCCAATGTCCTTGGGCCTACATAGCTCATTTACAATACCGATCCACTACCCATTTTTAGAATATCTTAACAATCGGTCGAAAAATGTAGGCTTGAGTGTGTTAACAAAAAAGGTGTCGACAGACGGACGGACAGACAGACCCGAAAACTATAGCCCCCCCTCCCCCCCCCCCCGGCGTGGGACCAAAAAAATAGAGAAAAACCTAGACAACAGTCCAGTGGTGGAATGTAGGTTTGGTCAAGGAGGGCGGGTGAAAGGGCGTTCAACTTGTCCACTGGAGTCAGAACCAGGTTCTCCGGCCAATATATTGCATATGGTGAGATCGAGGATCGCATGTAAAATATATATTTGACCGATTTCATTGATGAGCTTTAGTGCGAACATGCTGCGGGGATATTTCTGGGATTTTGCGACTAGGGGCCCCAAGGCCCCCGGTCAAAAAGATTGGGGGCCATTTCTTAAAGCTTAGGGGTCCAAAAAAATGAACTTATCAACAGAGAAAAATTAGGTCGATTTTGCAACATATTTTCTTCATAAACGATATACACAGTTGATGGCTTAACTAGATTACCCACGTTGGATAAAAAAAGTAAACATGTCTTTATTAAGCCGTTCTTCAAATATCATTCGAGACTGATAGCGTTTCTACTGCTATTTAGGTCTAGACACAGTTAAAAATATGAATAATTTTTTTTTTGAAAAAAATGGTCCCAACGCAAAAAATCTGGGGGGGGGGGACATTTCAGAAACTGGGAGCTATAGCGGCCCCCAGCTAAAAAACTGGGGGCCATTTTTTAGAATTTGAAGACCCCCGTTGTTCCCGCCAAAACTATCTTTGATGTTGCAATAACGGATTAAAAAGTATCTTGTCCAAAGTGTGGTAGTTACCCCTCCCCCGGGTAGGGTTCGGTGCCCTCCCACCCTAGGAGAGACGTGTGCCACTCTGATTTTGGCGGCTTAACCAGAGTACCTATAGGCTGTATCTTTCTGCCAAAGATCACTTTTCAAAACGGTCACAAAAATGTCCTGGAGACAAAAATATGTTATACTGCTTATTTTCTGATGGGGTGGGGATACACAAAGTGGCCGTCCTCACCCCGAGGTTAACTGTCACACTTTTGGACACGGATATTTATATGTATATCTAACAGCATCTTTTGCCAAATTTCAAGAAACCAAAGAAAAATACTGGATCCGATTTTTTAATGTGCCAGTGTGGGTGGGGCTTGGCGAACACTCATCCCAACTGTCTCGATTCTCACTGTGCCACACATACAGAATCTATGGACGGCTGTATAATATATTCTTAAAAGTGACTTTTTTTTCAATATAACGTTCTTTTCACTCGCTTTTTCTTTACGAAATATCAAATTGTTCACTCGAAAATAATTACTTTCTGAGAGCTGCAGTCTCACATTTTCTGATCATAGCTTCACTTTTCCCCGTTTGCCGAAGATTTGGTGTTTTGACCGAATTGGATCGGATACAGACATGAAGAAATGATAGAAAAACAACTGCAAGAAGATTTTCTCAAAGGGGCAAAATAATATGCAAAATAGTTTTAAAAAACTCATATGACGGCTTTTTAAATTTAAAAGTGCACATGCTGAAAGACTATTAGAACACTGATATTTTTTCTATCGTTTCTTTATAATTCATTTCATAAGATTTAGTCGAAACAACACTTCCATCGGAAAGTAGCTCCAAGAAGAAGCTCGCTCCTGAGGGTTCGGGTTGCGGCTGTAAAGGAGAGATGTGCTGATTGAAAGTACAGAAGAGCTGACTCGCGGAGCCAATCTCAAAGTTCAAAAGTGTAAATTCTTCCCAACACATGATGTTCTTGACCTTCGGGAAGTTCCAAACCGGAACAGCTGACAAAAATTAAAGAGAACTGGTGAAAATTAGTTACTGTTCGATACTGCCAAGCCAGTTCACGGTTTCGACAGGGCATGCTCAGTGCAGGAAACTCGCTGGATTCCAGTGTGAAAAAAATATAAAGAAACAAATAAAATCAAAAGTTTATTTTCTCGGCCATGGCGTGCCTAGAATATGTATAAACTTTATTAGAATGTGGGAAATTTTATTCATGACATTATTAAAATGGGTTTCTAACACAAAAACAGCGCTATTCCTGTTTCGGTGACTTTGTAGTATTTCTCCTTCAACTTCAACGTTTTTAAGTTACTCTGCTTCTATGTTATCTCCCAAAAACTTATGTCCTGTTTTGCGTAAGTCTCGCATGTACTCTAGTCCTAGATGACTCTTGCTGTCTTCCTGTCCTAGGAAGATAGAAAGGGTCCGCTGCGACTAGCATGTACTCGTGCAGGTACAAGGCAAGAAACATTCAAATTGACCAGCACATCGTAATTGGTTAAATTACAAACTCGTCTGTTGGCTGATCAAAATTATTATGACCCATAATAAGAATGTAATAGTGAATGGCATGGGTTAAAGTTTGTAAATAAACATCGAACAACCACCGCAAACGCTGTTCTCGCATTAAAAGAACACATTTTTAGTTTTGCCAATTACGATGTGCTGTTCAATTTTATGTTTCTTTCCTTGTAAACTGTAAGTCCGCTTGTTACAAAAACGTTTTCTGGACCAGAATTTCCAAATTGTACGCAGGTTTGCAGACAGTGAAAAGTGCGTTTCTGCCACCCAAAAATTTGCCAGGGAAAATCCGTCGCAGCTGATTGGTTGATCTGCTCGATGACGTCAGTATATGAAAAAGAATTGCCTTATTGGGTAATATCACTTATTATCGCCCATGAAAATGTCACACGAACATATGCATTTGAATAAATGAAAAATTGAATACTACGCCGATTGCAATATGATATAAGTAACCGCAACCATATTTATACCTTCGTCTTTTGTTTGTTTGTTTGTCTGTTCTCGTTTGATGTTTTCTGTATAAACGCTTTACGTATGGCTACCGGCTGGCCATGTTCTATACAGTAATGTACGTAATAACTAGAACCTCACTTCGCTAGCGAAATGTTAAACACTTGACAAAAATTAAAACGCAAAAATACTTCCTCCAATGGGTTATTTCTTGAATAATATATTGCAAACAACACAGCTTGAATATGTCTTATAAGCCGAGTAGTGTTTGGTTTCTGTTGACTTAAGGTTTTATTGACTGATCTAGCATACGCCGTGTTAGCTATTTACGCAGTGAGAGCTCGCACAAAGCTCACTGTGCAACTGTGTGTGATGTGGGTTAAATGCTACGCATTTACTTGCAAAAAATGCACTCTTTTCACATGGCGTTTTAACAAAGAAAACGAAATCAAAGACGAAAATAAAAAGTGACATGCACATGTTCAGATCAAGCTCTTCGCAAGTCCCAAGTTTCATGGTCGTAGGGCCCATAGTGTCAGAGGAGAAGAAGACACAAAAAATCGGAAAAATTGTCAAGAAGAAAAAAAAAAAGGACGAATTTTGCTCGCACAAATTCATATAACTCTTGCAAGCCAAAGGCTTGTCAAGTGTTAATTAACGAATTAAACGAATACTTACTTAAGTATGAAGTTTGATTTGGATTCTGTTATGGAAGTTCCATGAGGGAGTGGGTGACATGGGAGAGAGTGTTTAGTTTTCCGTAGTCATTCTTCAACGTTGATAAGCTCAAATGCCCAGGGAGTGGGAAACATACCGATCATGATAATAATTATCCGCCATTAGGGACGGGATTGCATCCTCACAGAGGGTGGGCATGTCTCCCACTCCCTCATGGAACTTCCATAACAGAATCCAAATCAAACTTCATACTTAAGTAAGTATTCGTTTAATTCGTTAATTCTATTATGGAAGTTCCTATTTCGGGAGTATCGCCATGAGACTTTAACGCATGCGAGATTATCAACACAATAGAAACATGCATAAACATTTCCAATTTTATTGGTATGAACACAATAGTGATGTCACTGTGTATACAAGAAAAAAGGACTCCATATTGTTCACACTGTAAAATATAGTCACAATACTGACTGTATGACAGCTAATACTGACAGACCAAAGAGATCAATTTCTTTGATACCCGGTGTCTAGCTATGTCTTACAACCCCTCCCCCCTTTTGTTTTGCCGCAGTTTGCAAGCAGGTTGCGAAGTTGTTTCCGGATAAAACCGGCTTATTATAAAACCTCGAAAAAGTAGTTGCATTTCTCCAGCCTGCTGATTTCATGATCGTTTTGATATCTACACACCTAGATGCTGCAGATGTAGACGCACCTCTCGTACTATGGGCTTTGAAACGTTTAATATCTACACCACATATACATAACTCTGTCTTAATCCACGAAGCTATTGTAGCTCTCGAAACAGACCTGTGAGGTTTTCTATAGGAAATAAATAATTTGGATTCATTTCCCCTTAACAACTTAGTCCTGCGTATATATTCCTCCAAATAATGTACAACACAAATTGACTTATCTAGAAACGCAAAAAACATTATCGGTTCCTGGTGTTTACCAGGTTTTGAAGTTTTAAGTAGCTCAGTAAACAAAAATTGTACAGAGTCCTCATCCATGGACATAAAGTCTAATCTTAACATCTGTAAACTTTGAACCCTCTGACCCGACAGAATAGCGGTTAATAAAACTGTTTTCAAAGTAAGTTGCTTTAAAGATAAAGCATCTGCAGGATGGTATTTGCTCAATTTGTTCAACACGTCATTAACGTCCCAAACAAAAGTATATCTCGGCAGACATGGTTTTAAATTGAAAATGCCTTTCATGAATCTACAAACAAGAGGGTGATTGCCTGCGGCAACCCCATCAATCGATAAAATAGTGCTGATGGCACTTCTTGCCGTGTTAAGACAACTATAACTAAACCCTTGCTTATGTAATAAATACAAGAAATCTAAAACAGTCCCTATATTGGTATTAAGGGAATCTTTATGCCGTCTCTCACAATAACTTTCCCATCTATAGAGATATGTCCTGTATTGTTCCCTTGTAGATTTCCTCCAAGAGTGCATGATAATTTTCCGAGTCTTACTTGAAATGAACGGGTTTTGTAAGTTGAACCTGATATCTGCGTTAGGAGGAATCTTGCTCTGATATTCTCGGTGTGAGCCGCCACTGGATTGTGTACCGCCTTTCCTTTCGAGAAAGAATATGGAAAAGCTATAAGCATGTTGATCAGTTTAGAAAACCAATATTCCCTGGACCAGAAAGGAACAACCAAAACCAAATCACATCTATCCTGTTGCACCTTTTGCAAAACTCTTCCAATAATGGAAAAAGGCGGAAATGCATAAGCGTTTATGCTATTCCAGTTAAGACTGAACGCGTCACAAACAGAGGCCATAGGATCGGGGTACCATGAAGCATATTTTTCCAATTTATTGTTGAGTCTTGACGCAAAAAGATCGAAATTGATATTAGGGTACAATTTCCTGACTTTGTAAAATTGGGAGTCGATCAACGTCCATTCTGTGTTAGGAGTTAGTGTGCGAGACAATTTATCGGCTTCTATGTACTTCACGCCTGGGATGAAGGAAGAAATTAGATAAATTTTTCTCTGAATTGCCCATAACCAAATACTTTTTGAAATTTGATGACATTTTAGGATTTTTCCTCCTTGATTTTTCAAATAGGAAACAGTGGTTGAATTGTCGGAGCAAATTTTCAAGACCACTTTGTTCCTGTCCGAGCACAAGCTCAATAAGGAGTAATACACAGCCCACAATTCCTTCAGGTTAATATGAGAGTCAGTCGCATTGGAATTCCATTGGCCCCTGGTTTGTGAAACAATAGTTTTAGACTCCGGTAGTATTAGAACACCACCCCAACCAGAGTTGGACGCATCAGTTTTCAAAACAAAATCCGGATTTTTTACCGTTACGTCAACAAAAGAGTCATCAAGGTTGTTTAAAAACCATTGCATATCGTCCCTGGCCACCTGAGATATTTGCATATATGCTTCAAAGTTTCCCCGATTGACCTTTAAGGCATGGGATTTTTCAATGTCTAACTGTCTATAAAAGAGTTTTGCATTCTGTACTCCAGGAAAAAGCGAAACCAATTTCCCTATAAGCTCTGCTATGTTTTGAATAGTGTGGTTTTCTTTTCCCAAACATTCAGTTATTAGTGCCTTAATTTTTATGATTTTTTACTTTTTTGTCCTGACTGTCATGTTTATAGTATCTAAGATAAAGCCAAGAAATGTTAGTATTTGAGTGGGCCAGAGAACTGACTTTTCATAGTTTACCACAAACCCAGCATTCATACTATTTTCCACAGTCATAAGCACGTTTTCAAAACATTTATCAAAGGTGCTTTCAGTCAAGAAGCTATCATCTATAAAGTATGAATTCTGAAAACCTCGTTCTCTTAAAAAACCAAATAAAGTTTTGGTAATTTTCGTAAAATCGCGAGGCCCTGACGAAAGACCGTTGGGTAAAACTCGGAATTGATATTTCTGGCCTTTGAAATAAAATCTAAGAAATTTCTGGTCACATTCCCGTATCGGTACGGAGTAATAAGCATCCGAAAAATCTACGGAAGCCATAAAAGCACCGTGAACCATAAGATCTATAGCCGTTTGCAGACTTTGCAACTTGAAATGTTTTGTTTCTACGTGTTCGTTAAACGATTTCAGATTCAGAATGAGGCGAATGCCGCCATTTTTCTTGGGTCTTATGAAAATATTAGAAATAAACTCATTTTCTCCCGAGCTATCATCAATAGGGATAATAACACCCTTTTTGATCAATTTTTGTAATTCCAATTCTATCAGTTTTTCTTCCGTAGTATTGAATCTTATTTCCCTTGGAAGGAAATTTTGATGAACCTCATCCTTTAATACTGTTTTCAAACCAAACACCGAGTTTAAAACCCAAGGATCTTTCGTGAATGTATTCCAAAATTGTGCATGATTTTTCAATTGGCCCGCTTGGAAATTTTCCTGGTTTCTTTTGCATATATCCTCAAGAGTTTCAAGAGTTGCGAAAGAATTTTCATACCTGTCTATCTTAGTGGAATGTTTTTGTTTTTGTTGGGCTTCTTCGGCCCTTGGTAGTTCTGTTGTTGGTTTGGATTTTGGTAGCTGGGTCGGTAGGATCCTCGGCCTCGATTTGTGTGCGACCCCCTGCCCCTCTGGTACAAAAAAGACCTTGTCTTTTGGTTGTTTTGGAATGGTTGAAAGCGCTGGTCTTTTTTGATCGATGATACTATTTTGTGTGCTTCATCTGTGTCTTTCAAGACTGCAGCCAAATTGTCACCAAAAAGCTGTTTGTCATAAGTGCGCTTTGAGCAAAGAGGCCTGTACTTGGGATGTATATTAACTTTATTTGCTGTTTTCTTATAACAGTGATATCTGATGACGCTTTTGCAGCAAATTTTGTAGATGCAGATAGATGTTTGCAGAGAACGGATAATATTTCCGGCTTAATGTCTTTTTGATTTTGCAACAGAACATCTAGTGTTCTAAAATTAGCAACTGCGCTAGCACAAATATTTTGCTGAACGGCTTTAAGCCAAAAATCTCTCTGTTTCATGTATTCTGGAAGGTTACGATAAATTTCAGCGTTCATGTCCTTGCCAGACAGTTTGTCTGTATTACCAGGTTCGGCGTGTCTTTCTTTTAATTTTTTGATGTATTCAGAGTCACAGTCCTGGCTAAATCAGTTGTCCACTAACTCTTTTGATTTTAAATCAAGCGGAGGACCTTTCATGTCCTTTTGTACACCTTCGTTTAAAATTGCATCCAAGTCAAAGTTGGATTGTTGCTCTGTTTGCTTTCTATCAGCATTCGGTAAAAAGGAGCAAGATGACAAATCATGAATATTGTAATTCGTTTTCTCAGGCTCTTGGAACTGAGTATCCCTTGCAATGTAAGATATGTTTCCGAAGGAAAAGCAATCTCTAGAGTTATTATTTTTATCACGGTCTGCTCCCGTGGATTCCAGGATTTCCCCATCTTCAGCAGTAGCTGAGAAAGATTTTGAGAGAGTCTGAGGTACTCTGTTCAAATTTCCCGAGACAATAACATCATTTGAATTTTTAACAAAAGATCTTTCAAGATCATCTCGTGAAGTATTTGATTCTTTGTGACTCTCGACAGATTTGTCTCTTAAATTATCACGAGTTCATGAACTCTCACGAATCACAGAACTATGTCGTTTTTCCAACGATCGCGCTCGCGAGCGATGTTTCGACTTTTTCTTGTGCTTTGTTTTACCGGTATCTCTCGAAAGAGATCGATCCCTTTTTCTTTTACTTTTGTGCTGGGATCTTTCGCGTGATCTTCCACGACCCATGGTAATATACGCCAGACACTGGCTTAGGAAAATCAATATAGCCAGACACTGGCTTGTAAGTGTCAAAATTGCCAGACACTGGCTCGTTAAAACACAAAAGTAAAAAACTAGCTAGACACTAGCCAAGAAAGCATGTAAAAAGTCAGACACTGACGAAAAGTCAAAACACAATGAAGGGACACCCTCGTAGAGCGATAATAAGAGTTTGTAATTAAACTATAATTAATTCTTTAAAAACGTCCTCCTTAGTTTTTTAGATATGTAAATCTGGACAAGGATGCTTTGCGATTAAAGTTTTATCTCCTTTTCTCCTCGTTTTTTGAACCGGAAGTAACACTCAATGACTACGGAAAACTAAACACTCTCTCTCATGGCGATACTCCCGAAATAGGAACTTCCATAATAGAATTCGGTATGTCTTTTTGAGACACATTTCAAAGCTAGTTTGAATTCAGCAGTAAGCAATTTTTCATTTATCATTTATAAGCCTGTCTCATAAAATTACTTTTGGGCCACAATTTCAAATTTTAAAATTTTTGTTTCGATTGTTAGAAAAAGAGTGTTCAGCAAAACAATTTTTAAAGTTTCCTTTTACAAAGATATTGCACAGATAAGACAAGATATCTTTTTATTTCAACACTAGCAACCACAAGGATTGACTTGTGTTCGAAAGCACATAATTACGTAAGAACGATTATTCATATTTGCAAGTTATTCAGTTATAATTTCTATTCAAGTTGATACTGTTTTACAGTTTGTGTCAGGTGGAAAGTTTATAAACGTTAAATATACAATCCCCTGATAGGTAACAGTCATTGAAAATTAAACAGAGACAAGAGGACTAACGAATTCTTGTATCGTGTTGCATTGGCATTTGGGACTGGATATCGGTTTTTCTGAGCGTGTGCAATGATGGTTATGATTTTAGCAAAAGCTTGTTGATTTTATCGTTCCCGTCTTGAATTCTACTGAAAAATATTTGGCAGATGTGTATTCTTCTTTCTTTCAGTGTAGCAAGGTTAAGTGACAACAGGGATTGAGCATAGGTTTCTTCAGGATTGATAATTAAAGAACTAAAACAATAGTGGCCAACTTGAAATTTAAAGTTTTTTTTCTGTTATTTTAGAAGTGGTTTACTATACATATAAACATTGTATCGTACAAGCAGTAAACAAGCCCAGCTTATTCTTTGTCCCTTTCTGAATCTGAATCTGAAATTGTATCTTTCTTTTTTATCACAACTTGATATAATTGTGCAAACTTTGTTTTGTAATTCTCTTCAGAAATAAACCAAGAAATGAAATAAAATTTCTTCAACTGCGTTAGAAAAATAACTTGGTTCGTGCTTTTTTGTTATATATTCAATATGGCTATCTTATTTTAGATCATCTTTTATGATGATTCTGACTTACTTCGTGCAGTTATTTCTGTTGAAAGTTGTGTTTCCAATCTTAACAGGTCCCAGAGTGTTCTCCTGTTGAGCTTTTCTAAATGTTATGAACAAATATAAAACACTATAATCCACTCCAAATATCATTATTTAAAAATGTAGTCACGTATATATGTTTCTAGCCAATAAGTGTGCTGCTTTGAGGAACAGATAGTGTAATTCATTTAGAGCAAATAAATTGTCATTAAATGTCAGTAAAACAAATTTTATTGTATTTTCAAATAAATGTTCCAATGAAAACTTTACGGTAAATATAAATTGCTAGCATATTGAAAGAGTGTATGTGACAAAATTTCTTGGTGTTATGATTGATAGCAAACTTTCTTGAGCATATTAAGCAGGTACAGAATAAAATCTTTAAAGGCATATCTATAATGAGTAAGGTGAAATAATTGCTTAATGCAGATGCTCTGTATGCATTATAATGTTCTCTTATTCTTCTATATCTCAATTGCTGTTTTGAAATATGGGGCACTAAATATGTGTGTTGAAAGGACAGTGTAATCAAATTGAAAAAAAAAAAAGATGTATTCGTATGATTGATCCAGCAACTAAATTAGCTTACACAGATCCTCTATTTTTCAAATCCGGGCTTCTCAAAATGGTAGATCTTGGAAGCCTAAACACTTGTGTTATAATGTATAGAGCCAAAAATAAGCTTTTGCCAGAAAGGGTGATGAATATTTTTGATATCAATACCAACAGAACTAGACAAGGTGGTAATTTCTGCGTTATGTTTATCCAAATATTTATACTATTTGGAAAATAAATTGATTGATTGATTAATTTTATTATTATTATTATTATTATTATTATTATTATTATTATTATTATTATTATTATTATTATTATTATTATTATTATTATTATTATTATTCTTATTATTCTTATTATTATTATTATTATTATTATTATTATTATTATTATTATTATTATTATTATTATTATTATTATTATTATTATTATTATTATTATTATTATTATTATTACTACTATTATTATTATTATCATTATTATTTGCTAGCTAGTGCAGTAAATTAATATAATTTTCGTTCAACGATTGCAGCAATTTGTTTTCTATAATTCTATGTTTTAATATAGTTTGATGTAAAAGGACATTAAATTCGGCTGTCCGCGTTTAGATAAAAGAAGAGGTACTTTTGCAAACTTGACTTAGGACTATTTGTTATATTTACGTCCGGGTTTGCCAGAGATCAACGAAATATTACTAGTACCAGCCCGGTATATAGCCTGCCAAAATCAAAATGGTACGTGAGCCTTATAGTAGTTTAATCTTCAACATGACCAACAATATGCTACGTTTTGCTATATTTAAGAAAAGTATTTAATTTACTTATATTTCTTTTGTTTCAGCTGCCACTTTCACTTCTTAGAACGGCTGTTAATCATCCCATGGTGAGTATCAACTGGGCGATATTATAAGATGTGTATAAGCCAGTTCGATCTCCCGTTCTTTGTTAAAAACCCATATAAGCTGATTCTTTTTGATTAAAATTTGCAGAAAGATGTTTCTCTTGTAACATCATGGGCTAATTTATAAAGACATAGAAAAAAAGTAAAGTAGCAACACCCTGTAACATTTAAAAACTCGTACAAGGACATAAACATGAAATTGAACAGCACACCGTAATTAGTAAAAATGGATATATTCTTTTAATAGGAAAACAGCGGTTTTGTTGGGTATTCTAGATTTATTAACAAACTGCAAGCCACGTAATTCACTGTGGCATTATTGTTTTAAGTCATGGTAATCTCCAGCTACAAGTAATACGGAGAGGAGATGGAATTGGTGACAACAACATGCTAAATTCCAACTCAACTAAATAAGCCAGCTGCAAGTTTCTGAACTCTTTCGACTTAAATGTACATCATTTTGTGATATTTAACAAAATAAATTTGTTCTGAGCCACAGAAGATGTTCTTTTTCATTTGAATTTCACCAATTTGGATCTACCAGTAACCTAGGACCGTCCGGCACTTTTGGGTGGTTTTTCAACGATTACTTTTCGGTGTAATGTCGAAAGTGTAGAATTTTAGACATGTTTCCAGAGAATTACAAAACAAACTGTCGTGTTTGTGTTGAGTTATAGGGAAATTAAATATTTACGGGCAAAATATTTTTGGACAACTTTAATCCGCCATATTATATTATCATCCCGAAATTTGAGAATTTTGCTAATTAATTTATTAGATAACTACATAAACAAGTAATAAATGTTGTTTTCCGGGATGGCGAACTTGCATGAACACTGGCGAAAGACCTAGCTTACTCGTACAGTAATCATTCGTTCTCCCCCCCCCCCACCCCCACGTAGACCAATTTCTAATTTAATTAATTGCGATGTCTGTTCAATTTGAATGTGCTTTGCCTTGTATGGGCTATAAACCACCTCGAGACGAGACAAGAAACACAAGTGAATTCGTACTTTTGGATCTTTCAAATGGATGTGTCGTTTCGACTACAATCCTTTTTGGGTCAAATTATAAATAAATTACTTTCGAATTTAAACAGCTATCGTCTGATCTTTTAAAACCCATTTTACATATTTATTCAGTCCTTTTTGTAGCCAAGACCTATCCAGAGACTTAGGTCTTTTCGTTTTGATTTACTTACCAATTTTGACCAATTAACGATAACCGACACAGTTTCGAACTATAAATGGTAAAATTTCTTCTTGGTTGAGTACTTAAATGATGACTTTGCGCTCACGGTTATCTGAAGCAACGTGGGCATTGAGGGTTTCAGGCCATTGTTTAGTGAGAGCTCGGGCAGGGTGGGGATTAGGAGTTGCAGGCCATTATCTAGCGTCAGCTAAGGCAGTGCGGGGATTAAGGATAAAGGTCATTATCTAGTGAGAGCTCAGGGAGTGCGGTGATTAAGAGTTCGAGACTTACTGTTAACAACGGCGAATGGGGTTGGTATACAATGGGTCAAGCATACAGAAAACAATACATTAGATAAATAAACGAGGAGCAGCTCACTCCCTTAGTTTGCTTTAAGTGTGGCACTGTTTCGATAGTCAACCAGAATTATGCAATTAATCGGTGTGCTTCCCATTTTAACGTGAAAAAGCTATGCGTTTATCCAGTTTATGCGAATAAGCGGTATGCAATTATCCGGTTAAATTTCCAAAAGATAGCATTGGAAATGGTTTGGGATTTGCGAATAATATGCAGTTAACCGATTTATGCATTTAACCGGTATGCGATTAAGTGATTTCATCTGTATATATATATATATATATATATATATATATATATATATATATATATATATATATATATATATATATATATATATATATAAATATATATATATATATATATATATATATACACAGACAATTATAACTGGTGAAAACTCTTTTTTCACGTTGCAAGAACACAGTTTCAGTTTGCCTAATTTCGGGGTGCTGTATATATATATATATTAATATATATATATATATATATATATAATCAGCCACCTTAGTAAACGATTTCTCTTTTGGAAGTTCTCAAAAATCGTGAGCAGTAGCGAAAGAACAAAACAAGTGGTTTATGTACAATGTGTTCTTCCATCTTTTTATACCGTCAGTGTACTTGTCTAACATAGCAGTTGATTAAAATCTTTAATGGACCGAGGACTGGGTGGGGAGGCGGGGCGGAAGGGGACGTCAGTGAACTACAACGTAGGATGAGTGGGGTGAGTTCTTTGAAAGTCCGATATTTTCGTTTCATATTCACGCATGTGTTCAATATTTTATGTCTTAAATTTTTATTTTGACCAACCGGGCAATTAATCAGGGATATAAGCCTTGCTGAGAGATGAGGTGGGGCGGTATTCGCAAAAATAACACATCAAACTGGACTGTTTTAAAATCAGTCATTTAGAGTTATCAGTTTTACCAGTTTCTATTTTTTCCTTTCTGAGGTTCATTTTTTTGTCGGAACTCTCCCGAAATGAAATCATAATTTTCCTGCTGGGTTATTAGCCCCCAGCCGGGGCTTCAGGACTCGGAGGAGAATAAAGCTGTGCTTGTTGTTCATCTGTCTCTCAGCATGTGTAGTCGTCCGTACGTCAATTGCCGACTCCCACACTAATAATTTGTTTCCTGTTTTATTTTGACGTTGACCCAATTTCAAGGTCACGCTGACTGCCTTTTCTTGTTTATATCATAACAGAAAAGCAGTTGATTGGTCATCGCCCAATGTTAAACAAGGCTTAACCATTTCATAAGCACGCTGGGAGCTGATTTTGCAATCGATCAGAACATAGAAAATGGCCGCTGGTTACAATCTTGGATTTGTTCCACAATGTCTTAAAAACTTGTAAACCACTCTAGATCGTTATCGAATTTGAGACCCTGGTTCACCATCGGAAAATTGCGCTCAAGGTTGGTTTTTGGTTGAATAGAAAAATTCAAAATGGCCACCAGCAGCCATCTTGGAATTTCATCTGAATATTGTTTAAAACTACTAGACGAATCATCGCTAAATTTTAAGTACGACTTAACCATTTCAGAACATGCTAGCTGTTGCTTTCGGAATCGGTCAGTAAATTAAAAATGGCCTGACATTTTATATAAATGACCCAAGTCTGCAACGATCATCAAGTCTCCATACGGAGAACAGTTAGTTGAAACTACTTTTTTTTATCGATCGATTTAGTTTTCGCATCAAGTTGTCACGTTGTGATGCAGATGTATGCCAAGTACCTAGTGCCATGGTAACTGATTCGCAGATTGAATTGCAGTTTAACTGCAATTTTAGAAGTGTAGTTTAAACCGATTTTTTTATTTAAATCACCAAATAAAATCAGTGACGTCATAAATTATACAAAACACTCGTTTTGATTTCTTTCCCTCTGTACACACACAAAAGGATCACCTTGAATAAAAACATTTGCTTTCGAGTGGTCACTTAGTCGACAGAAAAGTCAGTTGTGGATTTGAAATTATTAACGCATTTGACAGTTCGCGAAACTTTGTTTCAGTTTCTTGGCTGCAGCTATGATCTGGCACAAGTTTTACAAGATATCATTTAAGCAACTTAACAAAATAGGTTTAGAGGCATTCTTTTACATGGTCACTGTTTAGTGAATAAAAAACAGATTGCTTATTTTTGTTTAAAATGGTCGCAAACGTATGCTTTATGGCAAGTGTCACTGTCTAAGTAAAAGAGAGCGAAAGTTTTCCAGGCATGTCATTGGTTGAAACAACCTTCTTAAACTCGCTGTGTGATTGTTGCTGTTAAGCAAATTAGAAAAAAAAGATATTTTCCGGTAGGCTGCTCCGGAATAGACTAAAGATATATCGAATGTCACAGATATCGAATTTTTTTCATTATTTCATCATTTTATGTTGCAGACTATGTAAGAAACTTATTTTCTTGCCATATAAAGAGTAAAGTATGAAGAAATTAAAAATGCAAGTAAATTTCTAAAAAAATTTAAATTTCATCAGGTTGTTCAGTACTCAACTACCGACATTTTAATTAACAGCCAAATGTGAATTTTCAATATTTTTGTTTTCTTATGTCAAAACATAGAAATTAACATTGTTCAACTTATTGTCGTCCTTTGGTAAAGAAACATGCAGCATTATTGATTTCTGTGATATTTGAATTATCGATAGTCTGCTCCGGAATATACTGCCAAAAAAATAGTTGGTTTCTTAATTGTTTCAGAATTGTTATTATAAATGCTGCAGTAATATGTTAATATATAAATAGTAGATGTGAAACGTCGTCGTATTTTACAATGTGATTGGCTGGACACGGTCGGGTGATGCAAATTGCTGATAACAACATGAATAGAGTGTAGGTCATTTAATGCTTGGTGCAAAGGAAAAACAAAGCCTATTTTTTACGAACTTCACAATTTTTAAATCTAGGCTTAAATAAAAAAAAATACCGATATGCTATCGCTGTTTTTAAATATGCAGGCCACCAGTCTACCCTTAAGTCTACAGCTATTCGGCTGTTAAAACATTCAACTGCCTCCTTTGAAAATTACGCCCTGAAATTTTGCGAGCGTGCGATTTCGCAAGTTTTATCAACACACAGGATTCAACACTGGGTGGTACAAACTCAGCCAGTGTAGCGCCTACTGAAACAAAAAAAATTCGTCTTGTTCTAAAGGATATTGTATCTACTGCTCTGAACATAGCTAAAATCGAGACGGACTCACTTATGTTTGAAAATGGTCACTTGGGAGTTCTGTAGATGGAGTTGTGTGTGTGTTTCAGTTGGTGGAATTGAAGAATGGAGAAACCTACAATGGACATCTTGTCAGCTGCGATAATTGGATGAACATAAATCTGAGGGAAGTAATCTGCACATCAAGGGTGAGTAGATAAAATATATTCCTATAGTGTACGATACACGTGTTGAGAACTGGTTTGAAAATGGTGATGGCTCATGTGTTGCGTAGTATCTTTTGCCCTTTAGGTGTCATTTATTAAGGAACCCTCACACATTGCCACACATGTATTGCTGTAGGATGGCGACAAGTTCTGGCGCATGCCGGAGTGCTATGTACGTGGCAGTACGATCAAATACTTGCGCATCCCGGACGAAGTGATAGATATGGTGAAAGAGGAGGCAGTGCAGAAGAGCAAAGGTCGCGGTGACAGCCGGGGCCGCGGAGGCATGCGGGGCCGCGGGGCACCGGGAAGAGGTCTGTGTCTGGCTTTTTTCTTGGCTGTTTTCAATGGTACAGCATTCTCATTTCTCACTTATTTATGCGTATCATTATATGTCTCCCCCTAAGGGGGACATATATGGCATTTGGTGTGTCTGTCTGTCCGTCTTGCCGTCCGTCTGTCCGCAGTGAGTTCTCATGAAATTAATGAGTCGATTTTTCTCAAAACATACATACATATTGGGGTACATGTCTAGATGATGCCCGTGTTATTTATTTATTTATTTTTTCGTTTCTTCAAAAATTCTGTTTTTGGCAAATTCTTGGACATAGGGAGGAGGGGGGGGGGGGGGGTTCTTGCATTATTTTTTCACTTTGGCAGGCTATATCTCCAAAACAGTTCGTTGGATAAGGCTCAGATGTCGCAAGAAGAACACAAATGTAGCGCAAATGTATAGTGCCAAGTTTTTCTTCATTTCCGCTGAAAATGTATTTTTGGCGAATTTTTAAATTTTTGCGATATCTCCGAAACGCTGTGTTGGATTAGGCTGAATCTTGGCAAGAAGAACACATAAAAAGTGTAAATGTTTACTGCGAAGTTTTTCTTCATTTTCATTGAAAGTGTATTTTTGGCGAATTTTTTAATTGTTGACTTTTAACTTTTCTGGCCATATTGTTGCGATATCTCCTTAACGGTTTGTTGGATTAGGCTGAAACGTGGCAAGAAGAACATACATATAGTGCAAATGTTTACTGCGAACTTTTTCTTCATTTTCTGTAAAAATGTATTTTTGGCGATTTTTTTCAATATTTTGGGCTCGCCAATGTTGTACTTTTAAGAAAGGAATTTTTTTCCACGTGACTGATTGGGGGCGGGGGAGACATATCCGTTTTTGTTTTAACAAAAACACTGGCCAGTCTAGTTTTATAAGGACGCCGGAGTGGAGCTTTTTTACGTTTGCCTATATGAGCGGCCATAAATGGTTTGTGTAATACATTTCCTTGAATCTCCTTTGGGCCGGGCCGTTGGCTTAGCCCACGAGCTTAGTCCGGCCCGTTCTCGAAGTAATGCGTTGTGTTTTCTGTTACCTTCAGGCGCGTTTGGCGGACGAGGCGGTGGGGGTGGCGGACGAGGGGGTGGTGGTGGCGGACGAGGTGGCGTGGGTGGCGGACGAGGCGGTGGCCGAGGCGGAGGTGCCAACAAGAGCAAAGGCAGAGGCGGCAAATGATTTCCTATCAGGCCTGTTTTACTCAAGTCGTTATGAGCCGGTATCTCTGGGCTGGACAGTTGCAAAGAGGCACCCTGCCGAGGCCTGGACACTCACGTGACGTCACACCATGGATCTAGATTCCAGCGTGCCAGAGTGCTTCAGCTGGATGTGATGATTTAGTGCTTTTTTAGTTTCAAAGAAAACTATGTAATTTGTGTTCAACTGTTATTTAGGATAATTGTCAAGTGGAAATGCAACATTTGAATCCATCTTTGTGAAACTATACGCTGTGAAGTATATTAATTGTCAACAGTACAACTTCTGTCACTGTTGATGCGTGTTCTGTGTGCTTGTTCCTGAGCCTGTATATCTTTACGATTTTGTTTTTGAACAGTGAGTACCAAGTCGTTATTATTTTTGCTGTTGATGCACCATCGGTCATTCAGTTGACAATGTTTGGCACGTCTTTTCCGAATCTGAAGCAGTCAGCAATAATAATGTTATTGTAGTGCAGGGTTGAGATTTCGTAAAATTTTCCGGTCGCCCTTTGGGCGACCAACTTTACAATGTTAGTCGCCCGGCACATAAGTTAGTCGCCCGGCGCAATTTTTGCAAAATTTGTCTGGCCCGCCTCGTATTAAAAAAGCAACAACAAAATGGTGTTTAAAATAATAAGCAGTAATTACCTGAAAATACTCAGAAAAAAAGTTAGTCGCCACTCGGGCGACCAACTCTAAAAAGTTGGTCGCCCGAGCCAAAAGTTCGGGCGGGCAACCGGGCGACCGCGAAATCTCAACCCTGTAGTGTCCATTTGTTTAAGCGTTATCTGAAATCCGGCACTGACCAGTGTCGTGCTGGGTGTGGCTCCTCTCAAATTATAAAATGTGCGCATGTCTGTGTAACAAATAATGTGTTTAAGATTTGTTCGTTATTTTTATTATTCATGTGCAAGAAGGGGAATTGTGAAAGATATAAAACAACAGAAACGACGATAATCTTTTATTTGGTGGTTTTAAACTTTTTAGGCCAGACGACTTTGGTCGATGGGTTATTGTCATCAGTTTTGGACTAACCATTCTTTCGTTACATGTGTAAACAATTTTTCAACCTGTTACTCCTACATTTCTAGTCAGACTGTTTTGAAATCTGGCAGGAATGTCCCACAGGTAGTCTTCCACCCAGCTTATATTTTTGGCGATTTGACCAAAATATCAATCAAAAGAGTCTTGCTAGGGGTGTCGATAAATCGTCCATTTGAGGTTACGACAGTGACCCATCAACTTCACAAGTTTATTATCCCCGTGAAACAGAGGGATATAATTATGAGCTGGTCCGTCTGTCTGTCCACAAAAAGTACTAAGTTTTGTCCGGCGGACTGCTCATAGAAGGATATGTCATAGGAATCTGAAACCTTGCATGGTTAAAAAATATATATTGAAGATGTGCAAAGTGGCATTATTGTTAAAATCGGCCAAAAATTGACGTCGTGAGAAATTGTCAAAAATGGTGAATCTTTGGCTTGAACTTAGCCGTGAGACGATGTTTTGTCCGGCCGACTTCTCTTAGAAGGGATTGTCTTAGGAACCTGAAACCTTGCATGATAAAAATGTATATATTGAAGATGTGCAATGTTGCATTATTGTCAAAATGGGGAAAAATTGATGTCGTGTGAAATTGTCAAAAATTGTGAATTTTTTGCTTGAACTTAGCCGTGACATGATGGTTGTGTGGCCGTTACTATGTGATACTTAATTTTTGCATTTCAAAAATACATGGGACTATTTTTTAACGTTGCGATTTACGTTTGGTCTGTAGTTAATACCTATTTAAGAAATAATTCAAATGCGGTGGCGTTTCAGGAAACCTTGCACATTTTGCATGTGTTTTAAGGATTATTCAAAGTTTGTTCATCTACATTTTGACTCTGTCGTTACACGTGCTTTAATAAATAGTTTTTGCATGCGAACTGTGTATTGAAACAATATAAATTCAAGTTGTTATTTTGAAAATCTGCCAAAAATTCACGTGAGGAAATCTGTCAAAAATCGTTAATTTTTACCTGTAACTTTTTCATGCATTTTACTTTTACTGCTTCACGGGGGATCCTGCCTTACTGAGGCTCTAGTTTCTGGTTGCAATTTGGTTTTGATTGGTCGCGGTCATAGATCAATGTCTTTAACAAAACGTAGAAAAGACGTTGAGCAAGCAACTATGTGCAGACGTTGAGTTTTTTCGCAAAAACCCACTTTCTCATCAATGAATGTGCTTACAATTTGGTTGTGATTTATCGCGTCCACAGATCAAAGTCTACTCAACATCTTTGAACTATAGTGCACAGGCGTTGGATGAAAAATGTGCAGACGTGACGTTGTTTTTGTTCGCCAAAAAAACCCCACTTTCACCAGCGCTTAATTTACGGCAGGGATCGTTTTTTTCCGCCCTTTCCGCCTTTTCCGCCCTTTTTGAGTCGAAATTTGTGGTCCTCGAGATCAGTTGAATTCTGTAATAATATTTTAGGCATTTTTAGGGGGGGGGTTCACTTGCGTGTCATTCGTGCTTTCCGCCTTTGATATGTCATTATCATGTGATTTTTATCGGCTCGCGCCTTCGGCGCTCGCATTGAAACGTTCTGGATGACCATGAACATGACGAATATAGCCAGCAATGTCGGAAATACATTCTAGACCAATCGGTTCCCCAAGTAAAAGAAGGAGAGCGCATCGACGAGTGGTGGTGTAAGGTTTTCGCCAGACCGGGCTACGATTGTTTAGCAAAAATAATCAAGGCTCTCCTTAGCTGTTTTCACGGACCACAGGTAGAGGGCTCTTTTACTTCTCTATGAAAAACATCATGAACTGCAAAACCTCGAGAATGAACCTTCCGACATTTGATGCAAAGCAAACGATCAGGTATGAGCTTGCCTCTGCCGGAAAGTCCGCGGTGCAATATTTTCAACGTGAGGATATTGTGTTTTCGCCGGTCAAGAAAGAGCTCACCGCGAATATGAAGAAGGCTCATTTGCGCCACACAGACGAAATTCGAAGAGCTAAAGAAAAAGCGCAGGCGCAAAAGGAGAAACTCAAACTGAAATATGAAAGCAAAATCGCGAAGAAAAAAGCAAAAGAGGCAATGGAACTCGCTCAAAGAAAAGCCCATAGAGCCCATATGCTGTTAGTTTTGAGCGAGAAAAAGAAGCGAGAAAAGGCTGGAAAAACCGTTAAAAAGCGCTCTCATTCTTCGTCCCGCACAAGTGAAATAGGAACAAAACGTTCAAAAACCACACCCAAAAAAGAAAGCGAAGTGGAACACACAAAACCAAAGCAACTGTCTCCTTCACAAAGCGCGGGGGAAAACAGAAGAAAATCAGCTTCTCCTCGAAATTCCACTTGGAGAAGCAGAAACCCCCTGTTACGTCAATAGACAATTATGTGACTTTGTAAATATGTAAATAGCTGCTGTAAATAGAGAGAAATCCGTGTATTTCTACCAACCAGCTTCGAGTGGGTATTGTGAACAGCTATATTACCCCGCGTTGGGCGGGTATAATGCCCTTCTTTACAGATGAAATGAAGTGTGGCGTGATGGATTCTGTGGGGCGGTTACCCTCCATTCGTCAGGTAATTTAAGTTATAATGATGTTATAATTTAGGCTGGGTCCAGTATTTCTGGTGTCCTGGAACCCGAGAACTGCATTAACCGTTACTATATTTTCTTTCCGGATAGCTTAGTTTCGTTTATTGGGTGGGTTTAGCCACTGGCTAAATGATCATTTTATCCTTAAAAATTTGTATTGAAAAATGAAGTTGTGCGAAAATCGCCAAAAAATTGCTCTCAGAGTGTCTGAAACCCTAGAGCTTTCGGGGGGGGGGGGGGGGGCTTACAGCGCCCCCCCGAGCCCCCAGCTGCTTTTTAGTTTGCGGGGGAATTTCCCTTTCAACAATTTTCCGCCCTTTTTGAGAAAGGCGGAAACGATCCCTGTTACGGTCTTGATGCAGCGTTAAGTAGATTTCGAAAAATCGACGTCAAAAAAGGCCTGCTCATAATAAATTTCGCAGGAAATGTAAGCCATGATTGGTCACTTTGAAAATTAATATGTTCAGCAGCGCGCAAGTTTTTTCCCGCCTACTTCTCAAAAATATTCTTGAAAATAGACTTCATACATTTCCTTCGTTACCGAATGACCCAAGGGAACTGTGCCGGGGTGATGGCCACTACACCTTATAGTTGTCACTGTTTAGACGGTAATCCGATTAATATTTTCGCTACATCTACATAGTGCCACTCTCCCGACATCTAAATGACGTCGCTAGGTACACGTTATGAAGTTGGTGGGCGGAACACATCCCCCACCATTTAGGCAAATGCAGAGAAAAAGTCTTTTCCTCCCTTACCCACAGATTTTTGCCATACCATCGTAACGGAGACGCTAAAAATGAAGAAGTGCACACAAAACAATTTCATGACGAAAGGAACAAAAGTTGTTTATTAATGCTTTTGTTTTGGATTTCAGTTAGAACCAGCTTTATTTTTCTGGCAAAAATGGCTGAGAAAAGCAATCTACGAAGGAGATTGGTCTTTGCACTCTTAATTTATGCGCCTTTAGATTGGCTATTATTCTAGTGAGACCGCACATTTAGCTTCGTGTTAGCTTGAAAACAAGGAAAAAGTGGTTATTAAAAACAGTTTTTAATGGTTCCTCTTGCAAAGGAAATGCAAATCACAGTTCATTCAATCTTGGCAACAGAAAAGGAAATAGCTTCCATTTTCCACGTATCTAATTTTTGCTAACGACGTGCAGATTTCTCGTGCAAAGTTTTCCTAGTCTTTCTCTTCAGGTGGCAAGCTGCTAAAAACTCCTGCCGTTAGTGAGATCTCACGAATGTGGATTTCCGTTCATTTCGTGAGTAGTTCTTTTTTAGATAACATAAAGAGAGACAAATTTTGAAATGAGAGGAATAGTCCTCGTCCCCTACTTTTCAGATCTCAAGTGGACTGATTTCAAGTTTATTGAGGTTATTTCACAGACGTTGAGGGGAAGGATCAAGCTGACAGTAATGTCGACGAATTTGTTGTCGGTTGGTGTATTGCCTAGTTACGTAAATTATGATCTCAATCTGATTATTGAATTAGTGGATTTTAGGAACGGAAAAATGAAGAATTTTCATTCACAGTATGACAGTTTTTATAGGTTTTTTTTTTAATCGAAATACAGTCTGTCAGCTGTGTGTTTGTTATGATAACGCAAATCAGTGTCCTACTCAAAAGCATGATTTTTAACAAATTGAATGAAGAGTTGATGGACTGCCGTCCTCGCTAGCATTTTTATTAATTTACATAAGTGCAGCTTCCGCACATGTAAAATTTATGCCGTACTCTGCGATAAGTATCACAGATAATAAACCATGCATATGAATGTTCAAAACATGGAGTACATTACACTGTCGGTTTACTGAACCAATTTGTACCTTGTTTTATTCATTTATTGTTAGACACAAATGAGCAGGGTCGCATTGACAAGTGATTATTGTCAAGATGATTCATTGTGATGTTGTTTGGGCTCCTGAAGTTCGCTTGAATTTAGAAAAGAAACACACAAGCAGTATAAATTATGTCAATCGGTGCTTGATTATCACAAGCTCTCTGATTAGTCTTGGAAAAATTCAAAGCAGTCATCACCAAACGGTACAAGTTTAAGGCGTTAAATTTTTTTATGGGGGAGGAGGGGGGGGGGGGGGTAACGTTGCTTCTCAATTCCCCAGGTTAAAATATGCAACATGGAAAGTATTTTGTTGGGCTTGACCTTCTGTATTAAGGTCAAAAAGCAGAACCGGAAATTGACCATTGAAGAGATTGAAGAGAGTGAAGAGAAGCACCGCATCTCGAAAGCTGCCTTATTTTCGACCCTTTGGATGTAACAAGCATTACATAAAAGTACTGGGTAACTTTGTTCGTCAAGGTCGAGACCTAAAAACGAAAGACGGCCATTACCTACAGATTTTGAGCACATTTTCGACCTTCTTGCGCTAAAAGACGTTATGGTCTTTGATACGATGCATCTCGGCGACATTGACCTTTTCTTTCATTTAAATAAATTTCAAGTGGGTTCTTTCCGCTAAGCACTAAGCAAAACCCGATCTGGGTTTTCTTTAAGCATTATGATTTTTTAGTAATAAAGGTTTTATACGCTAATTTGAAGGTTGAAGCAACACATGAAATTTATGCACGATCTTATCACCAGACATCAGTCTCCGTAGGGTTTGCAATATGTTCTTGTGACTAGTAAGAGTGTTGTGTTTTATAGCAATATATTTATAAAAAGTTACTTAAAAGGGTGAAAATAAAATATTCAAATCAGATTTCAGTGCCTTTAAGACATTAACAAGTCATAAACAGATTGCATGTGGTAGTAATTTGAAGACCATGGTGTATGATTTAATTGCATGTAATTAGAAGGCTGCTGACACACAGGGTCTACAAGTGATGGATTAAAGAAACTATGTAAGGGTCTGTTCTGTGCCCCCACAAGCTGAGTGATGAACAACCCTCATTTATTTCAGCCCAGTCAGACAAAAACTACACTTAGGAAATATTAAATGAGGATTCTTCAACATTGTATTTAAGGAAAAGTAGTGACAATTGCTTGTTTGGGATTTCTTTCATTGCCACTTGGAAACTTGTTTTGAAGTGGGAATACGTTGAAGTGGGAACACCGAAAGTTTCTTCCTTCTCCCCTTTTTTCTGATTTTCTCCGCTTACGTTATTTCCAGGGCTATTTTAATTTGGAACACAATAAATAGTGATAAGATCTCACTGAAATCGCAAAATGATATTGACCTTTAAGGTAAAGGCTTAATGTAACATAACAATGATTTCCAAACAACTCCTCCAAGGCTGCTAGTCGTTGGAACTTCAGGTACGATACATCTGTAGAGAGTAACAAGGTCTTGCTGAAAAGTATCACGGTATAGCAAAAGTTTTTAACCCTGGTGTGAGAAGTTCAGCTGAAACTTAGATCAATTTGTTTTCAAAACTTTATTTATCACGAAAACGGCTAGGACTTTAATCCGTGTTTGAACACAAACACGGTTTGAATATTGGATAACCTCGTGACCTGGATCTTCATCTTGAGGATCAAGGTCAAAGGCCACCTGACCTAAGTACCTGGAACAGCGTTAGAGTCTGCTCGAATTGTCCTGAAAACGTTTAAATCTTGAGCTCATATTCGACCCTTTGGTTGAAAACCAGGAGTTATCTATTTTCACAAAAACCGTTAGAGAAAGAGCAATTTAAGCTTTTTCCCAACCCTTTCGGCTAAAAAGACGTCACACACGAAGAACCTCTGTGGCCTTGACCTTTTCAAGTTCGGAAACCGGAAGTCTTCCATATCTCGAGCAGTGCCCAGGGGGGACACTCATGTACCAACTGATTACCATGCGAGTACACGATTGTTTAAAACCACCCCCAAACACGGAGTGCTAATTGTGAAATAATACCCCCTTTTTTAATACCAATAATACCAAGTGCTCTCAATGGAGCAGTGTTAGTGAAACTTCGACATGACTTCGAGTTTCAAGCCTTAAGTCACCTAATATCTGCATCTCGAAGTAAAACCTGTTCTGGCCTGACCAGTTTGTCTGCAAATCCATGTCGAAATTGAGCACATATGGAACTGAGCGGAAAAACACTTATTATTGAATCTCGTATGCATTATAAACACTAGTTTTATTCGAAATCAGAGAACCTTGAAAAACCTCGAAATACTCAAATGACAATGCTTCCTACTCTCTATTAGAATTTTTTTCAAAAGCCGAACCCAATGGCCACCGAACCAAGCTTCAATAGTTAAAGAACCATAAAGCAGCGGTCTTTATTGCCACTGAATAAGATTTTGCATGTACACTTTCAGCAGGAAATACATACCAATTGAACATTTCGAAGTCGATCAAACGTTGGTCTGGGCTTGTGACGTCCAACCGACCAAGACACAACATTAACTGTGGTTGTAATTTGGTTATGATTGGGCACGAACATAGAGTAACGTCCTCTCTACGTCTTTGACGGTATCCGGACATAACGGCGACGGCCAAAACGGCGACGGCCATAACGGAGAAGACCAAAACGGCGACGGCCAAAACGGCGACAAGTGCAACCCCGGACAAAACGGCGACGGAGTTTTTTTAAGTTTATGCTTTAAAACGCTTATTAAAAAAAACAACAAAAAATAACGTTGCCAACACAGTTTATTTAACTAGCAGAGATAAATAAATTTGAACACAGTGCAGCATTTCTCCCAACATGCCCTTCCTGCCCTCCCTAACCACCTCCTTCCTGTCACCAGTCACTGTCTCAGTTATCTGCTCAAGGAATGATTTACTCACTTACCTTTTCTCAGGTAAAACAGAAAATTATTTTCTCAGGTAAAATAAAATTTAATCTTATCTTTCATTGGTGTGGATTCGTATATAATAACAGCATTCACATAACCGATACAGAGTAGCTCATTAAGGCGATTAAAACATCGGTCTTTCATTGCTGATAATCCGAAGTCATTCTGGTGGCATTTTTATTTTGCCTTTTATTGATGTGGATTCACGTGCAATAACGGATTAGTGGGCACAGTCGCTAAATACAATTGTCTTTCAAAATGTACTGATTTACCCCCCCCCCCCCCCCCACACACACACACGATGTATTAGCGTATAATTGCAATTAGGAATATATAAAAAAATAAGTGTTAAATTATCCATTTTATTTTGTTGTTAAAATTTAAATATTGGTTCAAATTATACTTATCTTCAAGTAGAAATGAATTGATTTATCTGGCAACACTATTCTTTGTGTTTTGATTTTCAACATTGAATTATTAACCTTCGTCGCCGTTTTGTCCAGGGTTGCACTTGTCGCCGTTTTGGCCATCGCCGTTTTGGCCGTCGCCGTTTTGGTCTTCTCCGTTTTAGCCGCCGCCGTTTTGGCCGTCGCCGTTTTGTCCGGGATTCGTCTTTGACACAACGTTGAATAGACATTGAACAGGCAAGATTGCTTAGAAGTTTTTTATAGCGACGGTCGGAAGACTCACTGGGCGTTAATTTGGAATTCCAAAATTACTTATTTAAACAAGTGCATTCGCTTAGCTAAGACATCTGGAGTGAATGTAAATTCCCCGCTTAACACCCGAGCCGGAATCGGTCCCGAAACCTTGGTATTACCAGACCAATGCTCCAACCAACTGAATTAACCACCATCTACCTGTTTAGACGTTGCTTTTGGTCGTAGCCAAAATGCCTATTATTGCTTCCAGTTAAATTAAACTGCTATCCACCTACCTAATGGTGTGGTTGAACACCCAAAGCAATACGTATGCTATGTGTCGCTGTATCTCATCTGGAGACATAATACTGATGCTGTTAATACCGTAGAATTACACAAAATTAATAAAGTCTTGATTTTTTTTTTTGAAATCTTTGAAGCCTCGGCGTATATACAGAGTGTGTCCACCTAACAGAGTAGATTCCCCGCATTGCCTGCCGCATGCTCTGACGTTTTGCGTGGTTAGCTCCAGCAGTGAGCAGTTTTCTGCTCATCTGGAAAGGTTGGATCCTGAAACAAACCCAATACACGCTTTAGGTTCCAATGAACTATGTGTTTGGCTAGCGTACACCTATGTAAATGAAAGTTCCTTATGGTGTGTGTCGTAGTGGCTGGCGTTCTTGAGTAGAGACCCTAGTGTCGCCCACACCGGTAATCCTCTATTTTTCTGAAGCCCAGTACAGGTAAATGAGGAAATGTGCCAGTAGCGGCGCTGTTTGCCGATACAGGATCGTCTATTTCATCAGGTAGCACCTCTCGAACACCTTCCATTGCGATCCATAAATTGAACGGATCGATTTGTCGTGCACTTCTTATGCGCGCGCTACGGCTTGCACCAAAAGCCCCTGCCTCTTCAGTCAGCTTATCTTAGGGACCACACCTAAAATTCATCATATGTTGAAGGGATGATCAGTGCGGTTGCCTCGGTGCGTGTGCATATATTGGCAGTCTCTGTGGTGCCTTCGTTGTCCGCCGCTGTAGCAATGGGAACAATGGGCGACCCTTGGTTAGCCGGCGCCACCAACAGTAGCGTGAAGCTCTGTTTGCTCCCCAGTCGTTCGTCTAAAATATGAAAAGACGTGTTCGTACTTCTTTCTGAGCCTCGTCGCAAACATGTCTATTTGGGTGGGGGGGGGGGGGGGGAACTCGAACTCTCCTTCACACAACAAAACAGCTGTGTTTAGGTAGTGCGCTCCCCCTGTAGCACCTGTCCCTTCCGGGAGGTCATGTGGTAGCGTCACTTTGTGTCGCATTACCAATTTCCTTACCTCTTCGGCTATTTCCATTAGAGTGGGCGACCTCGTGCGCCCTTGTTTCCTGTTGTAACTTACCGTGATAGTAGTGTCTACAGGCACAAGATCGTTTTGCCCTGAAACTCTATCCCGAGAATTTCCAATGCTTCTCCTATTGCCCACATTTCCAACACATGTGCATGTCGCGCAGTTGCTGCCCAGGAATCAGCCAGTCGCCCAGGTACTGAAGCAGCAATAGCTGGCGTCATCCCCAAAGTGTCACTGAACGCATCACCTTGATGAAGACCTAAGAGGCCGGTGCCAGACTTGAACGATAGCGCGCGGTGTTCCTCCACTTGAAAGCATAAATGTGGCGGCCACATGGACCACATGTGCAGGTACGTATTTGACAAATCTAGGGACGTCGCCCGCATGTCCCAATTAACTGCCTTGCGGATGTGCTGGCAAGTGTCCCTTTTGAATGTGTCGCTTGCTTTTCTGTTCTCTGCCCACACGATGTTTGCAGACCTTGAATGAGCGTGATGGGTTGCGCATTGTCTTATACATTTGGAAAAGATAGGGAGTAGCCGTACCTTAGCTATCTAACCACATGTGATGGTGCCCCCAATTTCTTCCATTTTGGCAAAAGGTTGTGAGTCTGCCTCTTAGGGGCGAGCAGTATGCATAGATTATTCTCTCCCTATATTTCATAAAGTTAAGTGCTTTAGCCTGCATGTAACGCGCATCCAAAGCGCGGTTCTACTGGTCTTGAATTCAGCCAACAATTCATCCGTGAACAGGTTCTCTTGACCTGTGTAATTCGTCGTAACTGTACGTTGGGTGACAGTAGTGCCGTGTACAGGTTGATTTGGTCCTTTCTTTCGCACACTAAGCGCAATATCAATTTGTTGATTATGGAGGAATCTATGGCCCAGCTCACTAGCGTTTAGTTGGCGAAGTCCACAAACGATAACCTCTTTGCCCCGTCTATGTGGTTGAGGTCTTTGTCGCGTAGAGTTCCTTTGGCCTTGGGGCGTACCACACTTAGACAAGCTAGCACTCGTGTGGGGTGCGAGAGGGGTTCTAAATTTATTGTGTTGTCTGACGGATGATATGCCTCACGTGCGACACTTATTTGGATGACTTGTGGGTCCGGCTAAAGTCTAGCGCTTTCCCGTCTTCCGCTTGAAACTTGGTTTGTTTGTTTGTTTTTTTTCAATCTGATCGCATCTGGAATCCCATCCGCTGTTGTCAACGCCATGAACCGGGGACCTTGATCGTATGGCCCCTACTTCCGCCTTAGAGATTTCTCGATCACCTCTGCTATGCCTTGGAAGGGGATGTCCATGCTGATCCCACTTCTTCGCTTCACCGAGTGGGCGACTCCTTATCAGAGAGGCGCCTTCTTTTGGTTGCTCCCCACCATGGGAGCGTGTTGCGCTTCCGAGGTGATCTTAACCTTTTTTTCATGATCTTTTATACGTTTACCATTATTACTATTCTTATTTCTCCGTTACCATTTTTTCTACCGTCATGTTCAAATTAGCTTTTGTCCCATCTGAGTTTTCATATTTTTAATGGCTCGTTTTTCTCTCCCTGTTGAGTTACTGTACATGTACAGTTACGAACACATTGATACAGTAAATTCAGTTGTGATGTTACGATTGTACAGAGGATTTCACGTCACGTCGATACTTCTTTTAAATGTTCAGTACTGACAGCATTTTTCCCATAGGTCGCATGAAATGGCCGTCATTTTTCTATTACCGACATTGTTTATAAAACTAACACTTCGTGCGTTAGTTTCTTATTTTAATTTATAATACAGTCAGCCGTACTTTCGTCTTTATACTAGAATGTAACGGATTCATTGTTTAACCAATGCATTGTTTTAAACGATCCGCTTGGCATGTCCAGTCTCATTTTACTTTGAACGATTTCAACATTTGGCTGGTAGGGTTTTGAAGCTGTGTGGTAATATTATTACATAGTGCACTCGCGTAGGCAGCTTGTCACTTTAGTCTTTTTTTTTTTTTTTGCAACCGGCGTACCGATTGTTTAACCCCCCCCCCCTTAAATATCCCCCGGGAATCTGAAATCGATTTCAAATTCCTCCCCGGGAATCTGAAATCGATTTCAAGTTAACCCCCCGGGAATCTGAAATCGATTTCAAATTCCCCCTTCCGATTCCAAATTCCCCCCAGGCATACCTAGAATTTTTTAAATTTTACATCTGCCAATGTACATACAGACTTGTAGTGCCATGCCTGTCATCGAAGCAGTGACACTAATCCTCGATGCTCCGATGACTGCTTCCATGGGCCTTTTGTGTACAGCAAATCCGTACTTTTGGAGACAGGGAATGGCTTGTGCTTTGGTCTTTAATGACACTACTACTCCGACTCCGTCTTCCTGTGCCCTTTTGTATACATCAAGCATTGTTTTATTGTTTAACCTGTATCTGGTGGATTATTCTCCTGTAAACAAGAAGTCCAGGCCTGTCTGACTGAGATGAGTATAAATAAGGAGCATTATTTCCAAAGTAAAACATGCGATCAGAGAACGGTAAATGAAAAATACTAATTCTAGACAAATCAAATGTTTTATGAATAATGATAGTAGCTAGATATGGAAAACTGAAAAATGGAAAATAAAAAAGAAAATATAGATCTTAGTTTTGATTACGTCGTAAACGGAAAATATTCAGTCGGTGCATCTAAAAACGACAAAGCAAATGTGCGGAAACTTTCGAAAAATTATTTGGTACGATCTGGTCAGTTGTAATACAAACACAAATATGAAAGAAAAGAAAATTCTGAAAATGCTTATAGAGAACTTGTTAGAGATCCGCAGCAGCAAAAACGGATCATTGAAAGTGTGGACAAGGGCTCAGGCGACAGTGACACAGTTCGTTGTTTGAGTATTCATATTGGTATTGACTGCACTCGTGCAAAAATGCTAGAGCGATTTTACTGGAAATACATTGGGAAAGATTCAAGGATATTGTTTTGGCCTGTGATCGTTGTCAAAAAGTCAACCCAGTTCAACAACCTGAAGTGGCTGAACTGCACCCTGTGCCAGTTCCCATCGCCGTTATGGCCTAGGGGTTGACATTACAAATTTGCCACGCAACGAAGATGGATATTGTTGCGTCGTTGTTGCCATGGATTACTTTTCTAAATGGCCGGAGGCACGAGCATTGAAAGACCACACAGCAGAAAGTGTTGCAAAGTTCATTTTAATTATACCATTTGTCGGCATCTGCATAAAAATTCAAATAAACGATCAAGGACGAGAATTTGTGAATAAAGTTTCGGAAGAATTGCATCGTTGTACTGGAACTAAGCAACAAGTCACTAGTTCCTACTAGCAAATGGGCTAGCTGAACACCCGCAAGCAAATGGGCTAGCTGAACACCAAAACCACGCTTTAAAGGATTCATTCATCAAGTGCCTCGAGGATCGGAACAACTGGGTCGATTGCCTACCAGCTGTTATTTTTATATAGGACAGCTGGACATTCAAAGTCCTTTCCAAGTCCTGTACGGTAGACAAGCAGTGCTACCAGTTGAGCTAGAAATTCAGCAAAGTGAAGACCATGAGTATACAAGCGAGAACGCAAATTCTCTGCCGGATACCATCGATGTCATGATGTCGATTCGGGACAGCATGATGTCCAAAGTTGCATCCAACATTGCATCGGCACAGTCTTCTCTAAAAGTGCAATATGAGAAGCGCAGACATGCCCTGAAATATCGAATCGGTGACAAAGTATTACTGAAAAACCTTTTCCGTGAAGATCGCAAAGGTGGTCGTTTCACAGAACGGCGAACTGGATCGTATACTGTGACTGAAATTTTTTGGGAAAACATACAGATTAGCAGGCAAAAACAACAATGTGCTAAAAAAAGAAAGTGAATTCCACAAACTTGGTTAAGTACATCGACAATGCGCACAACGCCCAAGAGTATAAGGATAGACATGGCAAAAAAGAAGATGCCCCTCCAAAATGTGAAAATTGGCCCAGGACGACGTTATCATTACGGATCATTCGCCCCGTTCTTTCATCATTTCGACAAAACAGCAGCTCAAGACTTCGAGAATCAAGGGAGATAGCAATTGCTTGTTCCAAGCATTTAGCGCAGTGTTCTCAGGA
The DNA here is from genome assembly GCA_949752745.1 of Protula sp. h YS-2021. Lineage (NCBI taxonomy): Eukaryota > Metazoa > Annelida > Polychaeta > Sabellida > Serpulidae > Protula > Protula sp. h YS-2021. Next base: position 73,331,808 of record OX457026.1, read on the forward strand.
ACACAGGATAACCATGATCTGCTACGAACATACATGTTGGAAAATCAGAGTGTGTTGCGATACTAGTAAGTGGATACCGTACAGGTCCTTGCTGGAATGTGTTGAAAATTTTCACCAATAGGGTATTTTGATAAGCAATCTCTCTCACCACTTTGAGCCAGCTGTTTTGTAGATTTATTGCATAGAGACAGGGTTGTACGAAAGAACATTAGATGACTGAATACATAGTAGAGTGTGAAGACTGATGATAGTATTAATGTTTAGAAGCTGCAGTATATAGAACGTATCACTGCGTAAATGTATACATTTTCATAGTTTTTTTTTGTTTTATTTCTGTCTGTTTTAATTTTCAGAGGAGGAATTTGAAATAGGAGGGAGTCTCTGAACTCGATTTCAAGTTACCCACCCCCGGGAACTTGTTTACATGTTTTAATTCTAAGTTAAACTCGGGTTTCTCCTTCATGTTGTCAGTGGTATATTTTGCTTTAGTTTTCAGCATAATCCGACGCTTAATTTTTCTCCGTCTTTGTGGATGATATCTGTGTGGAGTAATACATTTATTTATATATCTCGATAATTCATTAACACATACAGAAAATGTATTTCCACCTGTCTCAATGTTAATTGCAGGTATTCTTAATTATTTAGCCAGATTCAGACAGCCTATCAAAGTGTTAAATTTCCAGTATAACCATGGTTATAACTTAAAATTGTACAGTAATTTCACTTGGTTTTGGATTTTGCTTCATTGCACTTCTTTTTTTCGAGCGGATAATGAGATTTACCTATATTTTAAATCATGAGTGAAAAGTGTGGCTATAATCAGAGTCGTGGCTGTATAATGAATTCATAAAAATAGATAACAATGTGTGATTTAGAGATATCTATAAATAAGTGTTCATGAAAAAGTAAAGCAATACTGTGAAAAGATATTCGATAGATTACAACTAATCAGTGATTTATTGAAAGGGAAAATAAAGTACAATTTCATGTCTTTAGTTCAGTAAATTTCTACTCACCCTTTAAAAGGTGCTACCAAACTATCTTTGTTAAGATCAAAGTAAAGTGCGTTGTTGGATTATGAAACTGTTTTATATGCAATGACGCCTCTTTATATACATTCCCGAATGTGCTGTAACCTGTATTATTATTGTGCGTTTCGCTGAATCGCGTATTTAAAACTAAGAAATTCTGGACCTGCAAAATAACCAGGATGACTTGCAAAACTGTCACACATCAGTATTTATAGATTTTAAACACTCACACACACATAAAATCAATAAATAAACACTGTAGTTTCTGGATCATTGTTCTAAGGAATTTGTCTTTGTTATGTGAGAAGAGACTCCTTATTTGCTTTCAAAAAATAAACCAGCAAAAACAAAAAAATAACAGCTGCGGGACATGATTAATTTATCTTAACGAATTATCCACTGAATAAAATTATCTAAAATATCCACTGCAACGGTTAAAGACTTAGGGTAACATGGGTCGAATTAGAACTAGAGATTAGCTTTGCAGTAAATATCTAAATTCCCTTTCAGTAACACTATTGGTTTCATATATAAATGAACGCTGTTTAGTCAGTTTTGAATTAAAAAAACTGCTTCGATATTATTTGTGTGTGGAAAGGAAATGAGGGCAGGGAGAGAGGGAGTGAATCGGAAGGGAGAGAGATAGAGAGAGAGAGAGAGAGATAGAGAGATAGAGAGAGAGAGAGAGAGAGGGAGAGAGAGAGAGAGAGAGAGAGCGAGAAAAAGCGATAGGAAGAAGGAATGAGACAGAGAAAGGAAAGAGAGACTGGAGGAGCGAAAGAGGTACAGAGGTAGGGAGGGAGGGAGAGAAAAAGACCGGGCCCAGTAAACATGATGGTATCGATTTCTGTTCAACAAACGGCATCGAAGCTAAAAGTTGCGATTGATTGTGATTTCGTTGTTACCAATTCCAACGTCTATCCAACATCTATAATGTAATGTTGTAAAGATGGTGATAAAAAGACGTTGATACAACGTTGTAGGGAAGACCTTGTATGGAGATAACATATACAATGAAAAACAAACAAGCTAAATGGTTGCAAAACGGTTGCATCTACGAAGTTTGTACAACGTCTTTTATGTTGTATCGACGTTGGATGCACGACGTTGTACACAGATCGATAGCTCAATATCGCCCTCCGGAAATGGAGACAGTTTGAAAATGAAGGAATCAAACTAGAAAAATTAGGCTATATAAAATTGGAGTTCAAATGGCGCATGGGCACTTTTCTAAGTTTCTACTCATGGAAATACACTTCAAAGCTAATTCTGTGCTACTGGAGTGACTAATTTATTAAATAATACATTCTGCTTAATGGCGCTACTGATGTCCTCGACGACGTCTTGCCTCGACGACAACTTTGGCGTCAAGAATAAGGCGTCTACACAACATGTGGGAGAATGACGTTGTATTGATTTCCATATCAGATCCCCAAGCCTAACCAACGTCTTGACGTAACGTCTACACAACGTGTACACTACGTGAGATGTTTACTGGGGAATAGTAAGGGGCAGGGACATAGGAGAAGGCGAGAGGGCGAAGGACACAGGGAGACAGAGTGAGGGAGACGAGAAATATTTTTATTTTACAATTGAATTTTTTATTCTGGTTTTGTTATTCGTACAAGACTTCAAGGATTTAATTGCGCTGAAGTTTTAATAAGATTATTACAGTTTTTAGGGTGAAGATTTGTTGACAGTCACCTCGATGCAACACCACATTTCGTTCTGTTTCGTTCTGAAAAATGTAAACGACAGTAATTTCAACGGTCCTAGCAAGTTCGAGATAACGAAGTTCCACTGTGTAATATTACTGAAATATTGAAGAATATTTAATTTAATTTTTAATATATCAAGAAACGGCCTTAAATATGAATAAATGAACAACTCGAGAATCTCATTATAGTGTCTAAATCGACACGTATAGCCGTACGTGAGAGCAAGCTCTAACTATCCGCGTAAATGACCCTATTATATGACTACCCATAAACAACTTACAGAAGATAACAAACGTCAATAGTTGATAAGCTTTATATTGTGTCTGTGCCAGTACTGAGTTACAGTGCAGTAGCTCGTCTTATTAACTATTGCCTAGAAAAAGAATGTGCTTGAGCCTATTATTTAGTAAATATTTAGCTTACGCGAATACTAAATCTGAAAGGTAAATGGTTATAACTTTCCACGGCTATTTATGGTCTTTACAAATATTGTGCTTACAAGCGAGTTTCAGTGCGTTACTTGAGGGGTTGGAAAAAACGGATACATCTTCCATAGCCTTATCCAACAGATTAACTTATATTTGGTACATACCTCACAGCAGTAAAAATTTATTATTTTCTGAGGGGTCGGGGGGTCTATGAAAAACTCACTCGAAGCGACATATGTTCTTGAGCTTTTGAACTTTTTGTAGTGACATGATTTCTCTAAAGAGACTCCAATCTAGATAGCACAGCAAAAAGGCAAAAATGTAATGAAATATTGATTAAATAGTGAAGCAGAGCCAATGGGGATATAGGGATGAACTCGTTCCTCCGTCTGCCTGTACGTCCGTCGGCCTGCAGCTATTCCACGCTATATCTCCGGAACTGTGAATTTTCGTAATTTTTTTCATATTCCGTGGTCGTAGCTCAGTGGGTAGAGCATTGGACGTGTATGGAAGAACATTCGTATCGATTCCTAAAAACCTAGATTTTCGTGAAAGGCTATTTTTCTTGAAATCGAATTTACTATAAACAGCAACTTTTCCATTTTCATGGAAAAATATAAATATTTTTCTCGAAAGTTCAATATTATTATAAATAACAACATTTTAAATTTTCAACATTTTCGGTTTTCGTGCAAAAATTTTACCTTGAAATTTTAGTGTTGCTATAAACAGCAACGATTATAATATTCGTGAAAATTTTAGTGCTATTTTAAAAAGCAACGCTATGAATTTTCGTGAAAAAATTTTTTTTCTCAATTGTTCGATCACTTTTTTGTCTCTCGTAAGTTCGTACGTAAATATTTTTCCGTATCAACTTTACTACCTCCACATGGGGACCGCCTAGCATTTGCAACACGACACTTGAACATTAACCGGAAATTGTGATGATGTTGACAAAACAGTGGAGCACTGTAACTCCAAAATACAAAACTAAGCAGCCAAAACGAAACAGTCGAACCCAGAAAGAACAGTTAAAAGCAAAGAAGCAGCTGACTTAATGCAAAATAAAAAATGAAACACTGAACAGCTGACCGACCAGATGCAAAAATAAAAAAAGTAAAACACCACGGAGCTAACCAGATGCAAAATAATACACAACAGATTCAAAAAATACACAGCAGATTAAAAACCAAGGAGTTAATTAGATGCAAAATAATAAACATTAAACATCCTGAAACACCAAAGAGGCGATTAGATGCAAAACACAACAAATTAAACACTAAGCAGATTAGATAAAAAGCCAAACAGCTGATCAAAGGCAATGTAAAGAAAAAAGTGTTTTAAATGCCACCGTTCTGATACATTGTCTTATACAACCTACGTTTTACAATATAAAAGTGTACAAAAAATCTCATCTCATCGTAAACATAACGAAGCCGCTTCGTTTTATTACCCGCACAAAGGCTGTACATGTTTAAAACAACTTGCATTTGTTTAATAAAACTGACCTATTTATTCAACTTAAGTATAAAAACTTGAGTGTTCTCTGATAATGTTGACAATAAAAATGAGACATATGTTCATTAATTCACTAATGTTCCTCAAGCTAGCCCATTCTATTTAATAGCTTATCAAGAATTGCTTAATTGAGAAAGCATATACAAGACATCAGTATGATGTCCTTAAATCCAGACATATCTTGTTTCGCACCTGTTAATCTCTGCCGAAAGAAATAAACTGCGACGTTAAAATAAGATCGATGACTCATAAGAGTAAACACACATGAATAAGAATTTCGCTCCTCGACAGCGACATTTAATTGAATATTACTATTTTGGAAGTTCCACTCGGTATATTTATTACACGTGTTAGCATGTACATAAGTTAAAACTGAAGTTAAAGGATTATTTATTTAAAACAGCAGCATGCAGATTGCTAACGCTATAACGGAGACATTACATAAATAAGTGTCATGAACGTATCATGTTCTTATTGGACATTCAATAAACAATAAGTATGGCTTTACCACAGGCACTAAAGGAACGAAACTTTAATGAAGCAAAGCGCTTAATTGAAGACAAGCAATATGACGTTAATGAATGTCATAATATCACGGGTCCCACTGCTTTAATGTGTGCTGTTTTACTTGTAAAAAATAAGGCGGATGATTTTGCATCAATAGTGACGTCGCTGTTGAGACACCCTAAAATTGAATTAAATTACAAAGAAAAAAGCTCCAAAAAGACAGCATTGCACTTTGCATGCACAGAGATCTGCTCGAGTGTTGGAGCCCATCTTTTACTAGAAGACCACAGAGCAGATGTTAATGTAACGGATCATGCAAACGTAACTCCACTCATGCTTGCTTTTATAAACATCAGGAAGACAGGAGACGCTGTTTCTCAAGTAGCTCAGTTACTTTTAAGGCACCAGAACATTGATGTGAATGTAAAAGACAAGCATCAATTTTCTGCTCTCCATTATGCGTGCGACAACGCAGGTGCAGTATTTGAGACAGGACTGTTATTGGATAATCCCAACTGTAATGTTAACATTCAAGCTAAGAATGGCGAAACAGCGTTGCATGGACTTGTTGCGTTGATCACCAATCATAACAGAACCGAACATGAAATAAACTGCTTGGGTGAAGTTGGTAAAAGGCTGGTTAATCACGTGACAATGAACGACGAAACAATATTTGCCCTAACAGGAAACAAAACGGCTCTTATAAGAGCACTTGATCATAGTTTGAATTCGGACGAATTTTGCTCTCCCCTGTGTGTTGAAACAGTACTTACTGTGCTGTCATCTTGCAATACAATAGCAAGAAATCCACAGGTAACTCTGGCACTTGGTTTGAGCCAGTGTTCTTATGACACCTGCAAGTGGCTCACTGAAAAACAAGGAAATCCAAACAGCTCATTCAAGGACAATGAAACAGCTCTTCACATTGCAGTTAGATTAAATTGTCTGAAGAAAACAACCCTGATACACAAATGCTCTGCTAATAACGAAACCAAATGGAAAGGTTTAAATCCACTTCAATATGCCATAGCAAACAATTGCAGAGCAGAAATTTTAGAATTGTTAAGTACAAATGTTCAAGTAGAAACAATAAAGGAGTATTTAAAGCAACACTCTATTGTTGGTGAAACACCTCTTACATGTGCGACAAGACTCGGTGTTCAATCTTGGATAAGGTACTTTTGTAAACATGATAATAAATCAATGGAAGATAAGACAGGATTAAGCGCAGAGGACATTTCACCAGACAGTTGCAAGCAAGTAATGAAAAACTGGTACAAGTGGCGTAAACGCTCTAGTACTAAGCTAAAGCTGACTCATGACAAACCGGACACGAATCCAGATATAAACGACCGGGCATTAAAAACCTTACAGGAATGTCGGCAGAACTTTATCAACAATAAAGAGGAGATAGATATGATACGTTCTGAGGTTAAGCGACTTCTCCAGTTGTTATCGGAAATTATTTCATTAAAAGAAGATTCTTTAAATTTAGGTTTTCAACCTATTATCGCTGGAAGTAACGCAGAAGACACGAAATCCTATTTTCCAGATGAGTTCGATTACGTATGCATCATACAAATTCCTGATTCCTGCTTTCACTGGAGAGCTGTTGAAGTAGATGCCAACTGTGCTTGGAATGAACTATGCACAAAAAACAATTACATAAATCCAAATAAACTTGCAAACAGGTTCTACAAAGAAATAGACTATGCACTTGAAAAAGTAGTGCAAGATGATATCAAATTTGGTCATCTGTACTTGTGGCACAACTCACTGGAAATGAGAAAGAAAATATCTCGATTAAAACTGAAATGGCGTGGGCCCATATTCAAGGATATGACCATCCACGTTGACTTAGCACCCGCGCTAGCTATTCCGGCCAGATTAGCACCAAAATTTAAGAGCAAGCTGCCGCCTCTTGGAATAGAAAGCCAGGTTTATTATCTCATCGCGAAAGCAGAACGTCATGGCTACGGCCCGGAAGCTAAAGAATATTTTCCATTGTCATATCAGCGATACGAGAAAGATGTTATCAGAGCACTTCCTCAGAATATACGAAACGGCTTTATACTAGCAAAGGCCATGCGAATTGCTGATATTGCTTGTCCTCGAGAACCTCTGTCCTCGTTTGGTCTGACAAAAGACATAGATGTCGATGACTTTATAACTTCATTTGTGTTAAAAAATTGCCTGATTTGCATATTACCTGCAAAGTGGGAGGAGCTGTATGACGATACGCCTGTCAATTGGGCAGATCGAATTTATTGTCAGTTAGAAGACTTTATCAAGGACAAAGAAATAAAATCATGGCACTGCAGCCATGAACTGTACTCTCTTTTAAACTGCAAATATTGCAAATTTACACGGGTATGCTGCATGAAAAGAAATCTTATGCTAGCATTTATTCGAGAAATTAGACACTTTCTGCAGCGAAACGGATCACTGCTTAAAGACATAGAATTTGGAGATAAAACTATGGAGGAGGAAACAATCAAGCTCAATACTGCCCCTGTAAAGTTTGATTTGCGTGAGTTTTACTTCCTCAGAACAATGTCACCGTTTGATACCGATCCTCTTGTCTCTTATGAGTTAATACAGGAGGAGGGTCCTGATGCGGATGGATATCTTCCGCTTACAGAACTTAGTATGTGGAACATCTATGGTACCTACGGCAGGGGTGATTTTACCGACCTAAACAATCGAACACAGCAGCTTGTATCATGTGTAGGCAGAGGAGCACTTAGTACTAGTAGTTCAAATCGAAGGCGGAAACAATACATAGAATTTGTGATGTTAAATAAAGATTATTTATGTAGAAGTGGTCGCATCACAAGGGAGTACTATGAGGCATTGCTTAGGACAGAAAGCCTCATCCGTCTTATAGAATATCCTCGTCGCGCAATCAGTGAAGAAATGGAAAGATCTAATTGGATAAGAGCAACATATCACGGACCATTTAGAACTGACGACATCGGAACAAGCTATGTAGACTTTTATCGATCCGCTGATATAACGAGCATTTGTTGTCATATTCTGTGAGTTTTCGGTGTTATGCACCCATTATTAACTGTCCAATATGAATTTAACTACAAGCCAACAAACTATGTACTATTAATTGCTCAAAATTATTAAACATGAAATAAAAAAAGTTGAGGGATAACAAGTAGTCCCATACTATTTGTGAAGTTCTCACGAAATTTAAACAAAGGACGGATAACTGGCATGCGATTCTTGTAATGATGCAGTTTATTTTTGAAAGAAATATGGTCTTAGTCACTTGCATCGTTATGTGTTTTCGAACAAAATAACCAGCGATTAAACGTTTTTGTGACTAAAAACCAAGAGCCAGAGCTCTAGAGTGCCACCCCATTTCATTTGTGAAGCTGCACACAGCTGCGTGTAGAACACCGTCAAGTACGCACCACCTTGTAGTAGCCATATTATTCAACACTGTGAGGAGGAAGAACAAAAAGCCAATTAAAACACCAAATGGCAACAGAATCCTGGGAACAGTATACAATCTGGATATACTGGTTGTCATAGAATCCTGAACTGGGCACAAAAGAGATAAACAGGACACACTGAACTGCCACCCTGAGTAACATAATACCCCATAATACTCCTCAAATTCACTCCAGAACCTACCATTCAACCTACCATGGATGAATCTCTGATGGGTCCAGATGTCTCGTTGGACGATTTGAGAAGACTACAACCGCTGAACACCCGGGTGGATAATTTCCTTACCAATATGCAGGGTACTAACCAATTTCCTTACCAATATGGAAATGCGTCTGTTGTGAAGAAGAATCCAAGGACACCCGCAGGACAATCCCACTCATAGAACTTAACACCCCAGGGATTATCCCACGCATACAATTTCACACCCATGGGATAGTAATGCCACTTCACACCACCAGGATAATCCTGCTCATAGAATTTCACCCTTGGGATAATTCCACTCATATGACTTCACACTTACGAGATAATCCCACTGACACCCCGGGATAATCCCTCATACGACTTCACACCCCCGGGATAATCCCACTGATATAACCTGACTTCCCGGGTGATCCCACTCATATGACAACACATTCGCGGTGTAGCATTGAAACACTCCTCTGCGACTTCACGACTTCACACATTAAGAAGGCATTTTATAGGTAGAAATATACCTTAGGGAGACGTTTGATTTAGGTAGACATTTCCCTCCCTATATTTTTACAGTTTCAAATTGGCTTTATTTATTGACAATAAACAGGTAAATAAAAACAAAACATGTACAAACATGAACGTTTGCATGATATTGCTCGTAGCGATATGTTGCTAGTAAAAATGTATACAGCAAGCTATTGTTTAAACAAACCTTGTACTATCGTGTTTTTCGGTCCGCCACTTGTATACAAATATGTGAGTTTATAACGTACATAGTGTTAAGATCTAGAGTAGGCTCTGTTCCGAGAAGAACTGTTCCGGTGGAGGGAAACAACAGACTAATTTCCATATAAGCCCGGCGTTCCATGTTATCCCGCCTGCCATGATCAGCTTCCTGCCTTGGAAAAATGATTTAGCTCCTTCAGACCAGTTATGCCTATACCCCTAACTCCTCACCGGCCCCATTCCACCCGATTTTTCTACCCGGGTCATTCTGAAATGTTAATAAATCTGTAAAATGCATAGGTTATTTTCTTTCTAAAATCATAGTCGTGCTATTGAAAATATGAATAGTACCATTTTCTAGAAAATCAAACTTGTCATCCCACTAACACGTTACTTTTTTAAGCGCCCTGTGCGGATTTTCGCACATTTATCTTCACAGGAAGTGTTGAGTCGATAAGTAGATAAATCAATTGATCGTGTACATCCCTCGCCTTTTCTCTGGTCATGTGTTAGGTATTTAATATCTGGTACAGAGAAGAAAATCGAAAGGATAGAAACAATTGGCAACTTTATAAAGTTGGCATATTTAGTGTATAGGAACAATTGCATTTTATTTATATTATAGGGTAATGGCTTATAATATGGATATAACATGTTCTTTCGTACTTTGGATTCAGGTACTGGTGACAAGCTATAGACATTAAATCCCTTGTATAAATTTAATTTTTTTAAATCCGCTAAATAAATGTGAAAGCGATATCAAATTAATGATATTCATATAGTGCCTCACCAATATTTCACTGTTCTACAAAATCTGGTGGTGAACTTTCAGGAAAGTTTTTCTGATGTTTCTTCTAATGTGAACTGTGAAAATTATGCATAGAAAAAATTTTTATCATCAATACCATATCACCGTTCATAACTTTATGTGTAATGGCCATTTTTTTATAAACAATATATGCGAATTTGCACAGATGTACATGCCATTCTTTCAGAAGATATTTTCACATCTTTGACAATACAGAGATTTGTGTACTAGACTTAAAATGCATAATAAATGTGTAATATGAAAGCCATCAATTGTAAAAGCCATAGGCCTTTCGTATTTTCTAACGGGTGTCAAGTGCAGGGAATGGACAATACTAAAATTCATGTCATGCTTGCAGGTTATTGAATTCCAGAGAGTCCTCTGACTCAAACCTATCAATTTCTGTTGGCAAATCAAATTGGGTATTTTATGACTGCCATGTCGAAAAGAAAAATTCAAAAGTAATGTGCTAAAATTTCAGAAAGCAAAAGGCCACCTCTAAAGGTTTGGGATACAATATCAACGAAAAAAGAAATAAGACAAAAAAGGTGGTTCGAACCAGTTTCACAAATGATTATTTGTCTAGTTGTCAAGCTTAAACGGAAACCCCATGAGAATGACAGTTTTGTATGGCTGTCAGGGCGATGAACGTATTTGTGAGTGCCGGGAACACACCTTTTGCAGTGCTGAATTTATCAAATTTTGTATACTTAAAATCTGTGATTTGCATATGTTATTTTGAGTTAATAATTGTTGAGTACAGTTCATGAAATTTTCAGTGCTTATACAAATTAAATCAATGACTTTACAATGTGATCAAAATTTACCTTGAATTTACGCATTCATGTTTTCATTATCTATATCCATGTCTTTGGTTTCCTTTACAGCAGCAGCCTTCATATTTCAGCATTAAAGATTACTTTCATATAAACTCATGGGTATCCCTGTGGTCAATAAATTAACGATAACCATTCCTTTTCAATCTTTTAAAATGACAGGATTACAATACTTACTGAAGTCTAGACCTACAAAAATTGCCGAATGTGTTCCGAATCTCACTTGACCTTTAGTATAGGGCGTTACAGATACAAAACTCAATAACTTTACGTTCAACCCAAAGCAGGCTAAGGTCACACACACACATACACACACACACACACACACACACACACACACACATATATATATATATATATATATATATATATATATATATATATATATATTACAGCAAATCTATAGAGTCGCTGAAAATTTCAGCGAATCTGTAGATTCGCTGACTCACTTAGCGAATCTGTAGATTCGCTGAAAAGTTTCAGCGAATCTACAGATTCGCTGGTTTTTCACCTAAAAATTATACAAATTCGCTGATATTGCCTGATCGGCCATCTTTACCGACATGATCACTTGCTTTTGCTAATATTTGAAATTTAATTGCTTTTATGTGATTACATTACTCGAGATGTATTTTACACACCTTTCTTCTTCTTGGCTTGTGTGAAGGCAATATATTAAAATCGGGCTTCATTCTCAGTTTCAATTGCTATAAACTCATTTCATGTAGCTGAGGTTTTTTAGTCATTTGATGACAATTCAGCAATTTATATGCTATCAGACCGGAATTAAGTTTCTATTCGTTGAAATCCTTGTCCTATCAGTTTCTGTTAAATTAAACTATTAGTGTGCGGAGCATAGAAAATTAACACTGATTGGATAAGCGTACCGTAATTCAACTGCAGACATTTGTGTTGCACTCATGGAAAAAATAATTGCAATTTGGCTAATAACAATTTGAATGATACTTAGAAGGGGGTAATGATTGTAATTTATTTAGAGACAATACTATTAAGATTTGTTGTGACAACTTCTATGAAAGACGATAACACAAAGAGAGAAACTTAATTTAAGCCTTTGTGAATATGGATAGCAAATATTGTCGAACGCTTCCCAATACTATTTTTCATTTCATTTTAGACTAGAAATTCGCATTTCAACAACGCATTTTAAAGCTACTTAAACAAAAATATGTATAATTTTAAAAGCTCCGATTGCAATATATCACATTCCTTAAAAGCAAGAAAAAGGTGTGTAAAACACCTCTGGAGTAAAGAAGTCACATAAAAGCAATTAAATTTCAATGTCACCCAACACAAGTAATCCTGTCGGTAAAGATGATTGGTCAGACAATTTCAGCGGATCTGTATAATTTTAAAGGTAAAAAACCAGCGAATCTGTAGATTCGCTGAAAATTTTCAGCGAATCTATAGATTCGCTAAGTGAGTCAGTGAATCTACAGATTCGCTAAAATTTTCAGAGAATGTGTAGATTCGCTTGTTTTACAGATTCGCTGTAACACACAGACCCACACACACACACACACATATATATATATATATATATATATATATATATATATATATATATATATATATATATATCGGATAGGACATTAAACTGTACAAGTTCTATACAAACTTACTGGTGAAAAATGGTCATTCGGAATCTTTTCTAAGCCTTTTTATAATTTGGACATTACCTATTCTGTGCAACATTTGTTCGAAATCCTACTATTGGCCACAAAGTCTTATAAGACACTTAATGCATGCACACACTTCAGAAGGGAGAATTGGGGATATATATGGTAAACCCTACAAACGCCTATCACGGACACTTTAGATGAGTCTTCTATTGAAAGGCAAAGCGTCAACATGACTGAAAAGAATGCACATGCTTGTACCGAATGTGGTGCGTTATATAACAGTCAAGAAGCTTTATTCAAACATATGGAACATTGTGGCGAGGGTGGTGATGACAGCAGTTCTGAAAGTGAGTCAGAAACAGACTCTGTTTGGTATGATATTGTCCAAAAAGTCTACGATGACCATGCTGCCAAATTTCAAGAAAAGGTTTCAGAATATGAAGAACAGGGGCTTGAAGATGCGCGTGAAAGAGCAAGTGATGACTTTTGATACATTTACAAGCGCCGACTTTGAAGAGCTTTTAGATGAGGTGGTGAATGATGAAAGCAGGGATGAAGAAAGTGCTGTGGATGAGGAGAGTGAGGTGGAAAAGAGTAAAACAGATGAAGAACAATAGACTTATTTGACTAAAACTTTATAATAAAGACTGTAAATCAAGAAATGTTGTAATATTGTTATTGATTTAAGCGCTGTGTATTTAAGTGTATTAATAAAACTATTCAATATATGTCTTGCTTTTGATGTGTAAACACAGTTTTAACGTTCTGCACATATTCAACGTACAATTTATCCTCCATTAAAGATAAAGCCTTGATGAACAGCTTGGTAAAATAATGGTTAAAATCGATCCAATAGTTTTAAAGTTCTGCTCGTTTGAAATTTTTAATAAATGTCATCATTAATAAAAAGGATTAAAGTTAGATACTTTGCTGAAAACATGGTTAAAATCGATCCAGTAGTTTTAAAGTAATGTGCTGTTAAATATCTCTTGCCATCTCTGACGTCATCGATTGCGTGGCGGAGGTATGGGGAGGGGTGGATGGTCATAATAGGTTTGAAGGGAGTGGATATCAGTAATAAAAATAAAAAGTCTTACTGATTATTTTGCTGAAAACATGGTTAAAATCGACTGAATAGTTTTAAAAGTTACACTTGTTTGAAATTTTTTAGTAAATGCCGTCATCAATACCAAAAACTTAAAGTCAGATACTTTGCTGAAAAACATGGTTAAAATCAGTCCAGTAGTTTTGGAGTAATGCACTGCTGAATGTCTGTCTTACACCATGCTCATCTATGATGTCATCGATTACGTGGTGGGGGTGGACGATAATACCAGCTTTGAGGGTGGGGGCTTCACGATGGGCATGTGTATGCATCAAGAATCATAACCAAATAAGCGCATGTTTTGACGGAGGTTTGGACGCATGCTCTAGTCAAGAATCATAACCAAATATGGGCATGTTTTGGGACTTCAAGATGAGTAACATGTACATAATACCAGCTTTGAGGGTGGGGGCTTCACGATGGGCATGTGTATGCATCAAGAATCATAACCAAATAAGCGCATGTTTTGACGGAGGTTTGGACGCATGCTCTAGTCAAGAATCATAACCAAATATGGGCATGTTTTGGGACTTCAAGATGAGTAACATGTACATAATACCAGGTTTGAGGGGAGGGGTCGGACGACAATAACAGGTTTGAGAAAATGTACACTTACCTGAATGAAAGTCTATGGTGTTTTTGTTTTGTTTTTTTTTTCTTAACACGGTGCACATAACAGCAATAAAAACAGTACTTATCCTGTGGTTTTTCACAATGAAACTATATGCAGATAACAGTGATAAAACAGTATTTATGCTTTTGGTATATATATATATATATATATATATATATATATATATATATATATATATATATATATATATATATATATACATATATATATATATATATATATCACTTATACAACTTATACAGTATCCACAACGATAAATGCATAAAAATCGGAAATTCACGTTGATTATGAAACCCTATGGCGATACGCTATGACGCAACGTTATGACGCTTTTTTGGAAAGCGCACATACACTGTTTTGTTGTTGTTTGTAGAAAGCGCACATACGTGGACACATACATGGACACATACATGTGCGCATTCTCACTCAGGGGTACATTCTGAATACTAATCCAGACCGCCCTTTCAAATCTAGGGAGGTGCGCATCATGACGTCACTTTATGACGTCACATATGACGTCACTTCCGGTTAATTTTTTATATCATTTATACCAGCCCCATACAGAACATACATGTATGTTCTATATGCCTATGGGAAAAAACCATGGGGAAAAGACCCTTCTCCCCCACTATCAATGAAAAGTAATAACAGCCAAAGAAAAATAACTTATAAAGAAAAATACTATGCGAAAGCACTTACAAAATATCTAAAATACAGGGTTGAGATTTCGCGGTCGCCAGGTCGCCCGTGGCGACCAACTATTGTCTCGGGCGACCAACTTTTTTGAGTTGGTCTCCCGCGTGGCGACTAACTTTTTTCTGAGTATTTTTAGGTAAATACTGTTGATTATTTTAAACACCATTTCGTTGCTGTTTTTTCATGTGACATGAAAAGACATGTAAATTATAAGGAAAAATATTTTCAGATGGGCCAGGAAATATAACTTTTCATAACTCACAGATGGGCTGCCCATCTGCAGACAGGCCGTCCAACTGCGGATTCCTAGATGGGCCTAGCCCATCTGTAGATGGGCTGGATTCGCAGAAGGACTCTAACATCAACCCTTTGATTGTCCTCCACCAAACATGTTTTTGGCTTTGAGCCATTTTAGTCGTATCGGTTCGAAATTTTCAGGGTCTTCTGGTTTTTTTGTGGGATCAGTGGAACTTTTACAACAATCAGATTTTCAGTATGCTAATGCTCCAATAAACTTTGTCTGAATCCCTACAACTTTACACCTGATGCTCAACAAGTCGTTGGTCAACATCGCAATAATTGACCGAATTCCGGGATAGTTCACTCCCATTTTGAAAATCTTATCATCGTAGACCAGAGCTGAATCTTTCCAATTTCTCATAAGCATCCCCACCAAGACAAGTACACTTTTGGGCGATTTAAAAAAACACATGAAACAAAGAAACGGCATATTAAAATTTTCAAAAGTATCTTAAACTGTGTTTTCAATTACTTCCTTGTTATGCTAAAATGTCAGCACTGAAAACGCGTCTTTACACATTGTACGTGTCATTTGTATGTTATGTAAGATTGACTTTTTACGGTTTAGACCTGCGTTGCGTATGTTGGCGAAATATGGAATGGTAGTGTATTTACCGTTTCACTAGAGAGATTCTGTAGCTTTATGTGTTTTAAACTTTTTATGCCTAATCTTTCTCACTGCGTTCACTGATCGAATATCCTTGGCCATTCTTCTTGCCTGATTTATTTTAAGTAGGGGAAAACGAGAGTTCGACCACAGATCTCTATCACAGTGTCCCCACCTACGACATACTATGTCGATCATAACGACGTCAGACCCCCCTCTAACCATAATCCTAACTCTAACCCTAATAACACATGTCAATCATCGTGACGTCAGCAATCAATCATCGTGACGGCAGACCTCCCCAAAAAATTCCTATAAAAGTGTCATTTCATCCCTTAAAAGGCAATTACGTCGTCAAGACATCATGAAAACGCCGCTGAATACACTTTCAGCTATCAAAATAGACATTGATGACCTGTTTCGCTTCAGTGCTAACGAAACGGTTGTTTTTGATGACACATTGTTAACTGTGGAAGATAATGATGCGTTCCTGGCTGCAATGACAGACGCTGAAAAAGCCTTGGAGGAAGCGTTAGGCGCTCAGTCAGACGTACCAGCAGTGCACTAAAGAATGCCAGATCCTGAGCGATCTGAGTACCCCTTCCGGGTTGCAAATGCGCTTGTAAATGGTAACACCAAGCATCCCAACGCAAAGTTAGAAGCACATATGAAGCATCTTGCTGAAGAAGTGGTCACGTCAAGAGATGATGATTATGATGATGAAGGATCACGTCTAGGGTCAGGTCTAATTTTGAATCTAGCAAGACCATACGCTGTTGAAAAGGAACTTTCGGGCAATGCTTCCTCTAACCTATACTGACATTTTATGGTGCTTATGCGAAGCGATTTTTTAAACAAAGATTCATACATATACCTGACTGAAGAAATCAGTGACACCGTTCGGCTCATCCGCATGCTAGAAGGACAGCATAATCACGCGTCAGAGCCACAGTTCTGCGAGGCTATGACCAGACGTTTCGTCCAACTTTTTAGAAGCCTTTACGAGGAACATTTTAAGACTTGGTGTCTGCCGGCGCCAAAGCGTGTTGATGAGGATCGCCATTTGAAATGTGCGAAGGCCATGCTACATGGTTTCAAGTACCTTGAAGAGCGCATTAAACCGCATGATATGATCGTCTGCCTCTATGACATTTCACCATGCCAATGCACTTTGCATGGCTAATGAGCAGTTGCAAACGAGGAGACTATTTAGTCATCGTCATGAGGCATCTCTAACAGACGGTCTGCCAACAGCCTTTCTTGATGCTTTCAACTAGCTGACCCCACGATTTTACAACCATCTCGTGAAAACACACATGTGATGTAATACGTCATACTGTATAAAAGGAGCGGGCAAAGAGGACCAAGTAAGCATTCAGTGTGTAGCCATGGAGAAGACAAGCAGCTTTAAAATTAGTGTGAGCTTAAACATTACTGTGGAGCATGGGGAATTTGGACATTTCTTCGAATCAAACGCGGAGAGAAATGGCTTGCTTTGTGTGCAAGATTGTGTGCCAGAAAATTTACGCAACATTGGCTTTAAACGGTACTTAACACAAACGAAGTGGCTTGAAGTCATTTCATACCAAAGCATGCGCTATGTGGGTTCGTGCGTACATCGCTGTTTGAAGGGAAAGTATACAAGTATTACATTTACATGAATGACGATGAATGGGAGACAATGCTTCAGGAGATGGATAACATCAACTCAGTCTTATTCGCCAAATCTGAACCATGTACGGAATGTCATGGCGTGAAAACTGTCATCAAACTGCAAAAAGACAATCGAATGAAGGTGTCAAAACTATCCAAGAAAAGACTGGATGAAGTTCAATTGGAGAATATGAACATGCACAATCAGCTTGGACTTATCTGTGAATATTGTGGTGCTTACGGATATGGCAGTGATTACGACTGTGACTGCCACAAGTACAATTATGTGACCCAGACAAATGCTGCAACAAGTGTGACTCATTAACAGTATCTGGAGATACTTCAAATCATTTGCTCGCCAGCCGTCATAGTGTGCAGACGTGTTACATTATTATTCAACCACCATACGGAGATGTGAAGCAAGAACGGATGTAGAAACGTGTTTCAAGGAGAAGTGCGAGGACTACATGATAAGTGAACTGGCAAGTTTTGGTTCTGTTGAAGAACAACTGCAGCACTTGAACATTTTGCTCATTCAACGCTGAACTTGCCAAACTTACGTGAGGATTTCATTAAAGTGTGTGTGCTTGCAAACCTTGACGGAGCTCAGGAGTTTGATGTGGAAGCAGCATTTCACTTTACTCGGTTTGATCCTAGACTGTTTGATGAAGAGAGACATTAGTTAATCTATATTGCAGTATAATGTCAGACATTACATTGAGACAATATATTGTGCAAGAAAGCATATTGTGAAGAAATGTTATTAGCTGTAAAACAATTTTCGTGTTTAGTATGTCCTGCTTGTCAAAATGAAGAGTGTAAAGAACATACCTGTCAAAATGAAGAGTGTAAAGAACAGACTTGTCAAAATGAAGAGTGTAAAGAACATACTTGTCATTTCACATGTGTCTATACATACTGGAATGAAGCTAAATATTATATCCATTTAGATAAAGTGTTGGACAATGTAAATATACGTTTTGAAGAACATGGTGTAAATGCTGTAACATTTGATGAACTAAGTAGTTGGTTAGTGTACACTGAATAGCAATAGACTCCAATTATTCACACCATTGTGTCTATACTTGATTTGTAAAAAGAATAAACTAAGATATATTGATTGAGTTATGAGGTGAATAAAAAAGGTAAGATATGTTGACAAGTGGTTTTCATTTAGTGTTAACATGTCGACGTGGAAAGACTAATTAACCAATATTTACTTTAAACTTGGCCAATCCGGAGCATTTGCTGGCCCTTACAAACTTTATCACACATTAAGAAAACATAATCAACCAATTACTCATTCCAAAGTGAAAAAATGGCTGCAGGATCAAGATGCATTCAGTTTACTGTAACCTGTAAAATACAGATTTAAAAGGCAGCGTGTCATTACACGTGGTATTGATGACATGTGGGATATTGATTTGGTTAACATGGGAAACATAGCCTCCTATAATGATGACACCCGCTTTTTATTGTTTGTTATTGATGTGTTTTCCAAATGTGTGTGGGTGCAGCCAATACCCAACAAATCACATACCAGCGTCATACAACCCTTACAGAGGATTTTCGTGAAACACATCGAAGGCCACGAACTCTAAGGTCAGATAAAAGAACTGAATTTAAAAACAGATGAGTAAAAGCATTTTTGAAGAAGGGGGAATTCATGCATATACCACAAAGAATTAAACCAAGACCGACTTTGCTGAGAGAGCCATTCGTGTATGGGGGACTATTCCCCCTCCACTTAAATTCTTATTTTTATTTACTTTGAATGCCAAAATAAGAATAAAACAACCAGGTATCTCTCATTTCTTTATTTGTAAAACACCTTAAAATCAGAAATGCACAATTCTTCTGTCTGGAACGAAAGTCTTTTCTGCGTGGAACCACGTAAAAACCATTGACTCCGGAATTTCCAGCTTTGATTGGTTTTTGTCGGATTCGAGGTGGCCAACTTAAAGTTCATTGGTTTAGATAAATACGCCCAAATACCAGCAACTCTGGACCTCAACCCTCGTTGGTCTTAATATTATCACCTCCGGAATTACAGTGTACTCTGGGTGATTAGCACTGCTCTGGGATTGTAATTATAAAGATCAAACACTCCAGTTACTGGTTGTGTACTTGCACTTGAGTACATGAAAGGCAAAGCAACATATTTGAACTTACTGCAATTATAAGGATCAAACACTCCAGATACTGATTGTGAAATTTCAATTGAGTACATGAAAGGCAAAGCAACAGATTTGAAAAGTGCAATTACAAGATGAAAGGACATTTTAAAAGTGCAATAATTTGTAAAAAAAAAAATTGGAGGTAAAGGGGGGAATAGTCCTCCGGGGGAATTGTCCTATGGGGGGAATTGTCGGGGGGAATTGTCTGAGGGGGGAATTGTCTGGGGGAATTGTCTGGGGGGGAATTGTCCTGTTCCCATTAGCGCGGCAAATGTATCCTGGAGAATTTCAATTTCTCATAGAATCCCATCAAGATGCTACCAGCAAAGCTCATGGCTATTTATTCATTGATTTAAAACCAAAGAGAAATGATCAGCTGCGTATTCGTACAGGCATTTTATCAAAAGATACACATTATGTGTATGTTGATAAAGTAGCGTATGAACAAGAACCAGGTCACTTGACCATTCGCAGCCAAGATGTCTAAACATATTCGAGATAACCAATCTTTTCTTCATGCAGTGGACCTAAACGACGTAAATCCTTGCTACAGCAAGCTACCAAGGAGGAATTATCTAGCTTGTTTGAAATTTGTTTGAATATATTGCGAGGACATTTGCCCTCAAAAAAGTTTATGGAATTCTAGCGTGAGCGTCGTATCCTACGTACACTGGCTGATAGGAAGATATCACTTCGAAGAAAAAAGAAATTGGTCAATCAGAAAGGAGGATTCATTGGAGCTGTTGCTAAATTTGCATTACCCTTGTTAGCTCAGTTCCTGTTAAAATGAAACACACTTTGAAAATGGTCCTCATTCTTGAATGCGAAAATAAAATGTTGTTAGAAAAGAAGGGAAACTACGGTGGAATCAAAGCGAATGTGAATAAAGTTTTACGTGGGAAATGATCTCGTGAAAAGGCAACTGAAATGACACAACTTGTTGGACGCTATTGACGAATGCAACCTCAACGTCAGCCTGAGAAAGATGAAAAAGAAGCAAAGGCTGCTGCTGTGAAAGCTGCTAGAGCAAACATATTATCCCACTTTCAACCTTTGTACCATGCAAAAGTTAACAAGTCATGTCACAACTAAATAAATATGGTTCACGCTTGACAGATAAAAATGAACTTGTTTAAAAAACGAGTGATGTTATCACAAATTTCAATATTGTAGATTTGCTCAAAGAAGCATTGGTTTCTACAAGGAGAAAAGAACGTGAAATACCTCATGGTTGGAAGTACTGTATTCAAGAAATTGCTAGTGTTAACATTTCACAGATTGTATTTAGCAAAACATCTACACGTGATGATATACGGGACGAACTAAGGTGGCGTGAAGAGCAGCAGCAACATCAACAAGAATGGGAAAATTCTTAAATGCCTTGAAACAACTGCTTTTAGGGCAAAAATAAGATGTGTAAGTGGATGTTCAAATACACATTATATCCAACGAACCTGTTAGACGTCAACGCTCATATTACATTTAGCTGTCATGGAGTCGACAAGTTTTTACATCACCTTACCCAGCAAACAACAAGGCTTCAACCTATCAAATTCGTATGCCTCGAACCATATATCTGAAAGGAAAGTATGAAGTAGCCCTGGCTGAAATTCAATACCCACATGCAAGGTCTACGATGAGGTCCAACTTAGACTATTATGTGAAATACATATTGGATAATGCATCTGATGGTGTTTTGAAAACAGTGTATATTTCCCATGGCTATTACAAAAACCATAGTAAAGTCATTCAAGCGATAAATCAAGCCTTTAAAGATGCCTTCACCACTGATGAATCCAATGTGTCTCCAGTGAGATTAAACTATGATAAAATTACAAGAAAGGTATCTCTCTCTGGTGTTAAAAAGATAATTATGCTTATCATTTTCCTCGGGATCAGGAGAATTGTTAGAATTTAGACCACGTGTAGTTTATGTTAATGAGAGTGAGGCGCCGCACATGCTTGATGTTAACATGGATTTTATACACTCTAGTATACTGCAGTATTTGTGAACCACCAGTTGTAGGAGATTATTATGTGCCTTTGTTGCGATTTGTAGGAATACAAGGGCATGATGGAGACATTATTGTGAAACCTTATGGAGAACCTCATTATGTCTCTGTGAAAACAATCCAAATTTGATACCATTGAAATCAATATTAGGGATGCCACGGGTTAAAACATATTATCCAAGACTGGGAAAGTGACCTGTAAACTTCATTTTTGACCAAAAGGATTATGAAGCCATATATACATAATCCAGACTCTTACCGTAATCATTTCCGACGTCAAGTTGGTGGAGATTTAACAGGATTCAAAGGAGCGCGAATGAAATATGGAGATAGTATTGGTTCAATACTGGGATAATTGGCTCGCAAAGCTATTCCACTGCTCAAGGCAGGGGCTAAAAGCGTTGCACCACATCTTAAAAAGGCTGCAAGATTACGGGTCGAGTAGCTCAAGAAGTTGTTGGTGCTATTGATAAGCTAAGTGCAAAAATGAAAGTTGTTAAAAAGTAATAGAAAGTAAAACGAGCAACATCAGAAGATATATTTCGGAAATAGAGAGGAAAATGTCAACCATCCATAATCATTCTTGTGAAAGTAGTCTTTCTCCATTGGGATGGTTTCACATTCACCCAACGCAAACCGCTGTAGAAAAAAGTTATAATGTATACTATCAATCACTCACTGCCATTAGAGAGGGTGCTCAACAGAATTTTATATTCCTGTGAGTAGAGAAGAATATTTAGATTTAAAGAACAGTAGACTTCATATTGTGTGTCGCATTATAAAGCGTGATGGAAGAGTTTGTGATGTAGATGATAGCGTAACATGCATCAATGATTTGTTTAATGGGTTATGCTCCAATATTGAATTATTTCTGAATGGTCTATTGATATTACATAGCAACAGTACCCAAGGTTATAGCAGCATCATTTCTCACCAAATTCATGACTCGGAAGAAAGTCTCAATTCTGAGCGCTCTATGCATCTCACAAAGATACTGCTGGATCAATGAATTCTCATGAGGTGAAAAGGCCAAATCATGAAAAGTATTTAACAGGTTTTCATGTAAATAATGATGGTGGGAAATAGCTGAAGCAGGAAATAATGGTTTACATCACCGTTATTTAAATACGCGTCTAAGCGGAGGTGCCTTAAGGGTAGATTTGTTTGAGCATGATCATTATCTTCCCAATGGCATAAGTGTGAAATTGCGTTTACATAGACAAAAAGATGAATATGTATCAATGGCTGTAAATAATACCTTTAAGGTAGAAGTGAGAGATGCGTTTTTAACCATTCGCAAAGTGGGGACTAGTCCGGGTATTCAGTTAGGACATACAGAAGCAATGATGAATACTCCTGCCAAGTTTCCTATTACCAGAAAAGAATGTAAAATTTTGGCCATTCCAGCTGGATTTCAATCTTTTGTGAAAGATAACCTCTTTTGGGTCAATTAACTACACGTATTGTCATTGGAATGGTCCATAATGAATCCTTTGCTGGAATAGTGTTGAGAAATCCAAACAGTTTCGAACATTTAAGTCTTAACTACATAAAACTTTACGCCGATGGTGAACCATTCCTATCCAAACCTCTCAAACTTAACATTAATGAGGGGAAATATCTTGACACTTTTGAAAATATTTACAAATCGTCTGATAGATTAAATGGTGAGAAACTTTCCATCATAAAACGGGAAGATTGGCCTAGAGGTTATTCATTATTCGCATTTGACTTTACACCTGATTATGACGGTGATGACCACTATCCACTCATCAAACATGGGAATTTGCGGCAAGAGATGAATTTTGCCGGTGCCTTGCAAAATACAGTCAATGTTATAGTCTGTGCTGAATTTGATAACATCATTGAAATAAGTGCAAATCGCAGCATTCAATTCGACTACCAGTCATGAACGCGAAGCAGATAGATGCCATATTGACCCTTGATGTCATGACAAAAGACTTGTTTCAAGGCGTGTTTTCCATGGACCAGTTACCATCTTTACAACGCGGCGCCAATACAGACGATCATGATGAACCAGGAGAGCATTGGGTGGCAGTGTATTTTGACAAAGATTCTGCAGAATATTTTGACTCTTATAGACTTTTACCTATAGACAGCCGTTTGAATAAGTTTTTAAAGTTTAATTTCATTTATAAATCAGTTCAATTGCAAACGCCAATATCATCTACATGTGGATCTTATTGTGTGTATCATATTATTCAAAGAGCTTGAGGACATAGTCCTTTTGAAATCATTGATGTTTGAGAAAAAGTGATAGCGATTTTGTTTTAAAGGATTTTGTATATAGACATTATAAACCATTGTTTTATTGATGTTGTTTGTATATAGAGTTGTATTAGCTAAGCTGTTTTTTAGTAATTGTCAATCTCATTTATTAAAATAAATAAAACAAGAGAGTTTTATACAACTTTCTTTTTCATTGTGTTACAAAAAACAAATTATTTATATTTCAATAAAAAACTTTCTTTTTTTATTCAAACACATATTTTTTACAAACATTTAACTTTCAACACTTTGATAAACGAATGCCATTCATTGCAATCTAAATTAATATATGTATCATAGAAATTATACCCACGTTTGTAAATGCTATGAAAACTCACATAACACTGTCCATTACCAAACTGTATTATTTTAACATTTTCATGTTCAGACAGTTTCAGTTTATATCCATGTTCATTCATGTCTATGTCAATCACCATAACCCATATGGGATGTGTCAGCTCAATGGATTTGGTTCCCCGCATGAGTTGCACTTTCAAGTCCTCTTTGAATTCAAGCGCCAGGTTGTTCCCAATCCTATGCTTGTAGCAAAGCATGCCATTCCACTGTGTTGAGGGTGATGTAGTCATAGCATTCTGTAAGCTCGTCACACTGGCGAAATCGCACAAACACGTCTAGGTAGTTTTCAGTCACAAGCACTTCTAAATCATCTGAGAGTATAAGGAGAAAGCCAGCTATTCTCAGCTCCTGTAGATTATCCTTCAACACGAATTGTGCTTCAGGCGATAGTATGATATACTTTCCAAATGTCTTAGGACAATGTCATCACATAAAAATTCTTCAATCTCGTTCAACAGTCGATAGGCAGAATTTATAATAACTTCATTCAAGTCATTCATGGTGAACTAAACACGATTGTTAAACACTAATGCGTTCAAAATGGCAGTACATACACTTTATGAGCTGTATCCTTGTCTTCGAAGCCTTTTATCTACTTCTTTCACCTGCTTCTTCAACATTTTCCATTCAGGAACTGTCAGCAAAATACCCTTTTTCGTAGGACGGTTTCTTCCAGACCCTCATCTCTGAGGTACTTGCGAATGTTCACCATTCCTTCATTGCTTTGTTTCATAATTTTAATGTACTTTCCATTTCCCAGAGAAAGCATTCCCTCCCACGACTGTGGTGGGGGTGGCGTCTCCACTTTTAATTTCTTGATGGTGGTGGTGGTGGTGGTGGTGGTGGTGGTGGTGGGTGTGGTGGTGGTGGTTGTGATGGTGGTGGGATTTCTGACTTTTAAATCCTTGATTGTATCAGCAAGAGTATCCATATCAGTTGCAGATCTCTTACGGCTTGATTTTACTTCCATGTTAACACTTCCGTGTCCACACCTCAAATAACTCTTACGTTGGAGAGCCTCCCCCTTCATAGTGTCGTCTTGTAATGTCCATGAGCTAAGGTGGAATAGCCATCATTCAACACGTACCGCTTGTCGTCGTATGGGGAGAGAGCTACTTTCCTTAACTTCTCCAAGAAAAGCTGGTGGTTATGACTTCGAATAATATGTGTTGTAGTCATCGTTTGAGTTTGGTTGAACAAACTGTCTCTACACTGCTGAAATTTAATGCTTCTTTGACAAACTCGAGTGATGCCTTTGCCGTATGTTTTTCCTTCCCACCATACATTGAACTGTACATTTTTGGTCTGAGTCCAACTAACTCTTCAGTGGGGATGTCTGCCGCCTATTCCTTTATTTACCACTTTTTTGCTTGCGTAGGAATGCAGGATCTGACGGATAGTCACTTGGGTCGTACAAGTCAACATCTTGCTGCACATCCTTGTAGATATCTTCCTCGTACAAGTCAGCATCTTGCTGCATATTATTGTAGATATCTTCCGTTTCTATGTCATGACATAGACTGTCGCTGAACAACAACTTGGCATTGGGATACTTGGTTATGATGTAATTGTAATAAAAGTCAAGCATAAGCACTTTGATAAGGTCGAGAATGGTGAGGCCGACTTGAATGGATTTGTCCAGAAGCAAATCCACTTTGCGTAAATGTACGGCAGTTAAATCTTCCTTGAAAATTCTGAATTTGTTGAAAAAAGGCTTTGCCACAACTTTGTTTTACTTGTGAACAAGTTCAACATTGATTCGCTTTCTCACATTTTCCATGATTTTGCCAAACACAGAGTTATTCATCAGTTTGAAGAAGTATTTTGCCAACCAACTGCACTGTTCAAACATTATGGCACGGTGCACTTTGGTGACTTTCAACCCCAGTGAGACAAACTGCCGCAAATTCCTATAACAAAGCACACTTTTCTTCTTGTTGCATAAGTTAAGAATATGTTTTTCACTAGGTTTGTCTTTCTTGTTCAGATCTTTCCGTAGCTTCTGACTGTACTCAGACAATTCTCCAACTTAGACACATTTTCGTACTGCAGCCACTGGGTAGTGATTATGACAATCGTTGATTGAATGTGGGTATTCTAAATATACTTTCAAAATGTATCCAATGTCGTCATCTTCAGCCACATCCATGAAGTCAAAGGATTCTGGCTCACTCACCCACATAAATCCACTTCGTGACATGCTGATGGTAGCTGCGTTTCAGCAAACTTGGATGGTTCGTCCATATAATCATAGGGATACACTCCCTTTCTCAGCAACAAATCTTGCTGGTTGCTAACGTAGATGTGAGAAATCATATTGTAGAAGTTATCTTTCCCTTCTGCTGCGAGGTTGGATACCAACTTCTGCAGTGAGGTACTCATAAACTGAAAGCTGTCTGTAAATTTCAGATTGCTTATAGTGAAAGCAATATATTTCTAAATGGTGTTGGAAATGACCGTAAGTGTTTCATCGTTGAATTTTCCAATTTTCCTCCATGATCAGATGAATGACCTAGTCTCGCAAAATATGGAAATACACACAAATGATAAAAGAATCTTTATCTCCTTGTCAATCCTTTTATGTCGAAATTTTAAGTTGCAGTTATTATGCGCTGCTCCGCTTTATTTGCAATTGATGTGGTCATAATCTCTCACACGATCCACTCCTAGAGGCTTATGACAAATACAGAATCGACGGCGTTCTTGAAATTCTCCTCACGGGTCATCACCATGTCTTTTGGCTGTTCTAGACTTTGCACAATACGATCACGCTCGTAGACCATATGGTCTAAAAATACCTTCACGGCATTGTCTCCTCTATACACGACTGCCGCACGTGTGGCTGACAATCACATAGGCAAAGCTTTTTGGATGCTGTTGCTGATACCTGTCCCCTTCATGCTTTTGTGTGAAACATTCAAAGTCGGCATAAATCACAAAAGGTGCTCGGTGTTGTTTGGCTACATTCTTGAACTTGATGACAGGTTCAATGGGAATGGTAAACGTTGCGCTCCATGCTTTCCACACACTTCACGATGCTCGTCTAAAAGATTTTGTCGCATAAACCCGTGAAGACAGTTGAAACAATAATAAGTTATACCATTATGCTTTGATCGATAAGACATAAGTCTGCTGAAATTCTTGATGAGTCAGTTATGTCTTTTGTTGTCACTGCTAATGAGAAGTAAGTTGATTTCTCTGACACTGGCGTTCCGGCCAAGTTGTATCTAAACAATAGCATCTTGTTCATATCCAAACACGTTGATGGACACATCGTTCTCCTTTTCAAACTTTGGAATGCCGGTAATCGGCGTGGGAAATGTTATGCCCTCTACCTTTAATGCCTTCTCGAATGCCTTGTATTGATTCACACGCTGTGGGTTGTTGTTTGTTGAAGGGTGAAGGTGAGCCAATACTGACCATAAGAAATACTTGTTATCTTTATTCCGAATGTTTAACACATCCTTCGTATTCTCCACTTTCTTCGGCAGCGAGATAAAACTGCTCGCTTCCAGAGGTACCAACGTAGCTGTAAGTACATCAGTGTATATTATTTCATCCAGCACCCAGCCAGAGCCTTGTCGGTCATGTTCGTCAAACTTGGTAAACAATTCTTTATAGGCCTATGGCAAGTCCTTTTCAATATCCGCTGGATTGCATTCTGTATACAAGGTCCCATTTCATTTCACGGTCTAAAGTCTCCAACAAATGTGCCTTGATGAGGTTCTCTTGCTGTCGCATTTCAAGCAGCAAATCGTTCCATTTTCGGACTCAGACCGTATTTCCTGCGCGTTTTCACCACCAATAAACATTCTGCCTCTCTCCACTTTTCCCGCCTTTCGTCTCTTTGCAGCTTTCTCCTCAACAAGCTCTTTTCGCTGCAGATATAAGTTCCGCTCCCGTACGTGCGCTAGCAAACTCGTCACGAGCATGTTTCACTACAGTTTTCATCTGAGCTTGTGTGCATGTATGTGCTTCAAAAATTTCCATAGATGGAAATTCCACATTGCATTCAAGACAGAGGATTGGTGTATCCCATACTAAACTGGCTGCCATTGTTATCGAATCAATTGCTTGAACTGAAATGTTGAAATGTGTTCTCAGACATTCCTTTTATACACCCAGGTTTCGCGCCAATTTGATTTCCCAAGTTCCCGATTTCGTAGTGAGATGTCTGACATTCTATGTCCTAGGGGTGGTGTTTCGATTGATGAACTGTTGGCACATTATTTCCTAGAGGGGGTCTGAGGTCACGATGATTGATTGATGACGCCACGATGATTGACAGGTGTTATTAGGGTTAGGGTTATGGTTAGAGTTGGGTCTGGCGTCATGATGATTGATTGATGACGTCACGATGATTGACAGGTGTTGTTATGGTTAGGGTAAGGGTTAGGGTTAGAGGGGGTCTGATGTCATTATGATTGATTGATGACATCACGATGATTGACAGGTGTTATTAGGGTTAGCGTTAGGGTTATGGTTGGGGTGGGTCTGACATAGTATGTCCTGGGGGTCTGACACAGTATATCCTAGGGGGGGGCACTGTGGTACAAGCCTGTTGTAGAACTCTCGTTTTCCCCCTACTATTTTGTTTTTTTTTTAAAGAAATGATTCAAGATGCTCTTTGCAAACGGCTTATTTTTTCCTCAAAAGCGAAGTGGCAATTTATGTGCTATTATCTTAAAGGGTTGAATTTGGATAATGATGTTATCAAGTTTTATCATGAATTTTTCGCATCCCTTCCTTAGACCCAAGGTTCCATAATATTACGCAATGTGTGTAAATTTTACCAAGACAAATTCGAACGGACCCAAAAACGTGTCTTCAAAGACAACGTTAGATTAGACAAAGTTAAAGGCTGGTAAAATGTGTGTTATAAGAATTTCGCCTTCTGGTCAACCCATTTTTTTTCAAAATTGTGGGAAGAAAGTTGATGATAAAAACAATAAACATGTATAAATTCAAGGGTTTGGAGCCGTAACATAATAATTTGTTCAATTAAATGGGAACTGTTTTCTGGGTTGAACACACACCAGTTTTTAGGGTAAGCCAAAAGACAGTATCCTGCGGGCTGATTGACTGGAAACAACATGGTCTTTTCACAGTAAATGAGTAGCCCCGTAGATACCCTTTGCCCGTCTCTAAGCGGCTCTTTTATATTCCATTGTAAAATATGCAAAATGAAATGGTTTCCTTAAAGGGTGGAGGTGGGAGCTGCGCAGTGCACAAGGTCTTAACGAAAGTAATAGCAAAAGTGGTAAATATAAATATATGTCAACCAGCTTAAATGCCCATTGCTATTTAAAGGCAATGTAACACCGAATTGAATATCACCACGTGACGTGCATTGGACAGTACATGACTCTGAATACGGCACCCTGCTGATCTGTGATGTTTTTATTTCAGTCTATATAAGGTGCCCCGTCAAACGTATTAGTGAAACGCAAATAGCGCTTGCTTCTTTTTTAAAACAGGTAAATTAAAGTGAATTACGCATGTTTGCTTGTTATGTATTATGAACAAGTAACACATGAAGTTCGAATACCGGCCTTCTGTCTTCGAGACCATAGGCTGCAAGATAACAACTACCCTGTTCTGGGATCGCCACATTGTTGCATTTACGGAAAGTAAATTACATTTGGAGTAAGATACATTTCTACTTACATCTTGCAAAATATGTTCTAGAGTTTTACAAATACGGGGCCAGCCACCAATTACATTTTTCTTTCGCTAGCTGCGCACCAAATTGAACTTTATCCCAGCGGATGAAAACAGTCGTAGTATTCTATATGATACTCATACATCATGATCGAAGCTAGAAGACAAAATGATGTCGACGTTTGGATAGATAAGATCATTGTTCTTTCCCAGAAATAAAATGGTTTTCTTTTGATGCATGTGTGGCAGTGATCTTGTTTGCTTCAGTGCTTACGTGTATAAGACTTGCTTGCGTTTTATTTGTGATCATTTCTTGCAAATCAGACTCGAAGTCAGGATAGCTTTATTTTGTCACATTTGACATAAGTCTAGCATGCATTCTGGCATAAACAATCTGTCCTCTGTTGGTATAAAGTAAGTGAGATTATTATTATTATTATTACTGTTATTATTATTGTTGCTATGTTTATTATTATTATTATTATTATTATTATTATTATTATTATTATTATTATTATTATTTTATTACTACTATTACTATTATTATTACAGGTCTCGGTCTTTATTTTGAACGTTTTACTTGGTCGTAGTGTGCTCAGATATGGAGCTTTTACTCAATTGTCTTGAAAATGGCTTTCCGTCGAGTGATCTATGCTAGTCTAATGTCCTGTAACTATTAATTCATTACGTTTTGTGCAGATTTAACTAAAATATGATCCATCTGTTATCAATAGAATATAAGACTTAATGCAGTTCTTCACGTAATTCAACATAATACTTGTGATTACAAAGTTGTTTATTTAAAATTTCAGAACGATATTGTCTAAAAGAAATAGTAAAATGGTTGGAAAATTCAAGAAGATCGATTTGAGCTTCACGAACTGGTATATGCCGTTACTTTAGACCAGTCTATGGGATTCAGTAGGCCGAGTGTTTTAAACTATCACTGAAAATGATTGAAATTTAACTTTTAGCAAGACAGCTTTATTTTGTCGTCGACTGATACCTGACCAAAATATTTATTCTACAAAACCTTCTATACGATTTTCTTGCCGGTGTAAGGAAACGTTTTGACCCCCAAAATAAATTGACCCCCCGGTCGATTTGTTTTAAAACAAACAGACCCCTCTGTCGATTTGTTTTAAAACAAACAGACCCCCTGAAATGTTTTAACCCTCTTATTTTTGGTTGATTTCCTTATTTCTTTCCACATATAACCACCTTATTAGTTTCTTTAATTGAAATAAAAACTATATCCATGAATAACAATTTATTTAGCAACTAACATTTACATTTTCAAACACGAAAACACTTCAAACACCACTAACATACACTCACTAAAAAATCTGTCCAAGCTCAATAATGGCATTTCAAAAGCTCAAAATAATAATTTTCTACATCAATAACAAGAAAATGCTTAAAATGGTATTTAAAAAGTATATGCACCTTTCTTACTTCCATTTCATATTTAAACATGATTATTTGGAGGGGGTCATTTTATTATAGGGGAGGTCTGTTTGTTATGGCGGGCTTTCCCAAAACAAATCGACCGGGGAGTCTGTTTGCTTTAAAACAAATCGACCGGGACTCGATTTGTTTGGGGGTCAAAACGTTTCATTACACCACCACCAACTCCAAATATGTCTTTAAAATTAGCTCACAGTGACTCGTTATTATAAGTAAAATTGTTACTTGTCTGTTTCCTTTCTCATTGATTAATTTCATGCTTATTTGTGACCGAGTTAAAGGCCAGCGGACTAAGTGTGGTGTCTGCAATAACAAGTAGAAATGCCGATGTGTTCTTGGCTCTGAGAGTTCTATAAATGCGTTGTCAGAAGTGGCATTGAAATGGGAGCATGTTTTGTGATATGGTTATACATAAATACAACTATCTCTTTGTGCTCATCTCGGTTCTTTGATCTCCTCGGAACATGATGTATCAAGGTGAAAACTGTAACACTGTAAGTCTATGTAAATAAATAGAAAGAAAAGAAACTATTATTACGTCAATCAATGAAGCACTGTAAACAATCTCAGCCAATAAGAATGCTGTTCAGTTCAGGTAAAGTACCGCCCACTTGTTGATTCACAATGAACCTGTTATAAATAACACTGGCACACGAGCGAAATAAAAACATTATAGCACAAATAAAGGTATTTAGCATGTTCAGAGGTACCGCGAGAAAGTTCTCTGCCATTTGACAGGCAGTTGCGAACACCTGGTCGTACCAATTAGGACTTCTTAATTCCAACTGGTCTGCCAAATTTGGTGACATTTTTGTTGTGATAGCACAAAGTTTTGCAGCTGCATTTTATTTTGTAATGTCAGTGTTGCTAAAACACATCTGCCTTTGTCAAAGTTTATAAGGACACTCAGATTGCCTTTCAGACTTCTGTAATAAAAGCTGTGCTTGAAAATTGTTGATTCCTTTAACAATCGGCATTGCCTAAGGAATAATACTGCCGCACAAAGGAATACGTTACATCTGTGACTCGAACAAAGGTAGGTACATAGCAGAGCTATATCGTAAATCATCGTCATAATCGTAATTATACTTCTGTATAGTGCGATTAGAGAGATACCAAAATCTGCCTTGCCCTAGGAGAGATGAACTTCAACAAAAAGTGAATAGTTTGTTTTTGTGTGTGGTTTATATCAGTGCTGTTAGAAGAGTATAATTAAAATACTTAGATTGTCAGCGACTTCATTTTTTTTGGCTTCAGAGAAGCTTAAGCCTTGCCGTGTGCCAAAAAGGCCAAATCCTTCTGGTATCTTTAGGTAGGTTAATGTGTGCTATTTTAGCCTACGTAACTTTGGGTCAAACATCCAAAGGATATATGCTGTTAAAGTATCGGTTATGAGGAAAAACTTTGCCTATTATATGAGGTTCCGCTGTGTGGTCTTGTGTTAATGTGTCTGTAAATCCAAAAGGATACGCGTTTCCGGTCAGAAAATAAAAAAGGGGTGGATACTATCTGACGATAATTGTAATCGTCTGGCAATTTTTAAGAAAAAAGCGGAGTGACATCAGCTGAAAGTTCAAACGAAAAAGATAAAAAAAAACTTGTTACACCGGTGTAACAGTGTATCTGGCCCCCTGTACAGCTTCTCCCCCCGGGGGGGGGGAATAGACGGTGCTATCTTCCCCCCTCCCCCGTGAGAAGCTAGACTAGTCTATCTCTCTCTCCCCCCCCCCCCACCAGGTATTTTTTGTCCCCTGTTCAGCTTCCCCCACCCAGGCTAGCTTCCCCCAGCATTTTTTCACGTTTTTTTTCTCTCCCCTGTTCACCTCCCCCAAACCATTCTAGCTTCCCCTATTTTTCTCCATTTATTTTTTCTGCTTTACACAGTTTATTTTAGTCTATTTACTCACATGAACAAATATTATCAAAAGACATTTACACGCCAAAAAGTTCTGGGTGGATAAACTGGAGGGGAAAGATAGCCTAGTATAGCATCGCCCCCGGAGAAGGGGGAAGCTGTACAGGGGAGGGTAAGATAGCCTGGGGATACCCTTTTATGCGGTGAGGTTGAATTGGTGTGTGTGCTGGGGAGGAGGGGGTTTGGGGACCATATGGCATAGGAACTGTCGCCAAAGAAGGGCAAAACAGGGCGAGGCCAGGCCGCTGGGATTACTTAGTCTTCTTCTGGGAAATTTAGCTCCCACCCCTTCAAGTCTCAAATACCCGAATAAGCTTACAGTTCCTCTGCTCTAGTCGAATATTTTGTTTTGCTCAAAATGTATCAAGGTAAAATCCTGCAATGATTTAACGGCCTGTGGATGTGTGTAGAGTAGTGTGAGTATACGCTTGGTTAAGAAATGTATTTTTAAACACTGTGCAGTCAAACATAAAAGATCGGTAGTTCATAAACTGGGTTGTTTGATTTATTTCCTTTTTCTTCGTACAGTTTCTAATTTTTCAACAGCTGAAGGGATCGAAGCTCCCTAAAAGGGGCTAAATAACTAGGCAGAGTGACCAAAGGGGTCTTGCCCGAGGGGTAATTTTTAAGCATTTTCCCTGACTGGTGCTTTGGAATGGAATAAATAATGCGTCCATTTTTACAATGCTGAAATGCGAAATATGTTTTTTTTTTTTGCTTGAGAAATTATAGTGATGTACAAATATCTTTGATTTGATTTAAATTCAACAAACTTAATTTAGACAATTATTTTAACAATCAAAATTTAACAAAGATGTTTTAGTGTGCATGACTTTTTTATTTTGCTTTTAATGGGGTGAAATGAACACAAGGCGACACACTGGTGTATAACATGCATGCAAGAAGACTTAGAACAAGACTTGTTTTACGTTTTCTAATGAGTCTCAGGTTTATAAGATACTTTTCTTCAAGCATCTTAAATATCACAATGATAAGGTACAAAGTACCTTTATTACTATAAAGAAAATTCTCGTATTTCAGTGTTAAGTTGCCTGTTAGTAGAAGTTTTACATATCTGGCATTATTTACCTACTGATAAATATACCACCTTGGTAGGTCTTCAGAAATAGAATAAACTTGTCACAGGTGAAAAAGCACGAGCTTAAAATGGACAGTTTCAAGGAGAAATCAATTTGAAAGTCTTTGTATATACATGAGATTGAATATAAACTAAGATTTACGCATTTGATGATATATCGATCATTAAGATTTAAATATTATTTCACGTAGCAATTTAAGTGTCGGTGCAATTTTAAAGTAAATGGTTTTAAATGAAACAAAAGAGTGATATATTTATGTAATTATTACAGATTGAAAGAGAGGCCAGTGCAGTGAGAATGGCTAGCGAAAGAAAGAAGTTCAATCGATGATGTATTACCGTATTCACTGTACATTTGCCATCGCACTGGTCGCCATTTTACGCGCGCATGCTAACAACATCGACGAGCATTCTTGGGATTCGAACTATGACCCTGTGGAACCTACCTCATTGCCGCCGATGAAAGAAAATGTTGGAGATGACTTAGACTGTGATAACTCCGCGTCTTCTCAGGTGCGTACTGTACCCTTTTCTTCCTTGCTTTCTCTTTTAAATTTATCCGAAGTTGAAAACCCTTTAAA
Source organism: Protula sp. h YS-2021 (assembly GCA_949752745.1). Taxonomy (NCBI): domain Eukaryota; kingdom Metazoa; phylum Annelida; class Polychaeta; order Sabellida; family Serpulidae; genus Protula; species Protula sp. h YS-2021. Next base: position 73,367,236 of record OX457026.1, read on the forward strand.
TTATCTGAATTTAAAATTCCGTGAAGATACCGCACGTTGGTAGAAGTCACGTGATTCGGCTTGAAAATCTTCAACAATATCTTCTTTCAGGTAATATTCAGCTGAAAAGTGGCACTAAACTTTATTTAAAAACCGATAAGGGCGATTAGAAGATGCCGAGGTGCTGTTGTGCGCTGATGGGGTGGGGGGGGGGGGGTGGGGGGTGGGGGGGATGATGCAAAATGCAAATTTAAATTTGTCGATCAAGTCAAATAAAAGAGTTGTTAATCTGAACATGCCATCTTTTCCGCACTTCTCTCATTACAAAGCATTTAATACGTCGTCTTATTATGCTCTCAAACTAAAATGTGGCCGAATGTTGTTTGTTTTAAGAAGGTTTAACGGAGATTTGCTGCACCATGCATTTTTCTGTATTATTTTTTAACCAAAACTACTTTTAACTGCTTATCTTGTCAAATTTCTCATACTACTCGGATTTCCCAACCGAGTATCATGTCATGAAACATAGGCTTCAAGACCCAAATATGGGCACTTTGTTACATTATAATTCCATCTAATTAAATTTCTGGCCAAAAAAGGCACGACTCGATGGTGTTAAATAGTTAGTCATAGAAGATGCTGCTGCTCTAATGTGATACCATAATTGCCATGCCTGAACTGCAATTACTGCGCTTTGGGTTGGGCGCAGAGCTTTAAGCATTCCTTCTGGTATGGAAAAAGTATTGTATCAAATGCACACCACTCTCATCATCTTCACAGCTGTCATGCTGGGGCTGAAAAGCTACACATTTCGTTGAAAATAGTAGAAAAAAGTTACTTATGTTTTCGTATATTTTTTTAATTTTAATTTTAAATATTTATCGTAGTATTTGTTTTAGTAATTGAAGTGGATAATCTACTAAGATTGTGTTGTGTTGGGTATGGGGAAGGGGAGGTGGAGGGGTATTCACATTGTGCCTTTCGATAATATGTTCAACAGAACCAATTTATACAGTGACCTCTTCACTTGTCGCGTCACACGCATGATAGAAAGAAAATAGAAAAGTACAGAAAATTACAAGATTTTCACCATTTCCGCATAGAAATTAGGGTCAGGGAGCCCGGTATCACGACCGGTCCTTAGTAGCATTCAGTAACACAAATGATGGCGATTTATTTTATTGGTGGGCTAAACTGTAAAAAGATATGGTGCGTTTGTGGTTCGAGCCACGGCTAGAAGATTTTCCATGTTTTCGACGATAAAGGCGCAGACTGCTGTGAAGTGTTTCAGATAGTTGCTAAATGATTCCGAATTCCAACACGTTGTCGAACGTTACCTTGGTTAGAATATTCAGATAACTTACGAGTAAGCCTTTTCCAAAGTAATATTGTTTTGAGTAGGTGGTGTGGGGGTGGGGGAGGGGGTAGGAATTTATTGATTTAGTGCGGAACTGAGTATCTGGATGCTAGGAGTTCCGAGGCTGCAACTCCCAGGGTGGGTGGGGGGGAGACACTCATGTACCATGTTTGTCCATGACTTTTTAAAACGACCTCTAAACGCGGAATGCAAAATTTGAAATAATAACCCCTTTTTAACCAAACGCGAAGTGCAATTCCAAAATAACCCCCCCCCCCTCCTTTTTGTGGGAAACGCGGAGTACTGAATGAAAATGACCCCTCTTTCCGCCTCTGGCCGCATAAATTACTCCTATGTGCCCCCCTTCCCCCAGGTTCTTTTATTCAAATGGCCCGAAAACATACGATTATGGGCAGAAGGAACGCCACACTCCGCCCCCCCTCCAAAAAAAAAAATGAGACCCTGAGGAAGAGCCCAGGGTCCACTCATGAAAATAGTGTGTTCGAGCTTTCTTGGCGGGCGAAGGGAGTAAACTGCCTTAGTCCGATGAATGCTGGGTGTTGGGGTTTGATGCCACTTTTTGACTGATCTGTTGAAATAAAACACATTTTCTTGTCATTCACAGCATACTTTAAAGCGGTAGGAAGGGCGGGAACTAGACCCCCCTTAAGAAAATGAATAAAAAGAAACTATTGGCATCTCCACAATCAAACTTAGTTTTTCAACTGATACATGGGTACTTTGCATAAAGAACAAGGATGACAGCGAAGCAATAAAGACAAAGTGAGGCCGCCCTTTTATCTACTTTTTACACCACAGCACTGTCCTACTGATATATACAAGTATTCATAAAATAAATTTAAGAGATACTATTTTCGAGATATTTATTGTTGTGCTCGCTTACTTGGCATAGCATGCTGGGAATTTTAAGTTGTTTGGCGTTCTGTTTTGCACTTAAACTTGAAAGTTTTGCACTCTGTAGTTTACATATATATATTTTGTCTTTATAGTTAACATGTTTTGCATGAATTTAAATGCTAAGTGAATCATAAACTTGTGCACTTAGTAGATAATTTATCTGTTTATACAAGAGGTTAACTAAAAATTTCTGAAAATTAGTTGTTGTACACTCCCATGGACTCTAAGAGCGCTTGGCGATTACTCTGGTGATGACTAGGCAATACGTTCAATTACTGACCAGGAACATTCCAATGGACTCTTCACTAAGACTCGGCATCTACCGAGCTTCCAAAATCCCAATCCCGCTCGTTCTGCATAGGAGAATTCAGGCAAGCCATATTAAACAACGATCAAGATGTTACATCATTTGAGTATATGGACGGCAAATACAGTTAATCGCTCTTAGATGTCTTAGACGCCCCAGTTAGGGTCCGGAAGACCCAATGCCTTCTATTTTCTTGTTTTGTTTTGGACGCTATTCGAAAGATTCCAACTTCAACGTATATAAAGATTCGCAGCTTGGACGACACGAAGCCTCAAACGAAGAGAAAAAAATCTAAAACTGAATCCGCTATGGAGCTCTGCAACAAGCTTACGAAGAGAGAAATATCTCGACGTCATTATATCCCTGCCATAGGGCACATTGTCAAGTATAAAGCCCGAGTGAACTTGTAGCGGGCGTAGTAGCGATGTGGACTGTACTTTTTAGATCAGTGAAACTGCTCTTATGATTTAATTACATAATGCTGTTGTTCTAAATTTGGCGTTTTTGACCTGCAGTCCTGGGCGCTTTTGAACTCTTTATTTGGCGCTTTTGTGCTACGGGTTGGCGTTTTCGTCCAAATGAGGTTGTATCTACCCCGCCAATTGCACATTATATTCGCTCTTTGGGTAAATGATTGCTTTTCATTTAGTTGTTGCTCTGCATGAGCAACAACTGTGTAATATGTCGCAGCTGCGCGGCGTGGTGAACAATCTCGATTTCAACATAGCCGGTGTCGCGGGCCCAGACACGTCGATTTACTATACATTTCTTTATACACACTCAACTTCAGCAAAATGAAGAGGGATGCAAGTTGGCCTGAGCTCTTCTTACGTGTGGTATTTATAATCGTGAAAAAGAAGAGTGCAGTTTTACCCTGAACCTTGATCGAGAAATGTGTACGCCGTACGTCATAAGCGTTGAAATCATCAAATTGGAAAAGAAACTGAAAGGAATGTTTCACCTAAAAATATGACTAGTTAATTAACAGTTCTATCTGAAACTGGACACTGTAATATTTAACAGCTGTTGTGACTTTTAAAACGGGACACTGTTATATTTAACAGATCATTATCTGTAATTTACGCGCCTTGTCAGCTGATGCGTTGTATTCTATTTTATGTGATTAGTTTCGACGTTGGTATTTGACTTTCGAGAGTTTGACAGTCGCCGTAAATACGACATCAGAATGGCACCGAGTTGGATATTTATTTTATTATTTATGTTGTTTTTGCACTTAATGAGCTAAAACACTAAAACATTACACACCATTCTCGACGTGACAGTTTAAACAGTCATTATCTACCGTGCGTTATTTTTCGACACTGTTCCGATGTCTCCAGGTGTTGAATATGTGACGTCGTTTTCACGCCGCAACAATTAGATCACCAGAAGCGAAAACAGTTTAAAACAAGAAGGTGATTGGGAAAACTTTCTGTGGAATTTTCATTTGCATTTATTCCTCCTACTTCCTATTCATTCGAAAATTGCACTTTTTGAGCTTTGGTTAACTTTTGCCTCTTCTCGTCACACGCACCTTGCAATGCAGTAAAAACCACGCTTTTTTTTCACGTAAAGTCGCTGGGCCAGTCTCTTGTAACATCGTATGAAATAGAATATTCGATAAGAGAACTTTCTGCTCCTTTTCTGACAAGAAATACCATACGAACTGCTGGTTTGTTTTAGCAACAGTTTTTAAGTAAAAGTTTTATAAACAATTCGCCTCTCAATTTTAAAATCATATTTGTATGTAAATATTTGTTAAATTTTACTACATATTGCCTAAATTTGACCACATTTTTACCACAAGCCCTTGTTGAAGTTCCCAGATGTGTTACATCGAAACGTGATATGTTTTCGTTGGTGACAAGGACAAGTTTAGGTGAAAGCTCAAGAGTGTGAGGCATTCTGTTTATGTTTGTAGAAAGAACTTTGCTTGTGTCATTCATCCGCATAAAGATGTGAACCGATCCAGCACTTACATGGCTGTGATCGTTTAATAATGCTATATCACAGTTTATAGGCAGACGCATACTCAAATCCCTTGAATAAATCTGACCTGGCATGACAGTCCAGACCATAATCGACTGAGCTAAAAAAAAGAAAAAAGAAAAGAGATAATATGTTGGTCAGGGACATGTGCGGAAGATAGAGTGATGTCTCTTTTTTTTTTGGGGGGGGGGGTTGGCAAAATGACGTATATAGAAGAAAAGGGTGACAGACAGAAAAGAAAACGGACTGGTGAGCGGCCACAAATAATGGTGTATCTTTATCTTTGTTTCTGCTGTTGCAAACAAGGGTCATACTGGTTTCTTTGCATTGGCGTAACCGGGATCACGTGGAACTTTTTAATTGGAACCAAAAAAAAGAGAAAGCTATTGGGAATTGTTCGACAAAATCTTGATTGTACATTTACTGTCGGCTAATTTGACATTTATCAGCAGTACTAACATTTATATTATATGTTCCAGGGAAGGAGCCAGTCGTTCCTGTGGACGCTGAGACGAGAGCCCCCTTCTTACTTCTTTGGTACAATTCATGTTCCATATTCTCAAGTGTGGCGTCACATCCCTGAGAACGTCAAACAGGCATTCCACCGCTCTCACAATGTCTACTTTGAACTGGATCTCACTGATCGCTACATCGTATCCGGTTTGGCGAATTGCCAGCTCCTACCACGCGGCGAATATATATCCAATATCATCCCACCCGAACTGTACCAGAGACTAAAGCGTCATTTGGATTATGTCAAGGACATTATGCCCAGCTGGATGACTGAAGACCAACGCGGCAAAGGTTTATATGCGGATTATCTGTTTAACGCTATCACCGGAAACTGGGAACGCAAGCGGCCTGTATGGGTCATGCTGATGGTCAATTCTCTAACTGAAAGTGATATCAAAGCTAGGGGTAGACCCGTTTTGGATTTATATTTGGCACAGGAGGCGAAGAGATTGGGAAAGTATCTTGGCTCTGTTGAAGAAGTAGATGAGCAGTGTTTACCTCTAAATGACCTCAATGTTTCTCAGGTAAGATAAAGCAGAAGTCAGAATATCGTTAGTGTTGATACATTTGATGCTGTGAAGTACAGATGTTATGAATGACTACTCCGTTGTCTGATTGTTTGGGTTTTTTTGCCACTGTATCAGCAAACATTATGCACTCTGTCGGAATGAACAATTCGTTCGAGTAAAGGTCATTGCTTTTTACAACTTTTAAAGCACAGGAGGATTTTTAATTGCTGGTTTCTTTCAAAAATGGGAGGGGTGGGGAACTGACCCTATTATGTGTAGAGATACAGAAACTCGCGTGAAAAGTTCTCTCCACACTGCGTGGAGTATTTTTGGATGAGAAATTCTAAGCATCGAAATACACTTTTCGTGTCGGAGTTCGAATAGTGAATAAGCAAAAGGTGGGTTACCCCTTTCGATCTGAATATGAACCATATAAAAATCCCACGAATTCTTCTTAGTCTGGTTTTCTGCTTTACGCTTCAGTCAACTCGTTTCTAAAACTGCGCTGGATAAACAACAAATCTCATGTTGAATGAAAGGCAAATCATGTTAAAACTAGACCGATTTCGCCACCGAGTGACGGAATAAACGCTTGAAAACACTCTAAACTTCCGGGTGTTTACTCCAACGTGACCTTGAGATCAAGGTCACCGAAAGTTATACCTTGTGAACGTCAAAGAGGGTGTGGAGGTCGAAAATGAGGTCAAAACTGCTTTATCTCTTACCGTTTTCGAGATACATTGCAATCTCCGGTTGGCCTCGAAAGTTACCTTGAGATCAAGGTCACCGAAAGATATATAATATGTACCGTTGAGGAGAGGATGAAAGTCGAAATGAGGTCAAAATGGCTCTTCTCTTACCGTTTTCGAGATAAAGGGCAACTTTCGGTTTTTAACTTCTTTGCAACAAAACCTTAAAAATTAAAAGTGACCTTAAGGTCAATGTCACCAGAAGTTATACTTTACGTGGCGTCTTAGAGGGGATGGAGGTCGAAAACGAGGTCAAAATTGCTCTATCTCTTACAGTTTTTGAGATAAAGTGCAGTTTCAGGCTTTTGACTCGAAAGTGAACTTGAGGTCAAGGTCACAGAAATTTGTACCTAACCTAACGTCCTAAAGGAGGTGGAGGTCTTGGGTCTGGTTGATTTTTTCTGGTTGGTCTTATCAAGCAAATAAATTACACTTACTTTGGGAGGTCAGTTATTCTTCATCCTCTGTAAAACTATATGAAACACTCCTTTTTAAAGGACTAACAACAGTAACTTGTAATCGCATATGCCAAGTGAATGAGTTTGCAACAAAACCTTAAGAATTAAAAAAATCAACAACTTGTTCTCTTTGTAATGAAAAAGCGCACTGCCAGTTGCTTGTAAAAAGCCACGTAAGTACAATTCAGCGGCCTCAGTAAAAGCAGCATCGCAGTAGCTGACAGTTAGCCTTCCAATATCTTCCAATAACAAGCGAGTATGCCCTATGCTTGTGCATACACTCACAGACAGTAATGCTCTGCTAAGGATGACTGTGAAGACTAAGTATTCAGGACGGACGTTTTGGGGGCTACAGGACTGGGCACTGGGTGGTTAAAAGTTATTTTTAACCGTCAATTCGTATAGCTAAGCTGTCTGCATATTGTGTATCAAAATCCCGCTTTAAAACTGACCAGGAAAACGAAACGGAAAATGACGCCATTATGACGTCATGCGTTAAAAAGTAACGTTACCACGATTTCCTTTGTCAAAAAGTAGTCTAATAATGTATTTTGCTCGAAATCTCTAGGTCAAGCCGTTTTCAAAATATTCAACTTATTCAACTTTCTTTTTGGGGCAGAAGATTTGGCCCTAAATCTTATCATTCTGATAGTAAAATTTGAGATAATCTCCTGTAGGGGCAGAAAAGAAAGTGTAGTTCCTTCAGTTGTAGCTCGAAAAGTTTAGCAACGTGTGCTTACAGAAAAAAGCGTTTAACCCATCAAATGTTTCGAAGCAAATGGTCACCGTATAATCATGTAGTGGAAAAAAGCCTTCTTTATGAAAAGTCAATACTAACATGAAATAGTAAAATCCAATTAGCCACAACCATTCTCCTGTTACGAGCAACCAAAATTTTTTTGTGTATTGTGTGTATGTGTGTGGGTACTGTGTGTATGTGTGTGTGTAGGAGTGTGTGTGTATGTGTGTGGTGTTGTCACATCGTAATTGTATCCTCAAAGCATTTGTTTAAAGAGCGTTTTGAACCCTGCAGTGGACCAAATGTCTATTGACAGGCACCTAAGTCCAGTGACATCGTGTGAAGTTATTTTGAGGATAAGTTATTTTATGTTTTTGTGTGGTGTTTTCCGTACATTTATATCAATATGAAAACAAATAAAAAATTGGAAAAAAACTTTGAAATATCCGTGACGTTACAAGGCGTTGATGACGTCGTAGGTCAATAAAAAATAATGTGGCACCAGTTCACATAGTCGACTACATGTGTGACAAATTTCATTCGCCTAGCTTAAGCCGTTTCGGAGATGACTGGAAAATGACGCAAAAATTTCGGCTAAAACAAAATGAAAAAAAAAACAACAAAAAAGGAAAAAAAGAAATACTTTAAGTACTTTAGCCCAGACTTTTCACATCGAGTAAAACAAATAGCTGACTTATCTAAAAGTTGAGTCAACTAAATACGTTGTGTGTCGTGATATATAAATACAGTAAAATCTAAGGACCGGACACCCTTGATATACCGGACAACTCCTCAAAAATAAAACGAAGGGCAGCTGGGGGTAGTGTAAATAAAAAGCAAATTGGTATGTGGAGGGAAAAGATGGCTCGTCCTCCAGAAAAAAACTGAGAATGCCAAAACATGGAGATCTAGAAGAAAGTCTGTTTCTTTGGTTCTCAAGAAATCAATCCTAGGCTGTTTCAAGAAAAAGTGAATCTGTCAATGAAAAACTGAAGTACACGAAAATAACTGCTTTTGAAATAAAGCAATTGTGTCTTTGCATGCATTTTAAATAACAACTTAAACAGCATGTTATGTGTTGGATTATTAAAAAGAAAAATACCAATAAATATTTTCTTAATTAAGGTTTTTTCGTTATAACGCCGTTTCTTTATAACGCCATAATTTCACTGAAACAAACGATGGCGGCATAACGAGGGTAGACTTTAGAAGATTTTGTCTTAGACGGATATTTCAGGCGGATATTTTAAAGAAGATAGATTGTTATTTGAAAGAGACTGAGAAATATGAAAATCCTGGAATAATGACATATTGTTGGCTGGAATACCTGCGATTATGGTAAACAATGGGAGAGCGTAGATTTTAAAAACTCAACATGGGATTCAGCAGGGAACTCCTCGCAAATAAGTGCAAATCCTATTGATATGTTTCTAAGTACAATACCACTCAGAAGTACAAAAAACTTTTATTCCATTTTTTATGGTTGGCAGTTGTCGGGGGTCAGTAGACCGGGTGGCGGTGGTCCGGGCGGCACTTATCCTAGACTCGTATGGGGGCGTTGACAAAAGAATTGAAAAAAAATGACGGTTATTGATGATTTGTGAAAGTAAGAGGCCAGAATGTGCCTGTTTCTCAACCATTGTTGCAGGAAAAAGCCAAATATCTTGGAAAGCAATTAAACTTCGGCCTTAAGACATCAAACAGGTGGCTCAAAATATTTCGTAAAAGGTTTAGCATCAAATTTCAAGCAATGTGCGGAGAGGGTGCAAGTGCTGATCTTAAAGCTATTTGTGACATTTTTATGCAATATAAGGCGCTTCATCTTGACCCCTCAATATACCGCACACCTCCCTAAACCGGACAAATTAGCTCGGTCCCAACGGTGTCCGGTTTAAACAGGTTTTACTGTAGAGTGATTTTCTAACCAAACCGCAACAACAGGCATAATTTTTTTACAAATATGGGGTGTAACTGGGAACATTGGAGTACCAGTAATAGAACTGGTAGTCCGACTGCTGGGGTGGTCCTGTTTATTGGATTCTTTATAACGGAACAAACTGGGGAACGTGATCAATGAAAAGGGCTGTTACCTGGTCATTAGATCTGCATGTGGCTTGTCAGCAAGTTTTTGAAGACCAACGCCGTACTCAAAATTGATTACCGTAATTTACGCCATATAGGATGAGGCTTGAGCAAAAAACGGTCTTTTTATATTTTTGCCTGGTTGAAATAACCATGGACAGCCTATTTTGGGCCTGCTGCGTCTTATATGGGAGGCGTTCCATGTGTTCTCTTTTATGGTATTTCGGAATTACACCTTTGAAGTACACTCGAACGGACAAGATCCCAACCCTCCTTCCCTCTGTTGCGTGTTAAATGCTTGGCCCTTTAACTATTTTAAGTAAAAGAGTCACTTGAGCAAGCGCACTGACCTTATGAAATCACCGTCAAGTTCCCTTTTAATTTTGCTGTAATCATGTCAAGGTGAATGTAATTTAGGGCACTATCAGGTGGAAACGGAGGCTATACAGTTTCATATAATCTCTTGTAAAATTGTGTTAATTATTTTCGGCGCGTGGGTGGCTTAGTGGCGTCCCTTCGGAACAACACCACTAACAAAACACTCCCAAAACGTTGAATTTAATCAGATATACTTTACAAATTAAGAAATGTAAATAGCGAATTTGTTTTAATTATATTGGCAGAGAGCCGACATTTTGCAGGACTTACACATGCGGGCGTGTAATTCATAAAATGAAACATTTTTAATGACTTTTTCAAAACTTGAAATATAATCCATAATACAGAAGATATCGTTATCACTCTAGTAGGATCAAATTTCTATAGAACTGATGTTATGAAAGGCGTATTAGATATGTAAATATATAGTTTGGCATCGAAATGAGAATACTTGAAATATAAAAGATGAGAGGTATTGATTATGCCTTTTAAAATTTAAGATTCTGTAAAACCATTCAGCAGCTTGAAAGTTTTCATAATGTCATGTGTGTGAAGTTTTTTTTAAAGGAGCTAACCATTTTCTCCACTTTTAATTCTAATATCAGCTATGGTAATTACTGGTTGTTGTCTCCAGTATGTCTTATTTTTTGACTTGGTGAGTGATGGATTAGCTGAAGTTGTAGACAAAAATCCTTCCATCTATTATACCCCTCTTTCTACTGGCCCGGGACAGTTGCACAAGTTGAGTTACTGGTTGTCACAAAACATAGTCATCTAAGAAATTTAAAAAGTAGGATCTTTTGGGTTTTAGCAGTTTGTTGGCTCTGGCAAAGAACATAGTTGATATTTGGCTGTACTATCCGAAACAAATCTGATCGGCACTAAAAAGCTGTTGATTTTGTGACTATAAATTTACAGCCTCGAAAACTGGAGACTTGTGAAAGAATCTTTAAAATGAATCTCTAGTTTTAACCAGGGTGAGGGTGGGGGTGATTGGGTGTGCTGGGGGGGGGGCGGGGGGATGCCTGAATTACACCAGTATATTCAGACCATAGCACAGTTCATCTAAAAAAAAATCATTATTAAAAAAAGTATCGATAGATTGTTCTTTCTTTGTGTTTTCTGCCTAGACAATAAGAAAGTCACTTCTTCAGATGGATGATGATAAATTGTTCGGAGTAAGCATTTTAAAACGTGGGATGGTCTTTATAACAAGTTGACGACAGCGCGTTAGTCAAAGAACAAAACGAACTGAATTCTTACTTCGGTTGTTTAAGCATAGGATTGGATTTTCGCGGTTTTTCGCGGAAACTCCTAAGGTTTATGTGAATCTTTGTAAAATAATCATTTCATGTTCTTTTGCTGTGTTCTATTTAACATGATTTAAAAGAATAACAAGCTTTATAAATTGGGTGACTGAACTCTTAAAGCATTACATCAAATATCGTGAAATGATATGAAATAGCTGTTAAAAATATACAAGTAGAAGTTGTCTGCGATATACTACCTAAGGGTTGTTATGTGTTAACTGATAGCAGGAAGGAAGGCGAAGTAAAACTAGGTGAAAATTGCACTGAAAATGGGCACAGTCGTGTAAAATTCAAATATCAAACATACGAAGCAAATGAGATGTTGCTTTGCTGGCCCAAGTGATTTTTTTATTCCGTTTTTTCTTAAAGTGTCGGTTTTCTTCAGACACATCACTCATACTTTAATTCGTCCTTTCGTTGCCTGTGCACTTTACATCGTTCAAATTCAAGGAACACAACGGGCTATTGAAATGATGGAAAAGTAATTACATTGCATAAAATATAATTTTATATTGCTGTTGTGAGGTGATGAAGGGACAAGCTTAAATATTATTTTCTTCGGTGATTTTAACGACGACACTTTCTACATAGAATTTGAAGTAGAAATTAACACTCATGTTGCAGGGAAGATTATATATATATATGCATATATTATACATGGGTAAAATAGCATCAGAATGTTAATACTTAAAGAGTAAAGGCGACAAAAGGACCAACAAGCAGTGTGCCCTCACCCATAACCCGCCCTTCGAGGAGCGCTCCTTAGTATCCCAGAGAATAATAATAATAAGGTTATGAGTGAAAACATGTTAATGTCTACCATGCGAAGTTTAATGTTCCATGTTTTTCCGAGGGTTTGTCATTTGACCCTGGAGTTGTCATGATCCGCCCCTGAGGTCGTACGGGGTCGTTTTGCGACATACAAATATTTGTGCTAGACTGTCATGTTTTATATGATTTATTTATACTGACTAATTAAGGAAAAACACGGGTTCTTTGATAGCGCGTGCAGCCACCACCCGCATGGATTTATGGCTACTTTTCATTCTTTTGTATTTAGTTACGGCTTCCTTCACTCCAATGCACTTGTTTAATCTGCAAGTAAACAAATTAGCTTTCTTTAGAAATATGAAAGCAGCAAAAATACAATTTTAATCCAGACACAACATGAAAAATGTCATTTAAGGGGCTTGTGAGGAACCCGTTTTGAATAGTCTGTAAATTGTACGACAGACCCCTGGTGACTTCATACGCTAAAATTTCAGACATTAAATTTCGAACTTCAAATGTTGCACCTTCAGACTTGAGGTTTTCAAATTTCAAACGTTGAACGTCAGATTTCAGTTTTTGAAAATTTAACATTTAATTCCATTTTTAAAGTTTCATACTTCATACCTTCAAATTTCAAATACTGGCTCTAAGTTCGAAAGTCTGCAGTCTGAACTTTCAAATAATATTGAAATTTCCCTTTGAAGTTAAAAATTCAAATCATTAAATTTTGAAGCATGAAATTTTAAGTCACCAGAGACTGTCGTATTTACGAATTTGATTTGCCTTTGATTTACGGCGTTTTGAACAAACGATAAAATGAGAGACAGAAGGAAAAATGAAATCTGCCTTTTAAATACAATTAAGCGTTTGACAACACTTGTGTATGACTTGAACCAAGCATATGCCATTACTTTAATGCACTTCTTTTTCATTTGCGTGACAACTGCAGATTGACATTGGAAAAGAGGAAAATGCCATTTTCAGATTATTACTTAATTTCTAATATTTGTTCAGTAACTATTTCTTATATTCACGAGAGATCTTCCACAATGAAACAAGGCATCACCGGATGCCGAGCAATCATTTCAGTTCGATAAGAAATTGTGAAAATCCCCACTAAAAAGCATATAATTTTAATGCACATTTAAATTCGGCGGCCAAAAATGTCGGGCATCAGAAATATCAAAAGACTACCACTTTGTTAACAGTCGTCCAATCACTTGTCCCATTATTTTAATAATAGAAGGCGATGACATAAGGAGGTGTTTTAATGAGGTGCTACTGGTATTACATAAGACGCTGATGATATCTTATAAGACTTTAATTTAAATAATGATTGATATAATAACCCGCAAACAAAAAAAAATGGATAGACAGTGAGAGCGAGAAAATACGGTCCCCGATTAAGGACAATTGAATTTTGTATAAAAAGATTTTCTGTAGAATATTTCTGGAATGGCCTTAATTTACATCAATACACTGTGTTGATTAGTTAGGCTTGCAGGGCTTATTCACAAGTTATTATTGGGCCTTATATGAACCTACTGAGAGTATTCTTACCTGGCTAATAACACCCGCTGTGAAATGTAATTTAATATAGTAGATATATTATTCATCAACATATACGTACACATAATTTATATTTTAAAAAATACCATATAATTTGGCTATCATTTCTTAACACCAGCGTTATTCCGAGGCACATAAAAGTCGCTGTTCATAGTGACATGTGATATATTTCCATACACCCTTAACAATGTGAAAACCTTGAGACACCACATAAATAGAAGCTGCAATATGATAATGACTATAATAAAGTACTATTAACGGTAGTGGGCCTCTCGCTATTTCAGCGACAAGTGTAAATCATGTAAGTTTTACTTCAAATTTTCCTTTAAATTATTGCCATTGTTGATTTGGGGAAAAAAGATCAGATGAAACCATTTGATGGAAGTACTGGGGGGAGGGGGGGGGGGGAAGGGGTCACTAGGTGATTCATGATTGAACTTTATTTCGTTTACACTGAGTAATTTTTTTATTTATGGACCTCCCATTCAATTTACTGTGCTTGGGATTTTTTCAGATTTTTGAAAATGGTATATTTTATTAGTTATGCAAATTATGTTTTACTTTCGAAGTTACTGTGTGTTGTAACTGCACAGAATTTCACTAATGCTTATCAAAATGCTAAGGCGAAATACAAATGATTTGTGAAAGTTATCAGGACTCCCACTTACTTTGACCTTTGAGTTCAAGTTTACAGAAGACGCCTCCTACAAGATCTAAAAACATCTTTTATTTGTGGAACATTATGTCTCTCTTTCACCGCAAGTAGAAATAAAAATTGAATTAATTTACGAAACAACGGGTACAGTATGTCCTACCCGTTGTTTTCTTGAGTGCTCAAATGTTCTAAACAGATCAATTCATCGAAATTGTAATTTATTGAAAATTTGAAGAATGTCGCGTATTTTAGACATAGACCGCGGTCAAACTACTATATACCAAGTCTCCTCCACGAGAATCAACTGTATTGCAGATAATATGACTTTCCTTTTCGGCACTTGCATCAACAGGCGTCGCGTATCAGTTTTATTTTAGGTTTCAAAGAGTAAATCCGACCTTTCTGTTGGGAAGCCTATAGGGAAGCTTATTGAGAGGTATGCTAGGGAGTGACAGCGGACAGTAAACGGCCTAAGCAAAGGAAAATAAGTGAACGTGAGTTCGAATTATAAGGTTTTTGTTTGTTTACATATTCTGTAACTCTTTTTTTCTTCCTTAATATTGCTAATATTACAAGACAGTGGCGAATTTAGTAACATATGGTGTTGATACGACATTTTACTCTCGGTTAACTTTGCCGCGTTGGTACAGTTTCTAGAGCGTCTTGACCTTTTATAACTGGGAAAGAAACTCGCGTTTTTTCGCTATAAATATTCCGAGAACGATAGACTAAAGATACACTTCGAGGCAGTAGTTGGGTTTTAAGTAGGAAGTGATGTTACACTGACAGCGGGAGCGATTACAGAACTATGAAATAAAATACGATTTTCGCGGCTTGCATTGGGTGGTCCCAACGATCAGCAGATAAAATTCTCTGTTGTTCAGGAATATTGGGTTTTGATCAGGTGATATCTCTATTTCAGACCTGTCTATAAAGTTTAAACCATACCTTGAGCTGCTTATCTCATTGAGAACAGTACCACACCAGTCGTCATCTCTGCATTAAGTGTTTCTATTAAATATTTAGCCCTCATCCTTCGATGCGTCTAAACACAATTTGCAAAAGAACGTTTGATGTTGTATACATCATGAATTCTTTACACAAAATATTCTGATTTTTCAAGGTAAAATTCCACACAATAGATTATCTAGATAAAGCAGCATATTACTTATCTACCAGCAAACAATGTGATGATTATTTGTTGTTGGTTGAGCTTAAAAGGCATTAATTTATATTTTGATTGCTTGATGATTTGTTTACTCAAACCAGCAATAACATCTGGAGTAGTGTGTCTTACCTTTCTTGTATCGTGAAATTCAGTTTCTTTTTTCTTTTCACTTTAAAAAGTGCGAGATGAACTACTGCAAGGAGCAAAATTTTGTACAATAATCAGGAGTGTATACTTTTGCTCAGCTTCTATAAAAAAGTGAACAAAAATGGGAACAGGACAATTCCCCCCCAGACAATTCCCCCCAGTCAATTCCCCCCCCCCCGACAATTCCCCCCCCCCCCGAACAATTCCCCCCGTAGGACAATTCCCCCCGAGGACTATTCCCCCCCCCACCATCATATTCATCTTTATTTTTCTTTGCATCTCTCTCTCTCTCTCTCTCTCTCTCTCTCTCTCTCTCTCTCTCTCGCTCTCTCTATATCTATCTATCTATCTCTCTCTCCCTCTCTCTCTCTCTTTCTCTCTCTCTCTCTCTCTCTCTCTCTCTCTCTCTCTCTCTCTTTCCTTTTTTTTTTTTTTTTACAAATTATTGCCCTTTTATCTTCTAATTGGAGACCGTGTAATTGTTCTTTCAACATTGTCGCAATTGCAATTTACATGCCTTATCCAAACCAATGAATTTCAAGTTGGCCACCTCAGGGCCAGCAAAAACGAATGAAAGCTGGAAATTCCGGAGTCAATGGTTTTTTACGTGTACATCGGTCGGATCCGCCGCAATGTTCGCTGTGCACCTGGTCAAATTATGGGCGGTCACTTGCCCGAGCCACCACCAAATAGTCCGCGACTTCGATAACCGACAGACTGTTGACTTTTGCGTTGAATTGCCCACAACATCACGTTTTAAATGGCAGAAAAGACTCTCGTTCCAGACAGAAGAATTTTTTGCATTTTTGATTTTAAGGTATTTTACAAATAAAGAAATGATATCTGGTTGTTTTATTTTTATTTTGGCATTCAAAGTAAAATAAAAATAAAAATTAAGTGGGGGAGGGGGGATAGTCCTCGGGGGGAATTGTCCTACGGGGGGGGAATTGTCGGGGGGGGGAGTTGTCTGGGGGGGAGTTGTCTGGGGGGGAATTGTCCTAGACCCAACAAAAATATCGATTGACATCTTAATTTTAACCATAAATTGATGACCTTTGCAGTACCCAAAAGTTTTACATTTGCTTCTCGTGTAATTAACTCTTTGGAAAATGCACCAAGGAGATTTGCTTTATCTTAAGTTTGATATGTTTCTCTTTTATTTTTCAATTTATTTCTCGGCATCTTTCAGTTTTGGCAAATCTCCCATCCCCACCTAGGCCCGAGGCAGTTTTGTGCTATGACAGGAATTGGGAAAGGTTGAAATTATATTCATTCTGACCCCCGTCGCCAAGGCCAAATAACATATGAATATGCAGGAAAAATAACCTGGCTTTAGAAGTATTGTTTCTACAGTGAAGCGGCTGGAGCGACCTTGTCCAGCCGAGGCTATCTTCCCCCGCCTGGTATTTTTTGCCCCCCCCCCCCCCATTGTTATCACTTTCCAAAAGGAAGATAAAGTTGTCCTACAAAAAAGCGCTTCTGGTATAATATGGGTGGTATTTTTGATAATCACAGGAATATCCACATGAGCTCTCTATAAAATGCTGAAAAAGATATTAAGAGAAAACTAAAGAACTTTCTGATCAAGGATGCCTTTTTTATATTTTTGTTTTAATTATGTTGAATTTAGGCAATAAAGTAGTTCAAGATAGTTTTGTACAGTTTAACTGAGTCCATTTATTTACATTTACACGTATAAAAGTTAGTAGGGGGCAAATATACTGGAGGGGGGGATAGAACAGTATAGCCTCCCCGGGTCCGGGAGCTGTACAGCGGGAGGGGGTGGGGTAAGGTAGCCTGTTACACCGGACAAGTTTGTGTACCCATGAATATAGATTATATTTTGTAAGTTTACCAGTCATTTATCTGACAGGTTTTAACATGTGGTAAAGTGTGCTTCTTTGAAGACTTCTGATTGAGTTTCCATCAGGGTTTTCCTTATTTTGATACAATTCTTCTTTGGACTCATAGAGATTCGACTAATCGGCGGCGAAATCGGTCTAGTTTTACAGGTGTCTGGTTATGAGTAAGACGGGTTTTCTAAGGCATTTACAGCGAACGTTTATTAATTTCGCCATTTATGAAGTCGGTCACAGTTTTGTTCAAGTCACTGGGAATTCCACTGTCACTAATAGATTTCTTAACTCGTGTTAAAAAAGTTTTCTTTTCTGATGCGCCCCTTTGTAGCAGTGCGAACATTGCTGCATCTTTCTTTCCCCTATACATTTGATATTATCACGTATTTAGAGCGGGTCTAGGACAATCCCTCCCAGACAACTCACCCCCCCCCCCACCCCCCACCCCTCTCCCCCAGTCATGTTCCCATTTAGAGCATGTGATGTGTAACCATACTGTCTTGCTTGACTATAAAGAGAGTGGGTAGTCCCAGAACAACTAAAACGTTGAAGTAGTCAATTTCTATTAAAACAAACCATTATACCATTTATGTAATTTCAAATGCAAAAGTGGACCATATTACCGTTGCTTGTGGCAGTGCACTTATTTTCAGGGGCAATTTTAAGGTTCAGTGGCAAAATATTTATATATGAAGATAATTATACGAGTGCTCCTTATGTTCTTATATTCAATAATCTGAAAGCAGACAAAATAAAAATATTTATTATTGACTTATTTTGGTTTCTTAAACGAGATTATCATATACATTTCACACTCGTGTACCCTTTATTTATAAGCTCAAAGTTTGGAGGGGATAATTAAAGAAGTTTGAGTGCCCCAAATAATGGTAAGAAGATAGTTTTATCAATCAATTCATAAAAGTTGGAAAATAGTCAATTTGTTTACAAATTGCAACAAATGAAACCTAGTAACTTTTAATAATATCAGATATTAGCTTTTATGAAGTGTTGGTCTATTTGCACAATACTTATTGATAACAATTTTGCCTGATTTATATATCTGAATGCTAATGCCCCTTTCAAAGTAGAAGCCTATTGTGTCTTTAAGTATATCAGAAACCTATTATGGTAGGATAAGAATAATAACCTAAGAAAGGTGTTTTCTATATTATTTTCACGAAAACTTGCTGAATGGAATGTAAGATTAGCAGCATGAATAAACATATGTGATAGAATTCAAACAAAAAGAATAATATTATTTTTTACTTGTATTTATGTAATATTGATACAGAAAGGACCCTTCCTTAATGGATTGTTTTGGCTATATATAACTAAAACGAAAAAATGCAAATAACATGCATGCTTTGATTAAAATTAGGTTCACGATGAAGTTCTAAAAATAGGATTAAAGATAAAAATTTTCCATATGGTCAAAATGGCCAAGTATTACCCTAAAAAATTAAAATTAGGTTCACGATGAAGTTCTGAAAACAGAATTAAAGATTAAAAATTTCCATGATGTCAAAAGGGCCAAGCATTATCTTGAATCAGTCGATATCTGCTAAATGGTGACTGTGAGGCCAACACAAAATACATACTTGGAGGAGATCTGGGGCTATGTGTACGTTAATGTTTTGACCAATGGGCGACGTTTTCCAAGGCATCTGGATTAAACCACCTTTCAAATAACACCTCTAAATTAACATCTGTTTCTGTTGATTCCGGTGATGGTCTTAATTTAGAAATTCTACTATGTTGGTTACATTAGCAGCAAATTACTTTAACTTTCAGACATTATTTATTACTTAATGTAGATATTCGCTAAACCGAAATTTAAAATCAGAATGCGAAATTTTTTAGTATTAATAACATTTTTCATGACAAAATGCTATTTTTATCATGCAATGTTCGTAATTAACAGCAGTTCTTTTCAATGAATACAGAAAGAAATGAATAACAATTTTATACATATCATTGGACGCATCTTTGAACCATTGAGAGACAAACGGTTATGACGCACGAGCGACGGGCTTCCTAATTTTTTTTCTTTACTTTCCGATTTAACGGTCGAAAGCGTTACTGTCAAACACTAAATCTTTGAAAAACATTTTATGATATATTATTGAAATATGACGAATATTCGACTAGACTTAATGGCAAGAAATTAGTTCAATTCAGATAACTTACAAAATACACAAATATTTTGAAAAATAGGGGGATGTTGGTGTATTTTTTGTCATATTTTAAATGCTTTGGCGTGTTGCCATTATTTTACATCACTGTAATGCAATAAAATCATGTGTGCATACAAATCATACACGTTTAATCAAATATGTATCTATACAATTGCGTAATAAAATACGAAGCAATATCGGACTGAAGTTATAAAATTGCCCTATAGCATGAAAATGACGAATGTTCTTTGGCTGCGCCAAGTGGTGACGGACTCTTCACGACATTCTTGTGAATTTCTTTTATTAGAGCGGTATTCTTCAAATTTGTAGTTTTGCAACTAATTTTGCAGGTTTTATTTGTATTAAATCAAACCCTCAATCAACATGAACATCACCGAGTGGGCGTACCCTCTGACCCCTACACCACTGATGACCTCATCAAACAGTATAACTGTGGACAGCTCAATGATATCCTTATCAGGTAACACAGGGGTTTTCAACACTCATGTCCTTGAGGTTGGAATGCCACCATCTCGGTCGGGTTGTCGCGGCAATTTTCGGAACTGATTGAAATCGGTTATGATCGTTTATAGATAAGTATTTCTGAAATAGTTGATGAAGAGCTGGCTTATCATTTCATTATATCAAAATGCAGTACACTTTTTATCTTAAGTAACCGGTTTTATACGGAGATTGTCGAGGTCTTTGAGAAATGAAATCATGTTATTCCTTACTGAGTTGAAGTTTAAGTCGCAAATAAAAAAGAAAAGAACGAACGTTAATTAGTTTTGGCATGACAAAATTAGCCAGAAACAGAATGTTAAGTTGTGAATAAGCTCAAGTATATATAAAGTGTATGTTGTTTAAACTGCATGCATGGTAATTATTTTCATGTGACAATGTTACTCATCTAAATATTAATTGTATGAGCTTGACTATGTTGTTTGTTATTCAGTCGTGATACCGCCCAAGTGCCAAATCTAGTCTTGCAGTTAAACGATAGTCTGCCTCAAGCTGATCTAGTCATTGCCCGTCAGATTGAGCGCTACTTTCGCGGAGAACTCATTTACAAGCGCAATAATCGCATGGCGCACCGCATCACCCGTCTGCTCAAAACTCATCCACACCAAAGCTTTTTCTTCGCATTTGGCGCTGGTAAGTATGTTAACAGAAAACATGTTTTGTCTAATACATTGAAATGTTGGTTATCTTTGAATGGGGTCTAGGACAATTCCCCCCCCCCCCAGACAACTCCCCCCGACAATTCCCCCCGAACAATTCCCCCCGTAGGACAATTCCTCCAGAGGACTACCCCCCCCCCCCACTTAATTTTTATTTTTATTTTACTTTGAATGCCAAAATAAAAATAAAACAACCAGATATCATTTCTTTATTGGTAGAATACCTTAAAATAAAAAAATGCAAAATTCTTCTGACTGGAACGAGAGTCTTTTCTGCCATTTAAAACCTGATGTTGTGGGCAATTCAACGCAAAAGTCAACACTCTGTCGGTTATCGAAGTCGCGGACTATTTGGTGGTGGCTCGGGCAAGTGGCCGCAAATATTTTGACCAGGTGCACCGCGAACATTACGGCGGATCCGACCGATGACTCCGGAATTTCCAGCTTTGATTCGTTTTTGCTGGCCCTGAGGTGGCCAACTTGAAGTTCATTGGTTTGGATAAGGCATGTAAATTGCAATTGCGACAATGTTGAAAGAACAGTTACACGGTCTTCAATTAGAAGATAAAAGGGCAATAATTTGTAAAAAAAAAAAAAAAAAAAAAAAAAAAGAGAGAGAAATACAAAGAAAAATAAAAATGAATATGGGGGTGGGGGGAATAGTCCTCGGGGGGAATTGTCCTACGGGGGGAATTGTTGGGGGGAATTGACTGGGGGAATTGTCTGGGGGGAATTGTCCTGTTCCCCTTTGAATGTGGGTCGCGATACCTCGCACTAAACCTTGTCCGAATAGGACCGAGATTTGGAAAAAAAGGTCGCAGAAATTTAATGTGCTTGTTGATCGTGTAAACACAAACACATAAGTTGATATCTGTTTTTTTACTACGTATAATACAGTATATTCAAATCGCACTCATCTTTACATTAATTCTTCAATGGCCGTTGACAGATGAAAGTTCGAAGAGTAGTGATTGAGGTCAGCACCCGAATCGTTTGCAGTTCATTTTCATGCAATATTACTAAAGTAAAAATGTTATTTTCTTATTTTTCTAAATTACATCCTTTTTGACAGTTCTCAAGGCAAGGGTAGAAAATTGGTCTATTGCAAAGTCTCCACTTATTCATATTCCCGGAAGTTCTTTCAATTGTGTAAAGCCTTTTGCAAAGGAAACTCAAAAGCCTCCATCAGTCTGTTCTATGATACCTGCCAATTGCTTTGAGTTGCTTGTGACAAATTACATGAGAAATTTGCGATAATGAGAGATGGTTTTACAGTTGCTTTGCTTTAACGAAAAAAAAACAACAGGCTGGTTATTTCACCAGAAGTAACCCAGACGACATGAAATCTAGATCTTCAAAAAAAAAATGTACCAATTCAGGAGTTACTCCATAAATTGGGCACACCGAAAGAAGGCTAAAAAGGTTTTAAGAGATAGTGAAAAGTGTTGAAAAAATGTGGTGACAGTGAAAGTAACTTCTGCCGAAAGGCGTTTGTCTGAAATTTACAAAGAACGTGTCAATTGTACTTCGGAGATATCCATCACTATTATGTGCTAAAAAATCTTAAATACGTTGAAATGTTTAGATGAAAATTGAAAAAAAAAATAACAGAAAATTACCTAATAATTATTGTCGAATGTCACCTCCGTAAATAATGTCCATATATATATAATTTCCAGCACTGGATTCCACATTTTTCAATAAAATAAAATATTTAAAATTATATTTTT
Organism: Protula sp. h YS-2021; assembly: GCA_949752745.1. Taxonomy (NCBI): domain Eukaryota; kingdom Metazoa; phylum Annelida; class Polychaeta; order Sabellida; family Serpulidae; genus Protula; species Protula sp. h YS-2021. The sequence goes on from OX457026.1 coordinate 73,389,775, forward strand.
AAATTAAATGAAGAACTGTATCTATTTTTGGATCCCCAAGTAATAAATCCAGACAAAATATTTCAGCCATTTTACTTGAAATAGTTTTTGAAAACGTTTCTAAATTAAAACTTGCTTTAGACAACTGCCTTCATCATGGCATGAATTTTGAACGAACAGTATACAATTTGACGCGTGATTAACCACACGATTCATGGAACGCTTCGTACAAAAAAAAATTTGAAGAAACTTGATGTCGTAAAAATAGGATATGAGAGCTTTTTATTTCCTGGTTGACCTCCATTGGCCATCACTGGCGATTCCTGACAATTAATAGGCCAGTTTGTATAGTCACGCTATTTTAGGGGAACAGGACAATCCCCCCAAACCCCGGACTACTCCCTCCTTCCAACCCCCCCCCCCCCCAACGATTCTCCCCGTAGGGCAATTCGGTTCAGGCCTATCCCCCCCCCCAAGAAAAATATATTTACAGCAAATAATTTATTTTGTTCTTTTCTTTTAATCATACACACAATTGTAACTACGGCGTTCCCCCCCCCCCCTCCCAAGGAAAATATAATTGCAGCAAATAATTTTTCTTTTGGTCTTTTAATTGCATTCTTAAAAAATGCTGTCTAATCTTTTATACACATGATTGCAGTTAGAAAAGTGTTTGATCGATTCATTTGAAATTACGTCTTTACGGCCTTCAAGTCTTTCAAGCCAGACAATACGGTTCAGAACTTAATGTTTTGGGCAGTGCCGCGCAAATAGTCGGACTCCATGATCTGGCGGTTTTCGAAGTTTGCATAAATAAGTCCAAATCCAAAAGACTCAGCAGCCTAACTATCGTTGGTCTACGAAGAAAGTTAACTTCATTACCTCCGAAATTACAGTGTACTCCCGATAATCTGCACTGTTCGCCAATTGCAATTTAGATAATCAAACTGAAAATCATCTGATTGCAAATGAAGCGATTAAAGGTTAGGCAGCCCTTTTTAGAACGCAATTAAAAGGACAAACGATAAATTATTTGCTGTAATTACATTACGAAAGGCCAGTGAACGTGCACATAAAGGGGAGGCAAAAGTGTAACTAAAAACACAACCTGAAATTTTATGGAAAAATATATGTATATATAAATAAATTATTTTTATGAGGGGGGGGGTTATGCCCGGGGGTGGGGGTGAATTGCCCTACGGGGGAATTGTTCGGGTGGAATTGGAAGGGGGAGTAGTCCGGGGGGAGCTGGTTCGGGGGGAATTGTCCTAGACCATATTTTAGCTATTGTTACATTTTCTAATCTAGCTTCTTAAGACTGCAAACACCGCAGCAACACAGCTTTAAGGGTGCTAAATTATCACTCGTAGGTTTTATTTATGGAGAAAAGATGCTGCTGCCAGGGCATTCGTGTTTCAGGCATCGTCTCTGTTTTACTTGGTTTTAAAAAAATGTCTAGTAAAATGTATTAATATTCTGGCTGATTGGGAGAAACTACTGTAAAAGAGCGTTGTTCTTGAAGTACCCAACTCACTATTGTTTGGTTGTGCTTGTTAAACCGTGTGTCTGTGAAAACGACACCACATAACAATAATGTCAACAGTACCTTAATCCTGTCAGGATGTGAGTCTCAATGACAGTTTTGTCCAACGTTTATTGAAATAACTTATTATGCGGGAATTTTTAGTGCATATCCTTTGTAAGGTCATTTCTTGACTTAATTGTTGTCTTTAACCCGCGCCAAAGAACACGAACCAAAGTTTGGCTTGTTTGGGTTATTCCTAGTGACTTCTCGAGATCGCTGGGAAGGCGGTTCACTTAGGTTCTTTTACATAAACAACATCTCTTTATAAGTTCTTAATGAGCTATGTAAGTACGTACAAATTTTCCTTAAAAGTCAATGGCGGGCAAAATATTGGTACAGCCTTTGCAAAACCGAGCTTGCAAATCCCAGCCAAAATATTTATAGTCAACACAATTAAATCTTAAACTTTCCACTCCCACATAACATGTTAATGGATTGTCAATACACTTATGCCCGACAGCGGTTTTAGGTAATTCAATTCAAGGAATTTGAATGCTTTCTCGTTAACAATTATAATTAGCTGCGCGGGTTGAAAAATCGATCCTAAAATGGCTGGAAGGGGTAAAGACGTGTAAAAAATCTTTGCGACCAATAAGATGACGAGTTATTGAGTGATGAATAATTGAGAAACAAGATGAAAAATATATTTTTTTTAACATTGTAGAGACATTTTTGAGATATTTCATGTAACTTTGCAAGATACCTTTAATCTACTGCACTTTAGAAAAAAAGAAAAGAGGCACTATTTCAACTAAATGCGCTAAAAAATATAATACAAAAGAACTTGCTTTCGCAGTCTCTGTACTACATTGCGCAATCCTTGTATATCTTAGAACTATGTCTTGTTGTCAACGTTTCTCCATTATTAAAAATATGTACAAGGAACATGCATACTGATCGCGAAATAGCGTTTAATTTCAATCTGTTTGAAAGATGTCGTGATCAAAAATCAACGCTGGGTAAATTTTGAAGATGTTACTTTGTTAATCCTTTGCAACTCGTGCTGAAGCATCTCTCAGCTAATTTCTTTTGTTCATATTCTATCCTTCGTATTATATTTTTCATATTCATTTGGTGAAAGTGCTCACTTGGAAACAAAAAAATATCTGCTGAAAGTTTAAGTAAGATCTTTAAGACATGAGCATTCTTGAAACTGATTTGGATTTGAGTGTGAAGATTTTCTGTCTTGCATCCAGGTTTAAAAAGAAACTTGAAAGGAGAACGATACACCCTCCGCAGTGATAACACTGTAATCGTATAGGCACTTAAGTCTTATGCTGGGTATTGATAGCCATTGACAGGAGTCGGTCTGATTCAATCATGAGAGAAGAAAAAATTCGAAGTTGTTGAAAGCAGGCCTAAAGCTTGCAGAAGTGACTGCTCGATAATGCTTATTTGTTTAAGTGTTCATTTTCAACACACACAGTAGTGAAACTTCGAATGAAACAAAAACACTAAATGCCCACGCGAATTCATCCCTTTCTATACTGAGCGTTTGCTACAGGCGTTTCTCAAAGGAAGATTTGAAGTTGCAGCAGTCAATTCTGACGACCCGAGCAGAGTTTTCGGGGATGAGGGGGGGGGGGGGGGTGAGTCACTCACGTACCAACTGGTTACCATGCGTGTCCATGACCTTAAAGCGTCTCGTTTAACGCGGAATGCTAATTTTGGAATAATAACCCTTTTAACCAAACGCGGAGTGCCATTCTAAAAGACACAGTTTTTTTGTGGAAAACGCGGAACGCTGAATGAAAATTACACCCTTTACAAAAAAAAATTGGCATTGCGCGCGGTTCGCGTCTGACCTCAAATTTAACCCTCCTGCGTTTTTGGACACTAATAGTGACACATATGGCACCAATGCCCTCCTCCAACTTAAAACGGGTCTCTTCGGGTTTCCAGTTACTATTTTTGTCCATTTTTGGGAGGGTTTGGTAGAGATGTCAAGACAAAAAAAATTGTTTGATAAATCATCATACCACAGAATCCATGTTTTCAAAGAAAAGAATCTATGATGTTGTTGAAGCAATGACGCTTAAGGCTGGTTACTGATGTTGTACCCCTGAAACAATGACTCGTGTGTAGTCTCTTTTTACCGGTATCCCGACATTTGATCGAACGACATTTGACCTAGCGACATTTAATCTAACAACATTTGATTTAGCGACATTTCATCTAAATCTGCAGGGTACGACAATTGGTCAAGATTTTTTTCTTTTTTTTTTTATGGAAACAGCAATTGAACAGTTTTCATCTTATTCAGCTTCTATGCCGAGATGTAAAATAATAAAGATTTCGATAAAAAGTCAGTGACTTCAAAAGATTTTCTACTTAACATCAGAAAAAAGCTGCACCAAAGTTCCTTCAGTGCTACGGAGTGTTCCATCAATGCCGCGGAGTGTTCCATCAATGCCGCGGAGTGTTCCGTCATTGCCACGGAACATCTAGCTGGACTCTAACTGACCAGAGTGCCAAAGGAGCTTTTACTTGGACATAATCTCCACTGCTGTACCAGACTTAATCCAGATGAGGATGGCGTGTCACTTGTCAATGGTTTTTATATGTAAGGCGACTAAGAAGATGAAAACTGCTCGATTGCTTTATTTTTCTCTTTCAATAAAAAACACGAAACAAAACTTTAGACCAATTGTCGTACCCGGCAGACTTAGGTCCAATGTTGCTAGATCGAATGTCGGTAGACTAAATGTCGATAGACTAAATGTCGCTAGATTAAATGTCGTGGATTCACCGTTCAGTGAATTAAGATTCAAAATTCTGGTTCTTCTCTTGGGCTGACTGTACATTTTACATCAAAACTTAAGGTTTCATTAAAACAATGGACATTTTAATTAAGGAAATTTGTTTCAGACAACACGGTACTTTGTGCAAAATAAGAAAAAAAAAATAAAATAAAAAAAGGAAAAATGGGGATATTTCATTTCATCGACGGCGTTCTTAGTTACAAACCGATGGCATTGTATCAATCCGAGTTTCACGACGATGATCTGGACAAAGTCATAGTTAAGGCAAGTGGTGAATAAGCTGGGTGCAATGTCCTTTGATCATGTCTTTTCTCTTTTCTTCACTGTCTCACCCCGTCGTTTCTGACGGCAAAAAGGGCTTTTTTTATGATAGTTGTCCCTGTAATTAATTAAATAAAATATTAGATTCCTGAAAAGGAAAGCAGTGGAATACTGTCAGCCGGCTGAATATCGCTCGGCTACAAGTCGTATATTCACAGGCTATAATCATGTTCTCTGGATTTACAAATAACAAACACCACCCAAGTAATGTATTCTCAAGAAAAGAAAATAAACAAGTCACTCCTTATCAAGATTGCTTTACATACTTTTTCATTTGATCTCATTCATGTTCTTTGATCTACAGCGGATAAAAATATATCCATAAAGTGGCCTAAACGAGGTATTGTTGATTTACGTTGAGTGCCGTGTCCCAATAAGCATCCATCGTTTGCTGGAGCTTAGAAACGTTGCATGTTCGCTGCGTTACGACGTCTGATAGACGTTTCTCGAAACGTTATATAGACGTATAGAAAACTGCGTTCTATAGACGCTGCTGGGAACGTTGTGTAGACGTATGGCCTTGTGTAGACCTTGTGTCCAGGACATGACGGTCGCCCGCCCCAGTTTGCACAAAGTGGGGCACATTTGGCAGGAGGAAATCTTGTCCTACACTCACGGAAAGTACTCGATGTCGAACTTGTTAGTGTTTAGTTTTTGTACTGCTTTGTTTTATAACCAGATGGGTATGTAGTGTTTTTTTTTAGTTTCTTTTTAATGTATACATATGTTATATTTTCAGGCCATTTTATAGGCAACAACACGGTGATTGATATTTTAAGAGACAAGGGCTACACCATCGAACACACTCCACCCAATGCAGAACTTTACCTAGGGTAAGTGTGGCGCCACATTCACAGAACGTTTGCTGACAGGTTTATAGAGGTTTCTGTTCGGAACAAAAGGTTGAAACAGCTGATTTTTTAATGTGATTATGAATACCACAAGGTTTCTCCAACAAAAAATTCCGCGACAGAAGGTTGCTTCGATAGAAAATCTTCTACACACGATTCCTCCGACTGAAATCACTCCGATAGAAGTTCCTGACAGAAGGTTCCACCAGCAGAAAATCCATCGTAGGAATGTTCCTCCGAAATAAAATCCACCAACAGAAGTTTACACAGAAAATTCTCCGACAGGAAGTTCCTCCCACAGGAGGTTCCCCCAGACAGGAAGTTCCTCCGAAAGAAACGGCCGGACTGATAATCCTTTGACACAGTATCCCCGATTGCAAAATGGGATTTTTTGGAATTATCACTTGCAAAATCTGATGCAAAGTCACTCAGGTTGCTGATTTGTGGAAAGCCTGGGGTAGGGGATCGGGATTGATCAATGAGCATTGACCAACCCCTGGCTGAATTCGCACCTGAACATATTCAAGGTCAAATCAGTAGAAGTCTGGTTGAAAAAAATGAGTAAAGTTCTCTAGTTATTGTTTCTTGCCATCATAACACCCATTCTCTGCTCTGTTTTCCTCATTACAGAGAGAATTACGAAAAGAGAGATTACCCACAACTGCTTGCTGACTATTTATCGGAGTCTGCATTACCTTCTGTGTTTGTAAACAGTGACTTAGAAACCCTAGATCCTTTCACTGAAAGAAGAATTAGGCATAGGTAAGATGGATTCTGTAGTTAATGAGGCTAAATAACAAGGATTATCTTTTTCTCTTAGATGTCGAGTACATCTCTGGAGAATTCGAATTAGACAATTTCCCGACGAGAATTCGCATCCAAAAATTGTCGGTATATCTGAGAGCGACATATATTTGGGTGGATCTTTATATACTGTAAAAATAATAATAAAAGTAAATAAATAAAACAATGACATAAGTAAGAAATCGACAACTTAACAAACAGAAAATCACAGATTTTCGATTTTTTTTTTATGTGAACACAAATTTTTCCTCCAATAAAGCATTTCGCTTTTTAACGTTTTTCATGATAAGGCTCATGCGATGGGAATTCTTTACAGACACAGAAATAACGGCAGAAGGAGAGGTCGGAAAAGAGATAGAATTCGAAATGAAGAGGATTTACGACCTCAACCCACAGAAAACCTAGGCCTTCAGCAGCCCCAATTCAATGACCTCTGGATCAGACTTGAGTCCACCAGGTAGACTATTCATCCATGCATTAAATAGTAATGTATTATGGCGTGAACATTCTAAATTTGTTTTTAAATTTTGATGATAATTTTTTAGTGTGCAAAATTATGAAGCATAAAGCAAATTGTGTAGCAGTCGCTACGTGTCGTAGCAAATCTTTTAACGCATTTTTAGCGCAGTTTGCTGCTGATTTATAAAGACCATATCGTGATAAATCAAAAAGCCTCGTGTGAAAAATCAAACCAAATCAAATGATCAGCGTTAACAGCCTTGAAAATTTTAGGACTATTTTTAAATTATTTCTGTCAACAAGCTCACGTAATATATATCCGAAAATGAGTGTTCTGGTTATTTGGTAAATAAACCCAAATGGACGCTTCTATGTGTTTTTAACTTTTGACTTTTTAAATTTTAACTTTGACCTGTTTTTAATTTTCACTTGTTTGGTTAAATGCTTCTGTTTATGTTTTTATTCCAGCTTAAAATCAAATCCGTTTGTTATGGATAAACACTTGACAACGCATCGGACACCAAGCGGTCAAAAACAGTACATTTTATATAATAATGCGCCCTTAACATGCATGAAGTATAATAATTATGTGCTCGTACTGACTTTAGCTTATTGTGTATATTTTTGTTCAAGACAGCGACTTTCTGATGCATTTGTTTGAAACATGTAACACTTTGTAAGCGTATATATATATATATGGAGGGTTGTTAAAAACACAAAAAAAACACACATATAGATTTGTTTTCCACCTAAATATTGAAATAATTAACTCGTTTTCTTTCATTTTTTTCTTCCATGTAAAAATGGACGTGATTGTTTCAAACAAGCATTCTTCCTTGCCCATCCACATTATTTTTCTAACAACCAAAATATTTTAATCTTAAACTAGCCCTTTTCTGTACCTAGATTCAATCTGTTTTAATTTCTTTTGTTAGGCATGCGGCAAAACAGATAACTCTTCAAATATTCTTTTAAAATTTTGGTTAAATTAAAATAACACAAAAAAACGTAAAAAGTTATATGTATAGGGAAGGCGTAGACTGGAGTTATATGTAAAACTGTAGCCTTAGTTGAAGCTATCTTATAAAACTTGGCCCTTCGGTAAGCAATCTCAGGACAAATTAAATTCCGACTTGGTGTTATCTCCGGATCCTGGGTCCACTTTTGACCATAAAATTGCACCATTTACCTGAATGACTCTAGTCTTTCTACGGGTCTAGGCGACAGTGCCCCCGTTAAAAGGGCCCCGAACATAACGTTCCCGGCTAAAGTGCCTCCTATGCCAAAACGCCCCGGCTAATGCGCCCCCATTTTTTTCTTCTAAAAATATAGTTACGTTTTTCATAGGAAATGAGAAATTGGTTATTCATAATATTTGCTTTATTAAAGAAGAAGCAATATTATATACTTTAAATGCTGTTCGATGTTCTTTTTTTTTCTCTTTTTTTTTAATTTTTATTTTGCAATTAGTAGGTGCCTTTTTAAAATGCTTTTGATTAACGATTGCATTTGACGGCTTATTCAAAATTGTAATTGACTATTGTGCAATAATGACCGCGCAGGTTTTTATTACTTCAAGTACTCAATCTCAGTTGTTTTAAACCTGTTGTAAATACGATTTCTATTGCCTCTTTTGGTCGAAAAGAATCCGAAGTGTTTTTCCTGAGTTATCGAATTGCAATTTTGGCAGCATGGTTCTGCATATAAAACATCACCTTAAACATAATATTTAACAACAAAAATGTTCGTATTTCTCTAGAAAAAACAGATATGCCAAAAAAAAGTATAAAGAAAGGAAAACTCTGAAAAAACGGGGGCACATAGCTGGGGGCCCTTTAGCCTATAGGGCGCTTTAGCCGGGGACGCTTTAACCGGGGACGTTTTGCCGGATCCCCTTTCTACTGTTTCCTCCCCAACCTTAATTTCTACAAAATCCTGTATCTGGACCCGAAATATAAAATTTCTGAAAGAGAATTTTGTATATAATAAATGAAACATATAGATTTTATTTTTTTTCACCATGAATTGCATGTTTAGGGTAATTATCATTTTCATTTTCAAATCTCTTTTTCCTGGTCTGCCGCTATATTTTCTCCCTTTTTAACCATTCCATATAAAGTATTCATGGAGCGAGTCAATTGGCTAAATAAACCTGGAAAGCAAGTGTGAAATATAAATAGAGTGTCACATGATGCATAACAAAATTGATTCAAAACTATGTTTTCTTCCATTTTTTTTCATTGTTGTTTGCTCAGTAAGAGTGTGTTTATCAAAACTGTGAGCTTAAGCGTATGTTACACTAATGGAACCGTTCAACATATCGAGTTTTTTTGTTGTTTTTTTTTTTTTTTGTTTTTTTTTTGTTTTTGTTTGTTTTTTTTTTTTGTTTTTTTTTTGTTTTTTTTTGTTTTTTTTTTTTTGCATTATCTCCTTCATTTCTATGTTCGGAGGTTCAAGAGCCGAGCAAAAGAGAGTATGGGATCTGGCAGCGGTGGTATGGGTCCGCTCATTATCAGTCTAAAATAATTAAAACGTTAAACTTGTCACTTTTTAAAAGGTATATTACAGCTGAATTTTGGTTTCATCTAAATAAAAAAGGTTAATCCCACAAAGACTCTTTCGCTGTTATGCATTCCGTCACAGAAACATATAAATATAATAGTAAGTACTGTGAAATTGTATATTGAAATGTATGTAGATTTAGAGAGTAGTCCAGATCCCAGTAGTCCAGATGGTTTGTGACATCAACTTTTGATGTTTAAGGGCTATACACTTGAAAATTAGCTTGAGGTTTAGTTTTCAAAATATAATAAAAGCAGTGAAAGAATGCATTAGTTGAGACAAGAAATCTGTGTGAGCTTGAGAGAAGGGATCCCGTATAAGCTGTGATTGTGTGTAATCCAGCGCTGGGCAAGGGGCACAGGTTCAGGGTATACCCTTCAGAACAATCGGCACCTTTGACCAGGCAAACGTCTACCACCCCACCCCCCCCCCCCCCCCATCCCCTCTGAAATCGCGACGAAAAGGTTACTTCTTTTGAAGCCAATTATGTAATCATATCGCACATATTCTTGGTATTTAACCTGCGTTTTTTTGTACATACCAAAGAGCATGTTGAAGTTCTTTGTATGCAATACATTGATCAAATGACAGCTGGATACAGTGTTCTTTGGCAAACCCTGTATCTGCACCTTTGCCATGATAGCGTTGCTGGGACTGAAGCAGTTCCAAAAGAAGCCCTTCTCCTGGGTGTCATCCATGAAGTACCTAGAAACAAGGGAGAGGGGGTGGGGGAGGCGGGTTGCGAACACGGGTTTGTACGCCGTTCAGTATTGCTGTGATCGGGTGACGCTGCCGCATGCAAGATTGGGGACGAGGGCTGGGGGGGGGGGGGGGGCGCGGCGGTCAAATACTCTGAACATTTTGCGTTGGATGAACCCCTAGGGTATTGCATTAACTGGATATAAATAAGTCTACCTCGTTTTGTTACTTTATATAGAACGTAGTTATGCGGTTTTCGACACCTAAGTTAAGTCGTCAGTTAAGTACTCTGCTAATTGACACTTTGCATGGAAAGTTTACTTGAGCATCAAACCAATAACTGAAAACTGTTCCCGTCCCGTCGTCGGTCAAGCCTTTTAAAATCGATGAGCGTAATAAGAAGTAAACTTTCTACCCACAAGGTGTCCAATATTTACCTAAAATGTAAATAAGTCAATATTTATTTGCTGTGCTATAGTGGAATATTATGTTATCCAACCAATGCCGTGAAGACTTTGTAGTAACAAAAATTAAAAATAAATACAGCTGATAATTATTTATTGTACTGATATTAGATGCGTGGTAATAAATAATACTTAAAAATTAGACCTCTTTTTGCTTGTTTTCTGTTTTTGCTGTTCTAATTTCGGTGAAGACCTGGGTCCGTATTCGTAAAGCACTAAAGTCAGCTGTAGCTCGGTGTACTCCTGCATCAACTAGCCCGTCTAAAATCTTTTGAAAAAAATTTGTTTGGGTTCTTTTGGTGTGGCTGTATTTTCGTACTGCCTTCAAATAATTCAAATTATACCAGAAAAGACACATATTTAAGAAGCAAACCTCGTTATTTTTAAGCTGGCACTGCCTCAAAATTCTGCAAATTTCACAAAGCTGTTCATAATGTGCCCCCCTCCCCATCAAGTTTCTGTACGTAGATATGAGCATAAACCGAGGGATCGGGTTCCGGACCATACCCCCAGGGACAATACCACCCCCCGATGATACCCCCCCCCCCCCAACCAGAATATTTCCAATTTTCGACGTTACAAACAAATGAAAAGAAAAACTACAGCGATATGTTTTATTTCTCTCCAACACTATGTTGAATCTTTACATCGACATATCGAGTTTGCGTCTCATTCACAGTCAAACCTGCAAGTTCATAATCCACATCTTTCAAAACTGAATATTGCGCGCTATTCCACGAAGGTAGTCCAGTATGTTGCGGTCTGAGAAGTTGCCAACAATGTTCCTAATTCGTGAATTGATAATTGCAGTTATGGAACGTATGCATTGAATTGCATTTATAATCATTTTGACTAGATCATAGAGGATATTTTTTATGTACAATAGCTTTTACCAATGGATCACATGAGATGAGTTGTAAGCGTTGTGGAACTGCAATTATACTCTTTTCAACTAGATCATAGCGAAATGGCTTAGCTTTTAACTACAGATCACAGAACTGTATTAGTTGGGGGGGGGGGGGGGGGGGGTTATTGGCACGGGCGGGATATGGTCTGGGGGTATTGTCTGGGGGGTATCATCGGGGGTATTGTCTCTGGGGGGAGGGTATTGTCGTAGATCCCGAGGGATCGACGGCAAGATGCATACGCATGCGGGGGGGGGGGGGAGGGTGGGGGCGGGGGTTCTTCAAATGTACTCACATTAACGTTATGGCGTCATAATAGGCAACGTAACCATGGTGACGAAGTGAGGATCCCCAGGACATACTATGTGAGGAAGCGCCACCCATCCCTCACATCTGTTTTTAGACTGGGGAAATTTTATATCTATTTTTAGTAACTTTTTTAAAAAAGTAGATCATAGGCTATTTGCACATGTGTAAGCATAATTTTTACATTTCAAATTTTTAATTTTTAAAAAGTTAAAAAAGTACATAACTTTCGTTATGTTCAACCGATTTCATTCAAAATTTTACCGTTTGATTCAGTTTCATACCTAGTTTTGACATAAAGTATCATAGACTATTTGCATATGTTGCTATAAGCATAATTTTTATTTTAGTCACTTTTTAAAAAAGTAGATAACTTTCATCATGTTTAACCGATTTTAATCAAAATTTTACCGTTTGATCCAGTTTTATTTCTAGATAATTTTTGCAGCATCTATTTTTAGACTGGAGAATTTTACAGCATCTATCTTTAGACATTGGGGGAACTTGGAAAGCCATCATTTTGGAGGGGAAAGTCATTATTTTGGCGGGAAAATCAACATTTTAGCGGGAAAATCATCACGTTTGCGGGAAATCAAATAAGTAGTGTAAAACTAGCGGTTCTGCTTCAGGAAGTGGCGTCATGGATGAGGATGGCTATTTACAAAGCAGTGTAAAAATATTTATCCCGAAAGTTTTTTTATTGAAAGTGATAGCTACACTGTCAGGTATGTCAATAAGCAATTTTTATGCATAAACGTGACGTGGAAGTGACGTCATACTGCGTCAAGTAGGGGGAAAATGGGGTTCTGGACTAGAATTCTTGACCAGAATAGTGGTCCAGAACCGCCCCCCCCGGTGGTCAGCCCCATGTGCAAATAGCCTATTGCCACTTTATGTCAAAACTAGATATAAAAATGAATCAAACGGTAAAATTTTCATTCAAATCGGTTAAACATGACGAAGTTATCTACTTTTTTCACTTTTTAAAAGTTAAAATTTTGAGGTGAAAAAATTATGCATACAGCCACATGTGCAAATAGCCTGTGACCACTTTATGTCAAAACTAGATATAAACCTGAATCAAACGGTAAAATTTCCATTCAAATCGGTTGAACATAACGAAAGTTATCTACTTTTTTTAAAAATAGATGTAAAATTTCTCCAGTCTAAAAAACACGTGAAGGGGGGAGTCCTCACATAGTATGTCCTGGGGGTCTTTACTTCGTCACCATGGTTACGTCGCCTATTATGACGGCATCATATGTTTCAAACATGGTATGACTCACCACTGTTTTAAAACGCCCATGGGCGTATCAAAACAGTCATAGGTGTTTTGAAACGCCCCTGGGCGTATCAAAACAGTGTTTTATTACGCCCATCCATTTCCCTACTACTCCTGTGTAATACCTTGATTTATAAATTTGGAATATGTGAAGAGTTTTCGTAAAGTATTGACTGAGTGAAAAGAGTTAATTCTTCTCCTGGATTCAGTTTTAAATTATTCATAAACGCGATAAATAAACTTTTTCTCAGACACTGAACCAGTTCTTGTAGCATGACATTTTAAAATCTAGCTAAATCGCGCAGACGCCAAACACGCACCATAAAAGGAGAGAAACATGAAATTGTACGGCACATCGTAATTGGCAAAACTAAAACTGTGTGCTTTTAACATAAAAACAGCATTTGCGAGGGTTATTCCATGTTTGTTTAGAGACTAGAAGCCACCCAACACACCATGATATTCTTACAATAAATCATGACAATCTGCTGCAGCTAATAGACCAATTTGTAATTTAATCAATTACGATGTGCTGTTCAATTTGAATGTTCTTTACCCAGTAGAAAATGCATGCAGTGCAGCCTTTCCTTGCATAGAGTTCAACAGAAGTAGGCACAGCAGATTAAGAGATTGTCCGAGAAATGAAGCAATGAAGTTATAAAAGCTGTCGACGCCCTAAACATAGATAAATCGGCAGACCCTCGTTGCCTATCTGTGGAGCACATAAACTACTCTGACGACGTACTAAGTGTATTCCTTACTGTTTGCATTAATGCCGTGTTTAGACATGGTATCTTACCGGTTTCTTTAATTGAATCTACAATTACTCCTATTGTTAAGAACAAAAATGGTGATATAACATGTGCATCTAATTATCGTCCAATTACTATTGCGTCTACAATGTCCAAGATTATCGAGAATCTTACTTTATTGAAAACAGAACCTAGTATTTCAACTTCCTGTAATCAATTTGGGTTCAAAAAGCAACATAGTACAGACTTATGCAATCTCATATTAAAAGAAACTGTTCGAGACTACAATAGTCTTGTTTCTAACATATCCGCTCGCTTTATTGATGCCTCTAAGGCCTTCGATAGAGTCAATCACTCTAAGTTGTTCGAAAAGAATCATTCCCAACATCATACGACGATTAGAAATCAAAGAGTTAGAGTTAGATGGGGTGCAAAATTTACAGAATGATTCGGTGTCAAAAACGGGTCAGGCAAGATGGTGTACTATCTCCAATTTTATTTAACGTGTATGTGGATGTAATCAGTAATGAACTGAACAAAACAAAAATCGGTTGTGCTATAGGCAAGCTTATCATAAATCATTTATACTACGCTGATGATCTCGTATTGTTTAGTCCATCACATAAAGGTTTACAAAAACTCCTTGATATATGTAATAAATCTGGTCTTAAATTAGACATAAAATTCAATGAAACTAAAACCTTGTGTGTGGTATTCAAAACGGATAAGGATAAAAAGTAAAGCAGTTTTCCTTTAAACTAAACGGTAAATCCTTAAAATTTTTTGACAGTTATAAATATCTAGGGCATATTGTGGATGAGTTTCTGAATGATAATGGCGATATACAAAGACAAATGAGAAGCATTTATGCAAGACGTAATAAGCTGATCAATACATTCAAACATTGTTCATATAATGTAAAACTTGTTCTGTTCAAGACATTTATTTCAAATTTCTGCTGTACACATATATGGTGTAATAATAATCAATGTATACTAAAAAGGTTTAAAGTCACATATAACAACATTTTTCGTAAATTCGTTTCCCTAAATTATATATGTAGTATTAGCAAAGAAATGGTTGATAGAAATATTAACGTTGCTAATGTGGTTATGCGATCATACATAAACAGCACTGTGAAACGCATATTCAAATCTGAGAATGAAATAATAAAAAGCATTGTGTGCAGCGATTTAATGTTGAATTCAAAGCTATTTATGCACTGGTGTGATACATAGAATACCTACGCGTTAACTTTATTTAAATCCATTTGGTGCTTCTGTAGGTAATATATTAGCTACAGATTATTAGCTAGCTATTCATATTGTATATGTACATTTTATGACTAGAATATGTATATCCTGACATAAATATGTAAAAATACATAGTATATGGACCGAGCAGTCTGATACAAAGAGATAGACAATAAAAGTAAAAAATCAAAACTAAACAACAACAACAACAAAAATTTCTCAGCTTTGAATAATGAAGAGGCATTTCCATAAAAAACAGAAAGATCTTACCTTCTTAAAAAAATATGCGGCCTATAAGACTTCTTAATGCAGATACAAAAATATTAATTATATTACATTTAAGATGAAATCATATAATATTTAAAAGTTCAAAACGTTGTACCTTCGATGATTGAAAAAGATTAAAATGGTTTTGTAGAAGGCCGTTTTATAGGCTTGAACATATGAACCATTGTTGACGCTGTTGCATAGATTTTCAGAGCGCTTAGAAACAGTCTGTTTCTACATAGGGAATGCCTTTTTGACTGCCGAGTCCCTACAATTCACCTGTCAAAATATTATCTGTAACATTTCACATGCAAAGAAAATGACATTTCTACGCGTGCATATGTACAGAAAACTCACGCTTCAACATCGCAAGTTTTAAAGCGAAGCTAAAATCCACTGTTAGACAGTTGTCATCCTCTCGAAACATGAACAAGAAATCAGTATAAGGGCATGAAAATCAATGAGATGGTGCAATACCAGGCAAATTCTACGAACATGGCCGTAGAAAAGGCGTTTTCTACGTAGAAATGGCCTCATTCTTCGCGTATGCAGAATCTGTGCAACATAACATACATGTAAATGGATTTTATTTTGAAATTACATCTTTAAGCCTGAGGAGTGGTATTCCGCTCTGTCCTTATTTTTAAGGATGTCCTTATTTTTAAAAATAAGGATAAAAATTAAGGATGAGCCATATAATCTCAAAAATAAGGGCGTCCTTAAATATAAGGACAGAGCATAATACCACTCCAGAGCTTAGAAAATCGATTTCAACAATAACACTGGACATGGATTTCTCATGTACGCGAACGTACTATGTCACCATCCGTAGAAAAGCCTTCTTTCTTTGGTCATAGAAAAGTTATTTTTTCCTTAGCATATATATATATATATATATATATATATATATATATATATATATATATATATATATATATATATATATATATATATATATATATATATATATATATACATATATATATATATATGTATATATATATATATATATATATATATATATATATATATATATATATATATATGCAGAGAGAGAGAGAGAAAGAGAGAGAGAGAGAGAGAGAGAGAGAGAGAGAAAGAGAGGGAGAGAGAGACAGAGAGTTGCGTAGTTTCGGGATACTTTATGATAATTTTACAATACCCGTCGTAGATCAGGGTCGATGTGATTCGCGCGACTTATTGGGCATTACACGAAGTCACAATGAAAACGAAATGTACGTTTTATTTTGCAAAAGCTTTGGATTCGCTTATCTCCACTTTTAATGGATTACCTTCCAATCTGGATTACCATGCAACTAAGAAAAAAGAACTTTTGGTTGCAGTTCGAAAGCACCTATCCCACCTCCCATCCATCGACCACTGAGAGCGAGGGAATCCTCGCATTATACGTCATTGTAGGGCTAGGTCATTCCCTTTAGCGTGATGTTACAAACAACACGCTAGTATGTGCGCTCCGCATTTTTTGCATCAAGGGAACCAGTAAAAGGTGCGATTTGATTTAATAAATAGTACTTAAGCTAAATGTAGGACTAATTTATCACTTACTGTAATATGGATAAAATTAGTTCAGCAAGAAGTACATTCAGCACTTGTAACTTTGGTCTGGTAGAAGTTGAGTTTACACGACACGATAACACCTTCTCAGTCGAGAGAAGTGTGCCTCTTTCTAGGGCTCTTTTAGCACTCAGAGGACCATTTTCCCATGTTGAGAATATGGTCATACCGTCTGGATACCGTCTACAGTCCGACCAGGACCATTTTGCCATTATGGTCCGACGGCCCAATACCGTAGATGGTACATTCAAAGACTGCTTACTACTAAGATATGACACTGAGCCATTTTTGCGTATCCAGACAGCAGTGGCGCCGCCTGGTATAAGAATTGCAAATTAAGCTGTCAAAACATTGAGGTCAGCTGGAAAGTGCACGTGTCTTTTTTTTAATTTTTTCGGTCTTAAAGTTTATAAAAACATTTTGTGGCCTGGATAATGAACAACTTTTGATGCCAAGCTCATTTTCTAATTGTCAGGCAGATTTTCGACAAGATATTACTAGATTTGTCACAGGTTTCCCAATCAAATAATACCACACAACGCATAAGAGAAAATGACAATTCTGATTCGGAAATTCAGGGTATTTCTGAAACTACTAGTATTTTCAGTGTTATGCGACAACGCGACGGTTCAGTGAAAAATGTGACTTTTTATATTGCTGGTTATTTGCTTCGTAAAATTAAACTTATATGTATTAGGAAGTTTGTTTCCGAATCAGTTCCAGATTCGAATTCGTACATTTTTTGAGAAAAAATTACAACAAAGAAGGTGCATTATATATACCATCCGAAAAATTTGGGTTATTTGCAATGGTGCAGCATATGACAAAATTTCACACAAGACTCGTTTGCAATGCCAGAGATGTTGAAAAAATGTAATTGAATACACAAATACCGCGTGTGTGAAAAGGATAAAAAGCGCTGTAAGATTGCCTATGAAGATGCGAATTCATTTCGCTTTGAAAATAGCAAATTTTTCTTCAATTAGATTCTCGAGTGATAAAAGAAACAGAAAAGTTTTAAAGCTTATTCATGTGTAAATGTGATAGCAGTATTTACCTTTTTCTATTGTGATCTTTGACGGGAGGGGGGTGATCAGATTTGTTAAATAAAAGCCGGCCCTGCTAATAAAATGGCAATTTTTTATCCTTCTTACTTCTGTTGTTCAGCTCCTGCTCAATTAAATTAATTTAAATCCCCTAAAATCTATTCAAATATTGAGCTTAACAACAATGCTGTAAAGTGTCTTGACATTTGTTTTTCTCGGTTTGCAACTCTTCCACCAGGGGCGCTACAATCAGCTGGATACTATAGGTTGTACAGGGAATGTCATATCTTAGTAGCAGTTTATAGTCTTTGGTACATTCCAATAACAGTCACAGGGTCAGACCCATTACGGTCCTTCCCAGGACGGTCCCGGTAAACGACAGAATCGTCTCTTTCCGTGGAAAAGCACCCAAATTGCTTACTGGCAGCAATTTGAGCAGTCAAAACACAGCTTTACTGGATAAAGTTTACAGTTATGGTTAGAGCATCAGTCTAAATGCAATGTTGTATTTTCATTAACACTACATTATCTTACGGTCTTCCCTCTGTCTGCTTGCTTTTCAGATATGACAGAGGCCAACCTACGCTCTACATCTCAGCTTCCGTAGTGCATCAATCCCCATACGTCGTGTAATAACCCCCACCCGGTCTGTGACCACTGTAGGCGAACCAGCGGTGTACCACTGTGTGAGGAGGATAATACGTGCTCTGACTGCCAGCAACTGACCCCAGAGGACTGGAAGGCACTCCTGAAAAACAGAACAAAGAACGCGTAGGCGGGATAAGCGCAAGTTCCAGCTTCCAAGCGATAATGAGCCAACTAGGCATTCCCTAACAAGAGGAACTGTCCTCATCACTCTTTCTTCCACGTCTCCCAAGTAAGTTTTCTGCCTTTCTGTTACTCCAATCACGGTTACAATAACCGTTGTTGGCCTACAACTTATTAAAGTACAAAACCAGGAGACTTTACGCAATCAGAAACAGAAAAATAAACCCTCCGCCACGGTTTCCCACCCTCCTCCAGAGATTCAGTCAGTTGCTTCGACCTCGTGTTCACCCCTTACCCCACCTCCCATAGAATTGACCACAGATAACCCAGAGACCGTTACAATCAGTGAGGAGGAATCAGTGGGCATGCCACCGTCGGGGCAAATCTCCTTACTGCTGGAGGAAGAAGACGAACCTCCTCAAACAGATATCTTCCCCAGCCTCACACCGCAATCCGTAGTAGCAGGGAGAAAGAAATCTATACACCAACAGGGGAATCTCAACCCCAGGCATAGCAGTGTCAATCGCAACACATCGAAATGGGTTCTGACGACCAAGATTCACAGGAAGAGGAGAGGGAAGAGGAGTCAGAAAACACGTTACACCCATCACGATTAGACCTCCCCCTACGGGAAGTGGACTGTATACGGTCACCGGGACGGGGCCAAAGACTCTGGAGGGACCAAGCAGCGGATGGCAGATGGCCGATCAGAACCACGTCTCCCAGACCTCACGCCTCCGAACGACGAGACTATCCCCTCGAGCTCTGCCTCCACCATAGCTCCAGAGGATATCCTATTCAGGGATGCCATCCTGTGTTTCGATAAGAAAGACCCACCGATCCGCTTGACGTCACAAGCCGCCCCTCCCCAGCAGGATTCTTTCATAGCTCTGGCAACCAGTGAAAGTATAGCCAATGCCATAACGGTTTGGACGAAGGAATTCAAGAAAATGGACGCTAGTGAAGGTCGTACGCTGTCACGGTTTCACCTGTCCAAACACTGCCTAGTACGTGCAGGCCCATGCCGTTCCTCTGGCGAGTTGATCTCACCAGACGCGTTAGAACAACCCATAAAACGGGCGGTCTGGATGCCAACAGTGCGTAACGGTTCAGACATACCTCTAGTTGTGAAAGATGCCAAGACCATTGAGGCTTCGTCTCGGCACATTTTAAATATCATGTGTTTTCAAGACCAAACCCTGAAAGCCTTGAAAACACGGTAGGATGATTTACGCCTTAGTGATCCGGTATCAACAAAACTTCTGGAATGCCTGGAGTTGGTAACCCAAGATGTAGTGAAAATATCCACATTTTTAATGACATCTATGGCATATTTGCGACGGGATGCCTTTCTCCAGGTCTACTGGTCCAGTGTCAAAGGTCTGCGGGACCCACGCCACGCTCCCAACCTAGGGAAGAGAGAACTATTACCCTTCGCTGAGGTGGAAAGAGTAAATCAGGAGAGCCGCACGCTGTCCCAGGACTACGCTCTGATGTCACGAATGGCCGGGTCATCATTCAAAAGGCCCGTGAAACGGAAACGATCGTACCAATACACGCCGGCACAGAGCAAAAACAACGCACAACCTCACCCGCCCCCTGCCAAGAAATCAAAGCCGAACAACGGCAGCAAGACAGACGGACCGTGTCTGCAGTAGTTCTGGTAGCAACCAACCGAAGTACCATCCCGAGACACCCTTGACTCACGGCGATGCTTTAACTAACGTGGGAGACTTGGAACGTTTACTCTACTGCTTCGCCTCCTTGCCCGCAGGAGGAAAACTAGGCAAGTTTTGGCGACACTGGGAAGAAATGGGGTATCTCGTCGGGTGGTCCGATGGCTAAAATGCGGATATCCCCTTTATTCGAAACAAAAAAGGTCACAAACCCCTCATCCCTTTAACCTTCCAAGCGCCAAAACAACTGATCACCTCCTACCCCAAAGGGTCGGAGAAGAGTCAGCCCTCAACGAGATGTTACAAAGCCTGACAGAAAATGGGGCAATCAAGGAAATGCCATACACCCTAGCAGGTTTCTTCAGTAGGGTTTTTCTGGTCCCCAAAAATCGGGAGGGTGGAGACTAGAAATCGACCTCTGACCTATCACTGAGTTCTTGCGGGTGACCTCCTTCCGAATGGAAACGGCCCAGGCAATAAAAGGGTCGCTGCAGTCCGGCACGTGGGGTACCTTGATAGACCTGTCCGTTGTCTACCTCCACATCCCCCTTCATGACTCAGCGAAAAGGTTTCTTGGGTTCCAGGTAGAGAAAAAACGCTTCTTGTTTCTGGTACTCCTCTTTGGCTTAGCTACACCTCCATGCGTGTTTACCAAGGTCATGAAGTACTCAAATCATGGGCCCGTCTAGAAGGGATGCTGGTATTCCAGTATCTACACGATTGGTTCTTTAACCTTCCAAGCGCCAAAACAACTGATCACCTCCTACCCCAAAGGGTCGGAGTAAGATTCAGCCCTCAACAAGATGTTACAAAGCTTGAAAGAAAAAGGGGCAATCAAGGAAATGCCATACACCCTAGCAGGTTTCTTCAGTAGGGTTTTTCTGGTCCCCAAAAATCGGGAGGGTGGAGACTAGAAATCGACCTCTGACCTATCAATGAGTTCTTGCGGGTGACCTCCTTCCGAATGGAAAC
This sequence comes from Protula sp. h YS-2021, assembly GCA_949752745.1. NCBI lineage: Eukaryota > Metazoa > Annelida > Polychaeta > Sabellida > Serpulidae > Protula > Protula sp. h YS-2021. The sequence continues at coordinate 73,411,063 of OX457026.1, forward strand.
GGCCCAGGCAATAAAAGGGTCGCTGCAGTCCGGCACGTGGGGTACCTTGATAGACTTGTCCGTTGCCTACCTCCACATCCCCCTTCATGACTCAGCGAAAAGGTTTCTGGGGTTCCAGACAATGACCTTAGAATGCAAAGCATTACAGGTAGGCTTGGAAGTGAACCTCGCCAAATCAGAACTAATCCCCCAAAACAAGGAATCACGGTCCCTTTTGCTAATAGCCCATGGTTCACCCTACTGCTCCGCTGCAAGGTGGTAAAATCGACTCCAATCCAGTGTCACAGGGAGTTACTGTCACAACCCCACTGGCAACACTTTCACTCCTCCTTCCACTTGCTGAAACTACACCTGTGGTGTCTGAAGTCCTTCCTAAAAAAGAAGGGCTTTTCCAAGCAAGTGAGGGAGAAAATAATGAACAACTATGAAAGCTCCACAGCCGAGGTTTACAGATCACAGTGGAACAAATTTGCCTCCTGGTGTAGTAAGTCTAAATAGACCCGTTTCAGGCCTCTCCAGCAGTAGTGGCAGATTTTGTAGATCACCTGTTTACGAATGAGCAGTTAAGGATTGGTTTGATCAAAGGATGCAGAGCCGCTATAGGCTCGAGACTCAAGGCATCAACAGGCTATGAACCAGGAGTAGACACGCCTCTCTGTCAGCTAATCAGACATTTCAAGGCAAATACACTCCCATGTACTTCAAACATAATGGGACCTAACCTTAGTCCTCTGCTATCTCCAATGCCTGGATATCTTCGGAGAAGAGGTCATATCAGCTAAAAATACAACGGCAAGATTTACATTTTATTAGCTCTGGCAAAATCAGAAGTGAAATACATACCTTGGGCAGAAAGTTAAAAAAAAGGAAATGGTACATGGAATAAGGTCATCGTAGTCCTTAGAGCAGGCTGCATGGGTAAAACCCATATCGCCACCCAAGGGATGGGCACGTTGAATTATATAAGCCCCCCAGCCCTGCCAGAGGAACCTAATTCCGAAGTCTCTCTGTGCCCCATCAAAGCACTACGCCAATATTTGGAAATTTCATAATCAGAATGTCAAAAAGCTCTCATAATCTGCTTTATCCCAAAATTTAACAAGGACCTGTCCAAACAAACCATTTCTAATTACATAAAGAGTCATCCTGGCAGCTTACGACGAGGCACAAGCGGACACGAACAAACCGAATTAAAAGTCAAAGCTCATTAAGTCAGACAGGTTGCAAACTCTTTAAGGGCCCTACGTAATGTGTCACTTTCAGATTACTAAAACAGGGTGTTGGACTTCCCCCAACTCCTTCGTCAAGTACTATCTGGCAAGGGCAAGGGCAAACAGAAAGGGACTACTCCAAAGGGCTGTAACGGGAACAACATCGAACCACGAAAGTGAACAACAAACTCTAAGAAGGGCACTCCTTCTTGATACCATTTCGACTTTTGTCCCCATTAAGCAAGGAGAAAAGAGCGTTTGTAGTTAAGTCATATCCGAGAGACTAAGTTGCTTTAAAAAGAACACCGCAGCTGTGGCCGATCCTTCTGCCTCTCGGCTAATCGATCAGAGCGATTCTCTCGTTCCCTCAATTCACGGACAAAACAAAGGGAGAGGGAGTGGGGATCAGGCAGAGGCCCATAAGCTCGGTAGTAGTAGGACCATGGTGCCATAACGGCTTCATGTAGAGAAATGTTTATTAATTTAATGAATTTTATCATTATGTCTAATTAGACAATCTTCGCGAATGATTGCGGACATTCTAGTTAACCTCCTACAGGTTTTAAATTAAAAAAAAACACTCAGAATATAGGAAATTACTTGGTTAAAAAATTAGACACGGAGATTGTTTTTTATCCAAGTCTCAGTAACATAGCATGCCTTTGTAAACACTCCCAGACCTTATCTCTGGTGTGCTATTATTTACTTGCCTTAAATCACTTTTGATTTATGATCAAATTGTCTTTATACTTCTTCTGTACAGTGATAATCCAGACATTGTTTGTATCACTATGTTTTTTACGTCCAGGGAAATGTTCTCCCAGGACCAATATCAGAAAGAATTAAAAGAAACGGAACTTAGTTATCGATTTTTATTTCACCTTTAAATGCAAGTTCCCATCACTTCTGTCCGATTAAAACAATACATAAAAATACTAAAAATGCAAAGTGGAGGCATTTAAGGTGCCAAGAGTCTGAAGTCTACCCATAACGATATAGTTTCGTAGGTTTTAATAACTAAACACCAAATGGGGAGGGCTGACACTGGATAAGGCTGCTGTCTTGATCCGGCTACATCGCGGTCCAGCATCTTCGGTTGTCTGACCACTCTCGAAAGCACAAAGACATAGATTCCTGCAACAAGTGATTGCGTAAGTCGGGGAAGGGAATGAAGTCGCTCCCATTGATACTGATATACGAAGCAATCAGTTTAATGTTATAGAGAACACACAGTACCAAACTGCTCGTCAAAATATCCGAGGCAAGCGTGTTTCTTTTGGAACCCTAGTTCAACGCGGCGAGAGTTACGAAGTTGTCTGTGAAGACGGTGAGTTTGCGACATGCGAGGAGCGCCTAGCACCGTTTGATGGTAAGGAAAAGAACTTGGGAATTGCCAAGACCAAATATTTAACCAACTGAGCCTACCTTCACCCCAGCCCACTTTTGGTTACAAGGCTAAACTGCTCGCAAACAGAAACAGTCGTATTTATCGCACATTCTTATTGACATTATTTGACAGATACTCAGCACTCAAAGATAGCAGCATTACATTGTTTAAATTAAACGGGTTATTCGTAGAGCAACACTTACAATTGAGTCCGAAAAAATGTGTCCAGCGTTCGAAATAGGGATGAGTGCGAATTATCCAGGTTCTTGCTACAGCTTCGTCCGGTGGCAGATTTTACTGTATATCTGTGGGTGAGGGTGTACCAGGAAGCTCTCCATGCACTTCATGGAGGTGTATAGCTTAACCGATATGCATTTTGCTGCTTTACTTTAGGATATATCATATTATTGCCGAGAGCGTATAGATAAATTCGATCCCTTTGTGAAATAAAAAGTAGCTCCACCCCAGGCATCATACTGTCAGTCGCTTCGGGCCTTTTACCATTTGAATTTAATCATAAACATTTTCTTGCTCTCCTTTATCAAAATGTATTGAGTCCATGCAATGAAATGTATCAGGTTTCCTTTGTAAAATAATGTACAATAAACTGAATAAAATAGTTATATCATACAACTAGCTTGATCTATGCACACATATCAATATTTACAATTTCGTTAATGCGTTTAGTGTGCTGTGTAGTGTGAAATATTTCTTTTCTATAAAGCTCAGTCATAATATAGGTTGGGTCTTTTTCAAAGGCGTGAATCTGTCTGATACAGCGCTGTTTAGTTTCTTTGAAAACAGTTAAATATTTCAGTTTACAAAAATTTTGATGTTTTATTTATCCAAGAAAGTCACAGTTCTCCAGAAATCGAAGATGATCTGAATTGGATAAAAGAATGGGGAGGCAGTATTAGCTATAGCCATTATAACACAAAATCCAGGAGTGTTACTGCACTGTTCAAAAAGGGCTTAGAAGTGATGAACCATTGAACACACGGTGAGGGGAGAGTGGAAATAGAAACTGCAAATACCAGATATTCCTACTTTAACATATTTCTCCAAACTAAGAAATATACTGTTCTTTGAAAGAAAAGGTTATGATGGCTGATGATCTGAATGCTGGGATTGGGACAAGGATAAAAGGTTTGACGTATATATAAATCAAAACTGCAAAATCCATTTTTAATTCAAAACATAGTTTGGGGAGAAAACAATCCAAATTTGATGCAAGGTACTTAGTCAAGAAGCGTGTCACGTTACGCCACGTGCACCTAGATTTCTTTTAATTAAAGAGATCTGCTACAAAATCACAAAATAAAAAATAAAAAATTCTTGAAAATATAAATTGTCAAAACTTTCTACTATAACAACATCGTGTCCCGGGATAGTGGAAATTGTACAACACACCGTTGGTTAACAACGGCTGTTTATAATCTATAGTACAATTATTTGATGACAGAAAATTATATCTGATAAACGTATTGTCTGGGATTCAATAAAATTTGATACAAATCTCTTGAAATTGCAAAGATCTTAGCTGAAGCAAAACAACAAAAATGTGTGAGACGTCATTAAGCCATGATGAGAAGAGGAATATTTGAACTTCAAAAATATCCTTTCCGAAATTAAAAGTTATAAAAAGGAGTCTTTGTACGTTCATTTGTTGAACTGAATACAACGTAAGAAAAGTAAAAGATATTTGAAAACAAATAAAACAGGCTTATGATAATATTGAAATAAAGACTTAAATTAAATGACACCGATGTTGTGGACCCAAACACAAAATGAATTAAAAAAGTTCTACAAATCTTAAACAACAAAGCAAACTTGAAAAAATGCAAACGTTAATTGTTGTTATTATCATTATTGTTATTAGTTGTATTATTATTATTATTATTATTATTATTATTATTATTATTATTATTATTATAGAATTGCTTGTGTAGCGCCCATTAAATAATAACACCAAGCGCATAACAGCTATACCACATTTACAAGACATAATTTAACAAAGAAATACATATATTATTAAATGATAGAGACTACACATTGACTCCAGTGCCTACCACTGAGGTTAGTTCTACTTACTTTATTCATTGTAAAATAAAACAGCCTTTGTTGCTTTCTTCTAAGAATAAAAAACTGGATTGATTTTAATATGACTAAGAAGTGAGTTCCAGAGTTTTGGAACCACCACATTGATTGCTGGATCGGGTCACTATAACGGTTATTAGTGCATGAAACCATGTGAGAAATGGCTCCAGTCGATCTCAAACATCTTGATACACGGCGAATGAGAAGACGACTGGAGATAGATTCCGGTGTAATGATTTTAGTTACCCCGCTCTCAGGCTACCCCCGGTAGCTTGAATTCCATTTCTTATTACCAGGGATAATTCAAATTCGATTTATTATTACCCCTGGGAGTAATCTGAAATCAAATTTGTATTATCCCCCCCCCTGTTTTTAGATTACCACATATCAAAAGCTGTTAACATGCAGAAAAAATAATCTTTTATATTTCTACATTTATCCACATACAAATAAGCTAAAATGAAATATTCATTTCATCAACTCTTCAACGAGAGCCACACTGAATGGCCCCTTCAACACTGGTTTTGCACAATCGTTACAAGTATTTGACTGATATTCTACAAAGAAGTTATTTCACTTGCTCACTCAAAATCAAAAGGCTTTTCTATTAGTATATATCAATGTCTTTCGGCGTCTGGTAATGTAACAGTTTTCTGAGTAGGCTAATCCCCAGCTCAAATCTGCTAACCACAGTGTCGGGACGATGCTTTGAGTAGGTTTCCTGCAGGTGTATAAATAGGAGGTTGATTTTGGTTGTTACATGCAGTTTCAATAACTTAACAAAACAGAAGGAAAACGATAAAGGTTGTAAAATAAAGCAAAAAGATGAAAATAAACATTTCATTTCAGTTTATTTGTATGTAAATAAATGTAAAAATATAAAAGATTATTGTTTTTCTTTGCATATTAACAGCTTTTGACTTGGGAGTAACTAAAAATCAGTGGGGGTAATACAAAATCGAATTCAAGCTACCGGGGGTAGCTTTAATTCGATTTTAAATTACCGGGGGAGTAATAGAAATACGGTGGTAATCTGAAATCTTTACACCGGTTCCAGTCCGCTCAGGTCTTTGTGCACTGGAGATAGCACTTTGAACTGGACGCGTTGCGTCATCGGAAAAACAATACAACTCAGCTAATATCGACCTAATACTGATGGAAGGATCTGTCCTGATCCCATAACTACCCAAGCTCCTTCGTTCGTTGCAAGATGAAGCTGTTCTATCAAGTAATTAATAATATTTATGCAAACAGAGTTACAGCAGTCAAGACGATATATAATTAACAGGTGGACCTGAGCTTTTGAGCATTATACTGTAATCATCGAGCTTATCTTTCATGGCCCGAAAATATGAAATATGAAAATACATGAAATAAAAAAAAATCGGTCTTGTCTTGATCTAGTTCACGTTTTTATAAAACATCGACTTGATTTCATGTTCAAGGTGGTGTGCCACTGATTACTGATCGTGCAGGCTCAGTCGATGATATGTGTAGGAGGTGCAGATCATCAGCATATCCTTGAGCTATCAGCAGTAGAATGCGAATAAGCAGATCAAACCTGGGGCATAATATGGATAATATGTGGTACTGGGCAGTACAGAATATGGGGCTCTGACTTAGTATCAGATATTACAACCTGTTCGATGAGATATATTGTACTGTTGATCCTCTTATTCCCAGCATATGATCCTGCAGCCTTAAAAGTATCCGACGGTTCGAGTTCATATGATTTATCCTATTCATGATTTATAGTATGTATGAAAAGCTGCAGATATATCTAGCACGAATACGATTTACAATTCAAACTTCAAGTAATCGAATATTTTAACAAGCGCGGTTTGTGTGATGTGGACTACGTTGTACGCAGTATGCAGCTGCTCACCTAATCCATTTACGATCACATGTTGTGACGGGCGACTTGAAACACATTCCTCCACAGCTTACTCACAAAACACAGATTCGATACATCTTCTTCAATAAAGGACGAACAATAGCCATCTTGCACGTAGGAGGGACTGGAGGGACAAGGTAAATAAAAGATTAAATATTCGAGCTTGTACAAGAGCAGGAATATTTTTACATGTTTATCACCAGGTATTTCGATTTGGTCAAGTTCACAGGATTTATCTAAACTTTTCTCCAGAATGAATTGGATTTCTTCAACACATACTTCACTTATTTTTTAAGCGATGATATTATATCCGATTCATCAAAATCAAATGCATTTTCGATGCCATCAGAAAAAGTCAGGAACTTTCTTAATTTTTGAGCTGAAGATCGGTTGCCGAAGAATGTTCCTGTAGCGGATTTCGTTTGGTGCGATGCATTGCTTTGTTCTGTTTTGCCAGTAAAATAACGAAACATGACTGCTTAGAAGCATAAGACAAAGACTTCCATGTGTCACGACAAGCATGGAATTTGGCTTTGTCAACAACTGATCCACTTTTGCCATAACGCCGTTCCTGAAGACGAGATATTTGTCTAACATCCAATAGATAGTCAGCGACCCAGGGCTCACGCCTCTCAGCACTTGCTGAGTAGCCTTGTCAATTCAGTTCCATATCCCTCAGTCATCGCATTTCATTGCAACGTTTCGTGTGATTTGAGTAAATTACTTTTTCTAATGCCACTTACTTTTTTAATGATCTTTTAACTGTGCCAGAACTCGCAACATTATTCGAAAAGGATAAACAGTTATGGGAGGCGTCCACTCACAGTTGGGAAATGAAAGAACGCTCTGAAGCACACGTCAAGTGGAACAAGTCCTGGCTAGAGAGCTGATTTTTTTATAAACCTATTGACCTTATATTTGTGAAACAGAAAGGGGAAAATCCAGAATATATAAAAACTGGCAACCAGTGTAATTGACAAACGTAAACTACAAAATCTGATCTACAACTGGTCATTTGGACGCAAAAAATTCTACCGCCAAAAGTGGCTTTATCAAAGGCTGATTTATTTGTGAAAAGTCCAGCTAATAGAAGACATTATAAATAAGCTATCAGGAAAGAAAAACACGACTGATTTTGTCATTAGATTTTGAAAGGCATTTGACAGTGTCGAATAGAATTACATGAGATGGCATTATGTCAGTTTCAAGGGGCAGAGTGGAATATAAAAGTAAGCTAATGGTCCGCCCCTTTTCATTGTGATTCAAATCCTACAGAAAAAACTGACCACGTCTAGTCAAATATTCCTTAATTTTATAACAAATGGACGACAAAAAGTTGAAGTTTAAATGAAATAATAATTAATCAATGTGATGAGTGTGATAGAACTTGGCTACCACGACGGTTCTGGCATATTTATTTCGTAATAAATTATCCTGTTAAATCTATGAAGCTCCAATGAAAAAAGCAATGAATAATAATAATAAAATAAATGTTGGCTTTTCTGCCAAAATAAATGTTCACACATCAGAATGAGTTGCACACCACAGAGCGCAATGCATTTTGCACTTAGCGATGCAATGCGGATTGTGGTGTCTAAAATACTCAAAAGCATGTGTTTTAATTTACTCCCTGCAATTCAAGGATTCAACAAAATTTCATTCTAATTTAAAAATATTATCACCTGAGTTAAATAATATATTGTCATAAAATTATCTTACCCATTGTGCCCTGTGGCCAAATTTAAATTATTCAAATCCCATTAATAAACGCCCTGACTTTTACATTGCTACACTCTTTTTATATGAAACAAATAACATATGGCCGCGGTCGCCCAAGAATCACATGATATTATTTTGTCTAGAACAGAATTTGCCACCAAAACTGCTATTTTTTTGTGACAGGAATTCAAGAAAGCGCTGAAATGCCAGCGACCAGCCGTAAACTGTTTGACATGTGTGAATTCATGTAACACTAAATTTCAAATAAATCACTTTAGGATCCATTCTTTACAAACAATTTTTATATAAATTTCGTAGATCTTAGCAATTTTGAAGTTATAAAAATGGCACTTATTTCATGCAGTTTTTACATTATACATGAATTTTATATAGCGTTTCCATGGCTGCAACTGTGAACTGGCCGATGTAATTGCTGAAAACTTACAGGCTGTAAAAAGGATACCACTACCTAGATGCATAAACTACGTTTTGCATATTTAATTTAATATGAATAAACTCCCTTTCGTGACGTCAGCAAATGTTTTAACTCACAACATGCACAATAGGCAAGAATGATTACATTCTGCAATACAGTTCTCTTTCTGTGTGTATTGTAACGAAAATGTTGTACAGTTATCTTTGGTTATTGAATTAATAGTCAGTGGAATTTATTGCTGGTCCTGCCCATCACAAGAATGACGCGGGACCAGTTCCATAACTTAAAGCAGCTTTTTTAATTGCCCCTTTAACTTTAAATTTGGTGTATCCTTTTGTAGATGGATAAAAACCTGTTACACAGATATCTGAACTACAGGCCTGAATAATGGAAACTCCTGTGGCTGATTTGAAGTTCATTGTGGATTTAGCCAGAGATGCCAGACCCAGCCGGTCAGAAACGACGCAAAAACATCTGATATAGAGTTTGGTGCAGTGCAGTACAAGATCTCTGTATTCGCTTATGATGTAGAATGTATGTTAAAGAATATTTCTTCTGTTACTAAAGTACTGGGTGTTATCTATTTGTTCTCGAAATATTCTGGTTTACGAATAAATCTATATCAAAAGCCAATGTTGGCCCGTGGACTTATGAATAGCTGGACCCGAAGTTGGCTATGGTTTGGAAGTCAGTAAAGGGAGCTTTAACAGTCTGGGCATTGAAATCGCAGAAAACAGTGTTATGTGTAACAAAGCGAACATCTTTGACAAAATATTGGCTTCCCGCCTTAATCTCGGGAACCAAAAGAATCTAACATTGGTAGACAAAGTTCCTATAGCTAAAAGAAAAACTGTATAACTTGCATAACTTGTGTATAGTTTATTATAAATTGCATCTCCTATAGTGACAAAGATTTTATCATAGTACAGACAATTGTAAATTCATGTAGTAAGTTGATGACTTGTGTATTTTTAGTTTGGTGAAAGGTGCATAAGACAGAGGCAATTAATTATTCGGTAGTGATGTGAAGTCCAATTGAGTCTTTCACTCCAGGGTTTGACGTGTGGATAAAAAATTGCATTTGAATTGCAAATGAGGATTTTCGAGCTTGTGTCCTTTTTAGTTTGGTGGAAATTACATAAGATATAGATTAGCAGTGTTTGGTGTGTGTAGTCCGATGTTTTACATATAAATATATTGCAAATAATTTAAATTGTTATTTTATTTCCACCAAAGCAACGAAAAATAAAAATAGCCAAAGACAAATAAGTTATAAAAAATACTATGCAAAAGTAATTAAAATATTTAAAGCATCATAGAAGACATGTAAATTATAAAGAAATGCAGATGTGCCAGGAAAAAATGACTTTTCATGATTCGCGGATGGGCTGCCCATCTGCAGATAGGTAGTCCAACTGCGAATTCCTAGATGGGCCAAGCCCATCTGCAGATGGACTCGATTCGTAGAAGGATTCTAACCGCCATATTTGAACCAAAATATGCTTTAAAAGTATATTTACTTTTTTATTATGGATTGAAAAAGTCTGTTAGCAAGTGGTTAAAACCGTACATATTTCAGATTTTAGCCAAATGCTACTACATTTTAGCCAACATAAAATCACAATTCAGCCGAAAAGTCATTACATTTTAGCCAATTCACACACAATGACATCGCATAACTGAGACTATAAAATCGTACTACAGTAGAGTTTCACTGAGTTCACAGATCGGTCTTCGCCTGGTACTTGTGACCCATTGCAGAGATGAAGTGGCTGCGAGGAATTTCTTTGCGCAAAAATTTGTCGAATAAGCCCATCGCGATTTTGGCTTTGCTTTTTCCGCGCTTGTTTGGGGCATTTCGACGTCTAGACTTTGATGTAGGTTGTGGTCTGCAGCTTACGCACAGCATCAAAGAAGTGGAAAATATTGGGTTTGGAGTGGTAGAACATGGCATTGTAATTTCTATGGAAAGCCTAAGGGCCGTTGTTTGTCTTACGCTCAGATGACGGTGGCTCTGCCCAAAGATGTGGGATGAATTTGGCGGTGCTGTCAATGTAATTATCAGATAATGATAATCCGCAAAAAGTTCACACTCACTGTTTTCTGGCATGCATGATAACACATCTCCTACGAAGCTAGTTAGTAGATTTCAAGTTCTAAGACAGGCACATCAGGAGCTTCCCGAATAGCAACAGCGGGCAATTCCTGACTCTACATGACCCGCGTAGCGTGAGCTTGGTCATCAGGGATCGACTGTAGCTCTACTCTTAGCGAAGATGATGTAATATCGAGATATTGATCTTGGCTAAAACGTAGTAAATATTTCGGCTAAAATGTGACAGTCCCGTTAAAAAGAGTGGAAAATCTAAAGTTTGTACAAGCTAACTACGCATGCTCCTTTGTTCCGGGTAGGCGATGCTCTAATAAACACAAAAGCCAAATGCAGCGACTACAATTCTACCTTGATCAGTAACATAATCGAAAAACCAGCCAGTCTCTGATTTTGGGAAAAATTCGGGGTTGGGTGCTCCTTTCCTTTGCAAGAGAAAAACCCTTCTTCTGGCACTACAGCTAAGAATAGTTCATAACATAGCTGCTAGAAACAAAAGGAGCAAGACTGGAAAGTAGTGCGATCTGACCTCTGCCAATTGTTTAATGCCCAGGATACTTTATTACATTTGTATGAAAATGAAGATTTTCTCAGGGTAAAATTTATACATATCTCAGCATACTGAATCTTGAAAATTTAATTCCCACTTGCAAACATAGTTTGCAAATGGGTATGCGAATTCCGGCGTTTATTCCTTCCTTTTTTTCCGTCACGGAGGTTTCCAGGAAACTCCTCCTACGCTATTTGAGTAGGACGATGAAATTTGGCACAGAGATAGAAGGTGACGAGATATCGTGAAATCCGCAAATTTTTTTTTACCTTGACCTTGAAGGTCAAGGTCAAATTAAGGTCAAAGTTTTTTTACCTCAAAGTGGTTTACAGAAAATTCCTCCTACATGGTTTGTAGTAGAAAGACGTTATTTGGCAGAGACATAGAGAGTAATGAGTTGTCGTGAAATCCGCAAAATTTTTTGACCTTGACCTTCAAGGCAAAGGTCAAATTGAGGTCAAAATTTTTTTTAAAAAACCTATTCAATCACGAAAAATTGCTTGAAATAGCGCTTAAATCCTTTTTCCAACACGTGTACGGTGTCAGTAGGCACCAACATCATGGACGGAATCTCGACATTCAGTGTCAAGGTCAAGTGACTTTTGTATATTGAAATCCGTTAGAGAAAAATTGTCCATTATCTCGAAAACGGTTAGAGATAGAGCGGTTTTAGAGAGAGAGAGCGGATTTGAGCTTATTTTCGACCCTTTGGGCCTTAAAGACGTTATATAAGAGGTACCTCGGCGACCTTGACCCTATCCGTCATGGTCAAGGTCAAAAACCGGAAGTTGACCATTATCTCGAAAACCGTTAGAGATAGAGCGATTTTGAGCTTATTTTCGACCCTTTGGGCCTTAAAGACGTTATATAGAAGGTACCACGGTGGCCTTGATCTCCTCCGTCATGGTCAAGGTCAAAAACCGGAAGTTGACCATTATCTTGAAAACCGTTAGAGATAGAGCGATTTTGAGCTAATTTTCGACCCTTTGGGCCTGAAAGACGTTATATAAGAGGTACCTCGGTGACCTTGACCTCCTCCGTCATGGTCAAGGTCAGAAACCGGAAGTTGACCATTATCTCGAAAACGGTTAGAGATAGAGCCATTTTGAGCTTATTTTCGACCCTTTGGGCCTAAAAGACGTTATATAAGAGGTACCTCGGTGACCTTGACCTCCTCCGTCATGGTCAGGGTCAAAAACCGGAAGTTGACCATTATCTCGAAAACAGTAAGAGATAGGGCGATTTTGAGCTTATTTTCGACCCTTTGGGCCTGAAATACGTTATATAAGAGGTGTAGTAAATATGAAGAGTTAATTGATTATCAATGATGTGAGTATTGAAATATTTGTGGTATATAATGTTAAGTTAACATCCCCAACCACGTGGATATTTATTTTGTACCTGACATCCCTTTATTTCTGGCGTTTCCCATTTGCCACATGCTATTCTGCCGCGCTTGTCAATAGTTTTCAATATTTCACACTATGTTTGTTTGACATCGGTTAATATATAAAGAATGCCACGTGTTCGGGCGGGCATTCTGTCTTGGTTTAATCATTAATTTTGTACGAGTTTTGGTATGAATCTGATCTTTTGGAAGAGTTTGTGGCGAAATAAATACTCTGTCTGATTTGGATTCAATTTGAATTTAACTCCGTTGCAAAACTACTAAGGCAGAATCATTTTGATTCCATTTAATCCACAAAGTACAAAATTAATGCAAAAAATTGGAACTGAAATAAATTAAAATGCCAATAGTTGAGCCTGACATCGCAAGCTTCAAAGTGACAGAGCTCAAGAGAATTTTAAGTGAAAAAGGACTAAAAACGTCAGGAAATAAGTCTGAACTAGTGCTGCGGTTGCGTGAGTACTATTCCACTAAAAAAGAAGATGTACAAGAACCAACGGAGGATCTGCAGGATTCTATTCTGCCCCACGACAGTGCTTCCCAGACAAGCAGCTCGACGAGTAGCGCACGTGCTCGAGCTGCTGCCCGTAAAGCCAGTTTAAAAGCCAAATTAGAAGCCTTAAAAGAAGAGGAACGAATACGCGCCGAACTAGCAGAGAAAGAAGCCCAACTTCGCTTTCATCAGCTTCAGACGGAGATCCAAGCTGTTTCTGCCGAGGAGCAGGTGTTTGCCGAATATGCAGAAGCTGCAGCTCCACGAGCCGCTATAGAAGGGAATGCTCCAGCTATTTCGCCTGAGCCCCCGCGTGTAAATCCAAATACGGCACAGGCTGCTACGATGCAAAGCATACATCCTCCTGATGTTCGCAGTAAGTTATCAGTTCCTACATTGACCACAACCGCACTGAATCCGGATGCGCTAAGGTACGTGCCCAACTATCAAGTTTCGCCGCAGAAGAACGATCTACCTCAGCTTTGCGATCCGGAAAGCAATCAACTGCTTACACTTCAAAACAACACCGGTGACATCAGAGCACAACAGCAGATGTTTGATATATTGAGTTTACCGAAGCCAGAGCTCTCTTCGTATGACGATAACCCTATTGAATTCCATTTCTTCATGAATTCATTTGACACTTGCATTCATTCAACCAGCATAAGTGATGCCGCAAAACTAAATCGTCTTTTTCAACTGTGTAAAGGGAAAGCTCTAAAAGTCATCAAGTCATGTGCTCTTATGGATCCAGTTATGGGTTACTTAAAAGCTAGATCGCTTCTGCAAGAACGCTTTGGTAATGACTATGTTATCTCAGAAGCATGGGTTACGAAAATCACGAGTGGTCCGCCAGTCAAGAAAAATAGCAAGGAGTCCTTGCAGGAATTTTCAGATGACGTTAGAAGCTGCACTGAGACTTTAAGAGCCATGGGTCATTTGGACGAGGTGGACTCACGAGTGAGGCTAGTACAACTGGTAGAGCGGCTGCCTTACTACTTACAGGGGCGCTGGAGGAAACAAGCAATTGATGAATACGACAAAATTGGAAGATATCCAGGTATTGATGAATTTCTCAAGTTCTTAGAGAAAGTCTCACGCGAGGTTAGTGATCCGGTCTTTGGGATTCAGGAAGCAAAAGAAAGTAAAGGCTGTGGGAAGAAAATTAAGGCCTCAAGTTTCCATGTAGATGCAAAAGGAGGTAACGAATCAAATATCTCTACTGTAAAATGCTGCATTGCCTGTAATGAAAAGCACATGTTGCACCAATGTGACGTGTTTAAGAAGATGCCTGTTGTTCAGCGTCTAAAATTTGCCAAAGACAAGAAACTCTGTTTCAACTGCTTAAAAGAGGCTAAGCATTCAGCAAAAAACTGCAGATTTGATCGAAAGTGTGGCATCGACGGCTGCACCACAAAGCATTCTAGGCTGCTTCACCATGCCTTCAAATCTAAAAGGAAAGATTCGCCGAAAGTGGAAGATACTGGTACGCAAGATGACTCCCTCGTCTTGAATACACAAGCTGGGTCCTACCAGAGTTCAAAGGTCGTATTGCCCATCGTACCTGTACTTGTAAAAGGTAAGGACACCGAAAACATTGTCAAAACCTACGCTCTACTAGACTCTGGTAGCAATAAGACATTTTGTTCTGCAGCCCTTCTAAATGACCTCGGAATTGAAGGCAAGCATACCAGTCTCAAGATTTCTACCTTAAATGACGGAAAAGAAGTGCCTGTAGAAAAGGTCAACTTATCAGTTTCAAGTGTTTCAAAAAACTGTGATATCGAGTTGTCAGAGGTGTACGCTTTGAAAAAATTTCCGTCGCTTGTATCGAGTACTGCTTTTAGCACAGACGTTGACTGTTGGGATCACTTAAAAGATCTGCCAGTTCATGTAAATGATGGCATAAAGGTGACGCTACTCATTGGTCAGGATAATCCTCAAGCTTTGCTGCCATTGGAGCTGAGGCGTGGCTCAGTTGGTGAGCCATATGGAGTGCGGGCACCTCTGGGATGGACTATCAACGGTCCAGTGCAAACAACAGAAGACGACACAGGTGTGTGTAACTTTGTTAATTGTGCCATCAATGCTAAGCGTCTTGAACAACAAGTCGAACAGTTTTGGAAGCTTGAGAACAGTGCTTTATCTGCTACTGAGCTATCTCTTAATGATAAGAGAGCATTGCAGATATGGAACGACAGTGTACATCTACGAGGTGATCATTACGAGCTAGATGTTCCATTCAAATCCAAAGAGCCACAACTGCCAAACAACAAGTGTGTTGCTGAAAGGCGATTGTCTTATCTGGGGCGAAGGCTAAGTAAGGATGACCACCTCTTATCAAGGTATAAAAATGAAATTGAAACACTACTGAAGAAGGGTTACGCGGAAAAGGTTTCGGATCCTGAAGGGCCACTGGGGCTTGCCTGGTATATACCACATCATGCTGTGCTGAATGTCAAAAGGCCCGATAAGGTGAGAATAGTTCATGATTGCGCAGCTGAATATCGCGGAACCTCATTAAACAAAGAAGTTTTACAAGGTCCTGACTTGACAAACAGACTGCTTGGCGTTCTGTTACGATTCAGAGAAAGCAAGTATGGTATGATGGCTGACATTGAAGCAATGTTTTTCCAAGTGAAGGTAACACCACATCACAGAGATGTACTCCGGTTCCTTTGGTGGCAGGAAGGGGATCCAAAAAAGGCGTCAGAAGTCTACAGGATGACGGTTCACCTATTCGGTGGTATCTGGTGTCCAAGTATCTCCAGTTATGCGTTGAAGAAGACTGCTGAAGAGTTTCAACAAAGGTTTGACAAGCAAACTGTAGATGCTGTACTACATAATTTCTATGTTGATGACTTGTTACAGTCAGCTGTTTCAGAGAGTGCTGGCATCCACATGGCTAAAGAGCTTCGAGACCTGTTGTCGCTGAGGGGTTTTAACTTAACGAAATGGGTCAGCAACAGT
Source organism: Protula sp. h YS-2021 (assembly GCA_949752745.1). NCBI lineage: Eukaryota > Metazoa > Annelida > Polychaeta > Sabellida > Serpulidae > Protula > Protula sp. h YS-2021. The sequence continues at coordinate 73,427,338 of OX457026.1, forward strand.
CGAAAGATCATCGAGTCGATACCGAAAGACTACAGGGCCAAAGGAATACAAAATCTAGACCTGCAGCAATCCACGTTACCGGTTGAAAGAGCGTTAGGTGTGGAATGGGCAACTGAAGAAGATGTCTTCCGCATTACGGTGAGACAGCCCCAAAAAGATCCGATGTATACTCGTCGAGGCTTGCTTAGCGTCGTGTCATCCGTGTATGATCCATTGGGTTTTGTTTGTCCTTACGTACTTCTAGCAAAGAAGCTGTTTCAGAGTGAATGCAAGTTGAAGAAGGGCTGGGATGACAAGCTGGAAGATACAACGATCAAATCATTTGATTCCTGGCTGCACAATCTGGACATCCTCAGGTACTTGCAGATTCCTAGATGCTTCGTCGCAAACGTGAGTTCTGAAGTAATCGATGTCCAGCTACATCACTTCTGCGATGCATCAAGCGAGGCGTACGGTATGGTTTCCTACCTGCGTGCTACAGATAGTTCAGGTACTGTCCATTGCTCGTTCGTCTTTGGAAAATCAAGACTAGCGCCAATTAAGCAAGTGAGCATACCTCGCCTTGAATTATGTGCGGCTGTTATAGCAGTTCAAGTGAATAGCATGATCGCAAAGAAACTCACAATTGAAATCAACAACACGTTTTTCTCGTCTGATAGTACAATCGTGTTGGCTTATATAAACAACTCGGATAAAAGATTTCACACCTTTGTAGCTAACAGACTTACCTTGATTCACGACGGTTCAAGTCCAGGTCAATGGAGGTACGTGAGTTCACAAGATAATCCGGCGGATGATGCCTCCAGAGCTACCAATGCAAACAAAATGTCTGGCAGATGGCTTCATGGACCGATGTTTCTTCAGAATTCCGAGGATGAGTGGCAAAGACATCCAGATGTCTTGAAGGAACTCAACGACGATCCAGAAGTGAAGCACTCAGTGACTAGCTGTTCAGTTGAGGCGGCGTCTGATCGGGAGCAGACATCTATTTATCAGCTGCTCCACAGGTTCTCCGACTGGTTAAAGCTCAAACGGTCTGTAACATGGATTTTGCGGTTCCTCCTTTGGCTAAAGTCCAAGAAGACGAAAAGGTTTGGTTTAATTACAGTGCAAGAGCTTAATGCAGCAGAGTGTGCAATTGTGAAATATGTCCAGAGGTCTGCATACAAAAGGGAAATCAATGACCTGAAAAGGAATGAACATGTAAGCAAAGGTAGTTCACTATACCACCTAGAGCCCGTACTGATTGATGACATTCTGAGGGTAGGTGGGCGATTGCGGCACGCGAACATCCCGGCTGGTTCGATCATTCAAACTCTGCTGCCGAGAGACCACTTTGTATCGAAGCTACTTGTGCGCTACATTCATGAATCAAAAGCCAGACATTGTGGAATTGAATATGTCTTGTCCCTACTTCGTACCAGCTACTGGATACCGAAGGTGAGACGCCTTATCCAGAATATCCTGCGCAGCTGTGTTATATGCAAAAGACTGTACGGTAATGCAGCAAGTCAGAGAATGTCAAACCTTCCTGCCGACAGGGTTACACCGAATGTTTCACCATTTGCGAACGTTGGTATCGACTGCTTTGGACCTTTTCTAGTAAAAAGGGGCAGAATTCATGAAAAGCGGTACGGCTGCGTTTTCACATGTTTGACCATCCGAGCTATTCATCTTGAAGTCCTGCAATCATTGGAGCCTGACGCATTCATTAACGCGCTGATCAGATTCATTTCCAGACGCGGTACCCCTAAAGTAGTTCGTACAGATAATGGAACAAACTTTGTCGGGGGATCTCGGGAGTTCCTCGATGCTATGTGCCGCTGGAATGAATCAAATAAACTTCAGAAACACTTGCAACATGATCAGATACAATGGATTTTTAATCCACCTGCTGCATCCCACATGGGTGGGGTATGGGAAAGGCAGATTCGGACAGTTCGTAAAGTCATGAGTGCGATAACGCGCAACGTTGTGCTGGATGATGAGCGATTAGCGACAGTGTTCTGTGAGGTTGAATCAATCGTCAATAATCGTCCGATTACGCGATGTTCGAATGAGCCAAATGACATTGATCCGTTGACGCCAAATCACTTATTGCTTTTGCGCGGAAATGCAGCTCCCCCTGTAGATCGCTTCATAAAATCGGACATATACAACCGGAGGTGGAGACACGCTCAATACCTAGCTGATACGTTTTGGCGACGCTGGATTCGAGAATATCTACCTACAATTCAGCATCGTCAAAAGTGGCTCGCAAGTACTCGCGATTTCTGCGTCGATGATATCGTGCTGGTGATTGATGAAGTGACACCAAGAAATTGCTGGCCTATGGGAAGAGTGGTGCAAGTCAACCGAGGCAGAGATGGTCATGTTCGATCTGCGGTTGTTCGAACAAAATCAACCAGTCTGACACGCCCTGTGACGAAGCTTTGCCTTCTAGAATCTTGTGATCGAAACTAAAATTGTTTTTCAAAATGATGCGAGCCTAGCGCCGTCATTAAAAGGTGGTGAACACCTAAGCGATCACAGAAGGATGTGCCTAGTATGTTCATACATTCATTTGTGTTGCATATGTTTAGTCGGTTTTGAAAGTGCATAAAACGTTAATAATAATGCTTGCTGTTTGTGGATGAAAGCAATTTGAAATTAAGATTAATAGAATATAGTAATTTCTTGCCTTATGAAGTTCAATCTTGTTTGGGTTGCAGTGGTTTGTTGATGTTATCCACAGGCACAATTTAGCGTTTTTTACCGTTATATTGTGCCCATGGTATTTTGATGTCATATAATATTCACTAATAATCATGTGTATTCATCCTGGTTCATGAACAGCTAAAAATATTTTCTTTATATTTTTTAAAGATTTATGTCATAGCCTTTTGCTACGGTAATAACTGATTTTAAACATACAAATCTATTATCAGGTCATTTCTGCTCTAAATTCATGTATCAAAATGAAACACGTTCTGAAGTGTCAACGTTATAATGTATAACTCCTTCCTGATAAACATATTGTTTCCCATTGTGCATAACGTAAATAGTTTCACGGTTTCTAATATTCCTCATGTATGCTTAGATTTGTTCATACTTATGTCCATAAACAGTACATTCAGTATTTATAATGTTTCAATACATGTATGAATTACTTCCGTTGTGTTCAACTTCCACTTTAAAGTTCTACTAAAAAACTTCTTTTGCTTGAAGTTGTGGGAAAAAGATCATGCACAAGTCTTAACACAGCTCGTGGAAGTGCCTCTGCATTTCTAGTCTTCGCATAGGAAAGGAGCAGTGCCTATGCTAGACCGCACCAAAATATCGGGTTTTCCAAATTTTGCAATGTTTCAACCTAACTTCATTATCATAATTAACGATTTGTCTTAGAAATATTTCGTGAAAGTCTTACATGAGATTAGGGGGATATAGCTAGTGACTGGGTTAGTTTAATATTCTAAATGTCGAAGGGTGTCAAGGTCCTTGTCTGCATGCTTAGAACAACATTGTCATATTTACTGTTAATGGTTTAAATGATCGCGCGAGCTCTCATTTAGGGGGCGGTGTAGTAAATATGAAGAGTTAATTGATTATCAATGATGTGAGTATTGAAATATTTGTGGCATATAATGTTAAGTTAACATCCCCAACCACGTGGATATTTATTTTGTACCTGACATCCCTTTATTTCTGGCGTTTCCCATTTGCCACATGCTATTCTGCCGCGCTTGTCAATAGTTTTCAATACTTCACACTATGTTTGTTTGACATCGGTTAATATATAAAGAATGCCACGTGTTCGGGCGGGCATTCTGTCTTGGTTTAATCATTAATTTTGTACGAGTTTTGGTATGAATCTGATCTTTTGGAAGAGTTTGTGGCGAAATAAATACTCTGTCTGATTTGGATTCAATTTATCCCACAAGAGGTACCTCGGTGATCTTGACCTCCTCCGTCATGGTCAAGGTCAAAAACTGGAAGTTGACCATTATCTCGAAAACGGTTAGAAAATAGAGCGATTTTGAGCTTATTTTCGACCCTTTGGGCCTGAAAGACGTTATTTAAGAGGTACCTCGGTGACCTTGATCTCCTCCGTCGAGGTACAGGTCAAAAACCGGAAGTTGACCAGTATCACGAAAACGGTTATAATTCTGAATTTGATGATTTGAGATTACATTATATTTGCTTCGATGTCCTTGTTCATGATAATAATTCGGAAGCTGAAAATTATGTGGAAAGACTGAAAAATGTGTCTTTGACCAGATAGATTGTACCATTGCAAGTGGGTGTCATTTCGCTACGTGTAGCGAAATTCGGTCTAGTTTTTTATTAAATGAGATTGTCTTATTGCCAAAAATAATCCTTCCGGAGATTATCTTTCTGTGGTAGCTCGCCCTTAATTGACTGAGGTTTGCACTAATTACTGTATAATGATCGTCATTGTCATTCCCACGTTATTATTATTATTATTATTATTATTATTATTATTATTATTATTATTATTATTATTATTATTATTATTATTATTATTATTATTATTATTATTATTATTATTATTATTGTTATTGTTATTATTATTATTATTGTTGTTGTTGGTAAGCTGTAGTAGTAGTACTTTTTAAATCACCATACATATTGCATACACAAGTGCATTATGGGTGTTGGTGATGCCCAGACGAACGCACTCTTATGCTTTTACTATAAAATTTGTGCTCGTACAATAGTGCATTGTGAGCGGGGAACGGAGGTGCGTTTACACCAACATCAGCCTCGAGATGCGAAAAAATAAATAAATAAACATTGTGTGCATTGCACCGCAATTTCCATACTCCAGTAACTCTCCAGTTTGGCTACGGTTTTTCTTCCCATTTGAACAAGACAATAGAATTGTCTCCGACTAGGATTGAAGTGGTAAGATTGTTAGTTGTTATTAATGCATTTTTATTCCCAAAACAGTCGTGTAAGTTGTTTGGTTTTATAACAAAAACGCTTTGGATTTAATTAGATCAAGGAAAAATGTCTTCAAATTCTTTCTCCGCCAATTAGAATCAAAAATACTTTCAAAATATATTGCCCTTTCACATGTTGTTGCACCAAGTTTTTCAGCACGTAAGTCTCATTTTTTTGGTATCAAGAATATTTGAGAATATGACAGAATATCCAGAATATTAACGAAAAGTAAACAAATTCTTATTAAAATATTAATGTTGCATTTTGTCTGCCAACAGGATGGGGGAACATTGTGATGTTATCTGATCAGGTAGCTGAATGCGATCTGGCTGGACTCTGGCAGCTTTCACAGACCACGTCTGGAAGTTAACTGATAAAAAACTTCAAAAATCATATTGAAACTCAGAGACTCAGAAATTGCAATTGACTTTTAAAAACCCAAGGTGTTCAACATTGACTTATCAAATGTTTTGAGTTATCGAGGCTCGCTCATTAGTATCAGAGTTTTGCCAACAAATTTTTAGATATTTATGAACTGTCATCTCACAGGTGTGTTGTACAATGAAGCTTTGTTAAAGCCGCCCCCCGGGGGTGGGGGCATGTGGTATATCTGTTACCATGTGTGTCCATCCAAAAAAAAAAAAAAAACGCGGAGAAAGGGTTCTAATATTGAGGCCAGAAGTGAGTCAGAGCCAATTATTGTCAATTTTGTTAAACAAAGCAGTAATTTTATTCCGCGTTTGCCACAAAAAGGAAGGTTATTTCGGAATTTCACTCCGTGTTTGGTTAAAAAACGGTTATCATTTCAAAATTACCAATCCGCGTTTAAGGATCGTTACTGTTACAAAATACGTTATATTTTGCTAGGTGTTACAGCCATCTAAATTGAAGTACATAAACATATATATTTCATGGGCAGAAAATTGAGGAATTAAGCACTTTATTGGTAATTAACTGAATTAGAGTAAATATTTACTTGAATTTCTTGGAAAAGAAGAAGAAATATTTATCTTAGACAATCCAACAGTTCTCTTTTTCCAATCCACTGGGTTTTTAAATGAACTGGAATTAACTGAAGAAGAGCTGTTTTCATAAACAGCTTGCGTAGGGACCTCGGCAACATTTCACTTTTTTTGGGGCAACTTTCGTTGCTGAAAGGTACGCTACCCGGAGTGGGCCGCGCGAGCTGTATAGCATTGAAGGCGTAATTGGTGAAATAAAAGACAAATTACAGGTCTAAAGGCTATCAATGTTTGTTGTTGCTTCGTCTTTTTGATGTGCTCTGACATTTGGTGGAAATTAGCAGACCGACACCTGTCACTACATTATACATCAGAGCAACTTGTTTGTTTTATTTGTTCAAACCTCGCTCACAAAACGCCGATTTGCCAACAACAACATTGTTTTTACTGAAACAACACCTAGGCTGTAATACCCGCTGTTTCGTACTCGTTAAAAATAATTTGAGTCCAAATGGGTACAGCCTTGGTGGTCGACAGACCCAAAATCTGCGAAAGTCTGGCGGATAGCAGGAAAAGCGGATGCGAAAAATACAGGGGTTTGGTGGGGGGGGGGGGGGGAGGTACTGATTCTGCGAAACTAGACGCTCTGTTTTATCTACGAGATATGTGATGGAGGTTGACTGATGTAGCAGTTGCCCAATGGCCAGTTAACAACCGACATTGGGTACAGGAATAGAATTATATAGAACTAAATATTGTGAGATCTCTCAGGCCAGTAGCTGCTCCATCAGTTGTAGGCTGGCAGACCGTATTTTACATGTCATATCTCTATTTGCTTTTCATTGTTGTGACCTCACAGCGACGTTGGATTTAAAATAGTGGCCTTTAAAATTCCAACAAAGAGTGACTTTTCTGGCCGACCAGTTTGTCATCTGGGTTCATGCCTTAAATTCGCCATCCAAATACCAACAATATATACTCGCAAACAATATAAATTATTAACATCTTTCACCAGGTGCAACAGTTTGAATTTTCTGGCAAATTGTTCATACTATTTAGACAAACATTTGTTTTGTTTGTTTTGTTGTATCTAAACACATGTAAATATTTCCCTGAAACATACTTCTTGTTTGTCTAAATTTGTTCAAGGAAAAGCAATTTGACTTAGGTATGTGTGGCAGCTAATTGGTAAGGCATTGAAAGGAAAATTTACGGCGAGGCTCTGGGTTTACTGTTTTCACAACCTCTTCACAACTTGCACAGCAGTTTAAATATCTTTAGCAATGTACTTTCAGAAACTTTAAACACACACCTAGGGCATAAGCTGAAGGCCACAAGCAAACAACAACAAAACATGTTAAAAGTTGCACTATCTGATCAGACGGTAGGTTTTTTAAGCAAATAAACCACACACGCCGCGTAACCGCTGTTGTCCAGCTTTTCAGCTGTGTAATCCTAATAACGTTTCGTAATTAATTACAAACCACTTGCTCCAAATCAGCCCAGAGGGATAGTCCTCCGAAGTTTCAGTCCCGAGGCGTAGTCTTCGGAAGTTTTACTTAAAATATCTATTTAAATGGAAAAACTGCACTCGTCGCGAACTGCAAAAAAAAAAAAAAAAAAAAAAAAAAAAAAAAAATCCACAAAGAACAAAATATTCTTGTTAAAGTAAATTTCTGTTAAAACAACATAACCAGGATAAGGTAAGATTGGCTAGGTTTTCCTCCAAGTCAAGAGAGATTTAGAGGACATCTCGCTTCACATATATGGCACGGGGTGCAGGTCATTTGATGAGCAAAGCCCGTGGAGTGATGTTGTAGGTATGTTTATTTGAATTTAGCTAACATTGCTAATGCCAGAAGTTGATTTGGTAACATCCATTCAGTTTGTGAGCAACAACTCTCAAAACCTTTGAACGCCCCAAGCGTTGGCAAAACGTTGTGATGCAACAAAATCGACCATTAGGATACACCCAGATCCCTCGTGTTTATGCCCTTTATGGGGATGGATACGAAAAATGGCAAAAACGTTTATAGAAAAAAACCCGACAAATTAATTCGCTCCTGGTATTTGTTATTTTAGTTTATTTAATTACGATAAAGACCACAGTGAATTGTGTTTGATGAGGCATAAAGATTCTGATTCATTCTTCCGGCTATGCTGATAGAGATATTTGTTCCATCATTAGGGCGAAAAATGCGTATAAGCAAAAATAAAGTAAGAGCAATATTACAAAAGCGAACCTTGAAAAAAAAAAAAAAAAAAAAAAAAAAGATCTGCCGCACAAAAGCCTTGGAGCAGACATCGCACCGACGTCGGATCAACGCTCGGTTTTGGTTGATTATGGTTGCGAAAAAGTTGCAAACGGAAGATTAAACAACTTAAATTTTCAACGTTGCATAGACGTCGGGAAAGTGACAATGATGAGGTTTCGTGTTCACCCCTACGTCAAAGTACCCCCTCCCCCCTTCCCCCCACTTTTGGTCATACGGTAGCACAGGATATGTATGAAGTCAATTTTGAAGCAGGCTTACGCAGTCCTGAAATTCCAATTACGGTCTATTTTCGTTGCGACCTCATGCATGGCTTCCATTTCTGGTGAGCGATAACGTGATGAGGTGGTTATTTGATTGTGAACCCTACCTCTATGAAACGTCAATTACTCGTCGTCTATGCAACGGCGAGTGTCCGACGTTTATTAAACTTAGCAGTAAGGACCTTGATAAGATGTCGGAAAAGTGGGGTTTGATTGCGACCAAGAGCAATGTCTGAACAAGGTAAGCTATCCCGTATCTATTGAACAACCAGATTCAACGTAGCAGTTTGGTCGGGTCGTCGCCGCAACCTCAAACCACCCACTTTTAATCCACCCATTGTATTTTATTCCCTTACTTGTTACATCTGTCCATGTGAGAGTATAAATAATTAATATTTTATGTTGAATTTCTAAGTAAAGTTTCTACAAAGTTAAAAATTATCTGGCCAGGCATAGTTGATCAAAGACTTCCGTTTCATATTACATTTGTACCAATAGCAGACAATTTGATTGGATAAGAGCACTAGCCTATCATCTAGCTCAAAAGATTGTCGTAAACAGTCTGTTGAGACATGTGGTAGGAAATCGTTTTTGGCACGATAGGTGGCACTACTGGTTTCAGCCTTAGCAGCGTTTGAATTCATTTTCAATCTGAGGTTCCAAATGCTGGTGGTGGATACCGATTCACAAGTTCCGCCGAGGGGGAGGGGGGGGGGGTGGAGGAGGGGTGGCGAGGGATGGGTGCACATAAGGCAGAGCAACTAGTGCACCGTCTCAAAGTATAAATAAAACTAATAATAATTTATTATTATTATCATCATTGTCATATAGAGGTTGCTAATTAAGATATTTTTAATAATAATAAAAATAGTAATAATAGTAGCAATAATAATAATGTTTTGTGCATGTGTGTATTTGGAGTGTAATTTCAGACAATAAATATAGTACAATCTCATGCCTAACTGTTATGCCCCCACCACCCCACCTTCCCTGCCCCCCCCCCAAAAAAAAAGGGGGAAAATATGCAAGGTTTGTGAAAGCAATTTAAAATCATAAAGATTATTTCAATAAACAATTTACACTTACTCTTTCAGCTTTCACAATTTTCACACAGACGTGTTGGGAGAATATTCTTTGTATCACAGAAAAACCAAGTGCCATCGTAACTTCTGGTTTATCAGAAAAAAAACTGCCCTGACGTTAACTGCTGCTGCGATTTATTCAATAGATTAATAGCGTTTTCGAGTAAAGCAGTGCTACCTACATAAATCAGGGCAAGAAACAAGTTGTTTATTGTAAGTGAAAATAATCAACTAGACACAACAACAGGCAATTTAGGAATTATCTTGCTGCAAATATAAACAGGTTTAATAAATGAGCAGTGCAATGTTCTATTCTTATCATACCATTTGTTCCTTATATGAAACAAAAATTAAGTCTGCATCAATATTGTGCGAAGAAACAAAAACCTGGTAACAAAAAGGTTTATAGGCAATGTTATTGAATGCTGCTATGTGTGTGAACAATATCCATGCCGGTTTACTAAAGAAGAATGTGTTGGGGCATTTGCAGATGCATTTTCTCATTAGCAAGAGGGGGGAGTCCACGCAAAATGGTCATCACAATGAATTCAATATCATCAATAGGGGCTTTTTTCAAATGTAATCTGGCTAATCCCGTATGTAGAAACCCATGGTCCATTACCTCTTTTGTGAAGACCCACACATTGGACTAGATTGAATTTTTTCTTCTTTTTGTTCCAGTAGCTGTTTTGGTGGGGTTTTGAAGTCTTTGCCATCCCTAAATGTGAACACTTGCAAATCTAAACAAAGACCCACTTCACCGTCCATTTGGTGTAGTTGCATCGATTTTTGCATTTTAAAAAAACAAAGCTCTCTGTCAGATAAGTGGCCGCATTGAATTAAGAACTGTACTAATTCCATAAGCGGCATCTCTATCCTTTCAATCATGCCTCGCTCAATCAACTAATATTTGCATTAGCATCTAAACCAAATTTTATTGCAACGATTTCACGAGCAATTTAATATGAATATGCAGTGTTGACAGGAACATTACCAGGTAAGAATTCTATAGGAAACTGTCTGGATTTTGATTTCAGAGTCATGACAAACTCTCCTTGTTTGGGAATGTTGTGATGAAACAGTAGTGCTATTGCGATAGACTAACTTGCTAAAAACACATTTCCGCTGTTATTTCCTTGGTTGTTTCATATAAAACAACGGTATCATAGTTTGTAATCCCTTCTATAGATTGCTGTAGTCGTGTCTGTTACTATGGATGCAAAATGCAAAATAAAGCAACGTTCTCACTAAATGTTTCGTGTTCTCTTCGGTAAGAAACAACGCTACCCAGTAAACGTTCCCGACGTCCATCCGACGTTGAGGTTGCAACGTTGACCCGACTAAATCGCAACACTGAATCTGGTTGTGAGTGGTCGCCGCCACATATCAATGTCTTATTAATAAGTTTCACACAACGTTCAATAGACATTAGATAAATAACGTTGTTCGAAACCAGACCCTAACTTTCCCCAACGCCTAATCAACGTCTTTGGTGCAACGTTGAATAGACATCAGAAAATCGGCATTGTAGAGACGTCGCACACTTGACAGTGTATAGAAGCCGCGGGCCACAACCAAAGATCAACCTTATCATGTTATCGCTTGTCTTAAATGGAAGCCATGACGAGGCGCTTCGAAAATAGATCAAAATGTGGACATAAAATATGGGAATTTCAGGAGCGGGCAAGTTTTCCCTTAACTAGTTTTGAAAAAAAAAATCATGAAAATTAATTTCATACATATCCTGCGTTAGTGGATCACCCGAGGTTGGGATACTTTGACGCAGCGTTGACAATGATCCCTTATCATTGTCACTATCCGGATGGCGATTCTGGATAATTATTCCAGACGCCTATGCAACCTCGCTGTCCTGCTGTCTAAACAACCTCGGATCATAGACCTTATTTTTATTTCCACATTCAAGTAAAACCCGGTTTTGATCGGACCTTGGATGCGACCTCTATCCAACGCTGTGCAACGCCACACCCTCTACTGGGTAGATTTTCCTCGAATACATTGTATTTGATATTTGATTTGCCTTAATAAGAATATTTATTTCACGGAGGTGCGAGGTTCTGGAACATCTCTTGTTTTGTATAATACTGTCACATCCCTTCGGAAACAGTGTTATTTTCCAAAAGGTTAGTTCAACAACAAACTACAAAGAAAGCAGCTCTTGGACGCAGATTGATGCAAGGTGTGAAAAACGCCCCCACGCACCCCGAACACAGTTTACTTCTAACGTTATTTCACGGGTATATGGCGATACAGAAACACCGTGCAGTTATTGAGCAACTGAGATACGTTAGAGTCTTTGAATGCGCTTGTTGATTCAGCTGAAAGTGTCGATGAACCATGACCTCTAATATCTACCATTTGGCATAACATTTTCTTCTCATGGCACGGACCAAAAGAAATGTTGATGACTTTAGCAGAAATGTTGGCAAATCCTGCCAAGCAGACACAGTCAGTGATCAAACGAAGCTCAAATCAACACAATTTGTCTCTCAAACGAACTGTTTCAATTTGTTTGGTGATGGGTTCATTGAAACGCCTGAGTGATAAGTAAAACAATTTTAGCAGCAGGATCCTCCATAGAATAAACTACCGACCTGTACAATAAATATTTACTCATATGCGTTATATAGCAATAATAATTTATTCGATTGCATATAAGCTGGACTCAATTAGAATTGTCACTGCCCAATTGCTACACCAATTTCCACATAACATTATGTGTACACTAAAGTGTTTAAATTTTCTTACCATATGAACACTATATTGAATAGAGAAACGGTACTGGGAAATCGTAGTGGTCAAAATGGCACCGCGAAGGTAAGGGACAGACAAAAGAGCATATCTTTTATTTATTTTACTTTTCTATCTGTTTTTATGCGTAGGTAGTTTAAGTAAAATGTACGTCTTAACGCTCTTGAATTTTTCGAGAAAGATCGACTTCACATTGATCAGAGTGGAACGGAACTGAACGGATTTTTGAATTGGAATGCATTGATCACTGTGCTGACCAGGTCAATATGAAATGATCTAAAATCGGATATTAAACAGTAACAAATGTAACTGAAACAGAATAAGAGCAAATATGTGTTTTTTTTTCACATTCCAAGTTTTCATTCTCTGTTTTAAATGACAAGGACCACCCAAAGCACTGACATGGGAAGTGATAATTCACAGGCGGAGCATTCGGCGAGGGGGGGGGGGGGAGGGTAGATTGTGTGAGTTTGCAAACCCACTCAAAGCCAGTTTCCCATTAGCCAGAACGGAACGGAGAGGAGCTTAAAGGATCCGTTAAACGATTTGCTGTCACACTTAGCAGGAACGGAACTGATCTAAACAGAAAATTAAAGTTCTGCAAATATGACAGAAATTTTAGTGTTCTTGCATTGATATAGTTTCTTACTACATGTAAGCTTTGCTACTTTCATGCATATCGAAAATGACAATCGAGGGCACAAGAAAATCAGCTGAAAAGACACACAACATAAAAATCTATGTGCGTGAAGCTCACTTTTTGCCAACTGAAAAATCCGTTTCGGATTGGTTGTGGTAAATATGAAATTTCAAGACCTGTTCAGCTTCGTTCCGTTCTGCGAAGTGTGAAATAGGCTTATAAATAATAGATCCCTCCACTGGTCACATCGACAGGCTGTCAAACTTATGTGAAAAGTGCTAGACGTAACTTTTTCATTTTTTGGGTAGAATTATCCGGAAATCAAGCTGATGTTTTACAATCCTGAGATCCCATTAAGCAGTTCACGTCGAATCGATTTAAAGCTGCGGACGCCGACCCGACTAAAACAAAGAATACGTGTATATACTTTGGACAAGCAACATTGTTTACACGTTGTTTTTGGTCACAAGCAAAACACACCTTTGGCTCCCCTGATGTCTATATCGCGTTAGGAAATAGTCGTTGTTTCGGCTTCCATTTGCAACCTTTTCGCAACATACATCAGACATCAGGTGCAACGTCTGTCTAACGCTGATGCAATATTGCAATGTATGCTGGGATCCTGAATCTTTCCTGGAATCCTGGGATAACCTATTGCCAGATAAAACTTCGATAGGGCGTTTGGTTGTTTGGGTAAAATCATCGCGAAGGCTGGAAAGGGGAAGCCGTATAACGTCGCCATACTTCCGGTTAATACTTATTCCACCCCGCATCACACCAGGTCAAAAGAATATAATTTTATTTCCACAGAAAAAAAGAACAAAAATCAAGATTAAATTGAGACAATTTAAAAAGAAATTTTCAGTAAAAACTGACATTGATGTGAATGATTGCAAGACCTCACAAGGATGCTCCGTGCACCATGTGTGATAGTAGACCGTGATATTAATATGTAAAGGCTCAAACGCGTAGAACTTGGATATGTGATATCACCGCGTAGATGCAAACACATGTCTCGTATCAGTTGCACAAACAACAATGTGTTGATTTGAACACTAAATCTAGCAGAACAAATGCAATTGATATCGACATCAAAGACATCATTCTTATAAATATTTCTCCAAGAAAAACAAACTTTTTGAGACAAAGAAAATTAGCAACAGTGAAAATCCATCCCAAGCTATCAATCATTTTCCCAGGATGTGTTTACTCAATCGCGGGACATTAAAATCTTTCAAAACATAAATATTTAACTTGTTAACATAATTTAAAATCCAGAGGCTAAGATTTTTTTACCAATTGATTTTTTTTTGTTTTTCCTAACCTTGGTGGGATATTTCTACAACTGTCATTTAGGTTCTTTGAAAAAGCAAACTAGGTGTGTCTTCGGCTACTCTTTGCCAGTGCTGTTGATACATTTAGCGTGCGCTTGCTTAAGGTTAAATAAACTACATCTTAAAATAACAACAGCGTGAAAAACAAAGTTGTTGTCTTTAAATCTTTAACACAAAAGCCAGGACAAACTTCTTTCTGTTTGCCGTGAAGCAAAGTAAACTGCCCGAGAGCAAGTATTCCCTCTGCCACGATTCCTACACAAATGTTTCAGAATCAGGAAAAATAAACGTACGTCTGAGAATATTGATGTACTGCGAAGCACAGGGTGCACAGGACGACGAATTACTCGAGTTCATTTTCTTGAATTGGAAGCTGAGCTGCTTTCCAGGAGTTAGTGCGTAGAACATTTGGTCTCACTTTAACTCCCACCGATTTGCTCTTTTAAATTGACACCGATATTGTCAGACTATGTTGACTGTACACCACTTGGTGAGTCTAAATTGATACCGTTAAGGCTGAGTGATGGTGAAACCCTAGATTCCACTGTTTGGAGAAACCACCCACTAATAAATAAGCAAGTACTCCACGAGAGAACACATGGGCTCACTTACAAGCCAAATACCACTAAATACCTATAGACATGTGCATCCCAAATGTTGTTCTTTGCGATCTTGTTTCGCACAATATTTTTGAAACTGAACATGACTAAAACATGGACGATATATGTAAAATCCGCTGTTACAACATCGTCATAAAAATGCAGGTATTTTTTAGTACATATTTGCAATCTAATTTCATCTTGTATTTTATGATTCAAGTGGCCCAGCACACACGGATAATAAAACATTGATTTGGTTAATTTTATCCCTATTTGTATAACTGCAGTGTAACCCAGGAAACAGGACCGGTGTAATGATTTACCCTCCCCCCCCCCCCCAATTACTATTCCCCCTCCCCGGTGTAATAGGGTATCTCCCCCCCTGTACAGCTTACCCCTCCCCCCGGGTAAAATTATACTAAGTTATTTTCCCTCTCCAGTATATTTGCTCCCCCCCCCCTCCACTAACTTTTTTTCCGATAAATGTATTTCATAATATTTGTTCATGTAAATAAATGGACTCAATTAAACTGTATAAAACTATCTTGAACTGCTTTATTGACTACATTCAACACAATTCAAACCAAAATATAAAAAGGCATCCTTGATCAGAAAGTTCTTTGTTTTTCCCTTTATATCCGTTTTAGCATTTTTAGAGAGCCCAGGTAGATACTCCTTATCGCTATGATTATCATAAATAACATCCACATTATCCTAGAAGCGCTGTCTTGTATGTTCAATTTTATCTTCCTCATAACAAAAGGGGCAAAAAATACCAGGTGTGGGAGCTGTACAGAGGGCAACCGGGAATAATAATATATATTACTATTCCCGGGGGGAGTAATATAGTGGCCTTGATATATTACTTCATCCCCCCCCCCCTCTACATTACTTTTTACCCTTCCAAATACAAGTGTGGCTATTTTTAACACCGGTAAAGGATTTCATTAGCCGAACTCATGATCGAAATAGAGTTCGATCCCTTCAGTGCCATATTCAGTTGCTGCTATCATTGCTTATCTCCTGGCGATTAACAATAAATACCCCTTCTAAACATTGCCGTATCTACAGGATTAAGTACTCCGGTTTCAGATGCATATAAAACGTACACAGAAAAGGGTAAGGGTGGTTTTATGTTCCAACATGCAATGGATATAGAAAAGGAAAAGAAAAAATTGTTTCTTTGGATATTCAAATAAGTGAAATTTACAATTATGTGTTGCTAAAACAGTCGCAACCAAGTGAATGTCCTCGGACATCCAGGATAAAAGGAGACGGAAACTGTCCTTTTCGGGCATTGGCAAGCGTAGTTTGTGGTGCTCAGGAAGAGCATAAACTGTTCCGACAGTTGATCACTTTATGTATGATTAACTCTGATGAATTGCTGAAATCAATTTGGAATAACATGGCGCGACACATCAGTTCGAACAGGATGGAAACTTACGGGGAAGGGGGAACACAGTGAATATCTTCTGACTTTTGTTTTTTTTTAACACTTGGGGATTTGCCAAAATCCCCTAGTGCACTGAATTTGTACGAAAATTTTAGCCGCAGCTCTGGCCTTTTTCCGTTTTTTTAGTTTGTCCGTGGAACTAGTCAGAGGCTGTTAGGACTAGAAAGATGAAATTTGGACATGATAAACTCCAGTATGTCCAGTTGATCCTCCTGTATTTTTTTAAAATTCGTTCAATTTTTTAATTACAAAAACGAAACAGGCGGCAAGAAGCTGAGAGCAGTAGTTTAATTTGTTGTATTAATTGATGCAAATAAAACGCGACCACACTCTTTAAAAGATAATAAAACTATTTTCATTTTATGAAAAAGGGGGGATGGTAATATAGAGGGGAGAAAGTATTATATATTACTTTTTCCGGGGAGGGAATAGTAATATATATTACTATTCCCGGGAGGGGGGGGGGATTATGGGAGAATAATATTTCCTCACAACTGGTGTAGGCCAGAACTAAGGGGGTCCGCTTTCCGGGTTTGTAGAGTTCTTCATAATAGAAGGACCCAAGAATGGGGCCATTGAATAGTTGTCCTGTCTGTGATGTGGTCTTTTTTTACGTTTTGGGGGTGGCCGTATCGCGGGATTCCTCTGTAATAGGTCACCTGGCCACACTCCATAGCAACCACTTGGCATTATCCTTGCTTAATTATTTGCATTATCATCTATAATGCAAAACTAAATAATTAAAAAGATAGCCTAATAAAATTGTATAAATCAGCTTGCCCCTTTTTTAGAATTTGAAATTGAGCGAAAACCTTTACCAGCTTATAGAAGAATAGCTGCTAAATCGAGAATTATAAACTACAAATTCACCATGTCATGACACATGCCAAGCTAATTTTTAATCACGTGTGAATATCTCAATAAAAATCTAAATAAAGGCTCTCGAGATTTTTCGCTGTAAAGTAACCAACAATCATAAAAATAATAAATTTTACTGTTTTAATATGTTTGCCAAGAACTACAGTGAAACATGTGAAGATTAGAGCATATGAACATTAGAACAATTTACAACTGATCTTTCAGTATTTGACACACATTTGCTGAAGAACATCGTGTATATTGTTCACAAGGCCATTGACTTTGCCAAGAACACTCAGCGAGCATAGTTTTAAATAGTAAAAGCTCATTTTAAAGAGAAGATATATTTTTCAAATCTACTACTGAGACTAGATAGCCGGGTGTTGCCTAATTTGTTAATTAAAGTTGTGGTAGTTTTATATTTATGCTAAGCGCCAGCATAAAAGCACTTAGGAAAGTCATGTTGGACACTTGAATAACACCTGCAACATTTAGTGTTGAATTTATTTAGGACTCTAATAGTGCTTTTTAAATATTTACACACATAAAGCACGTTACAAAAGTGTACCAGTGAAGTAGTTTTTTTTCTAATGTTAGATATTTGCACCGACATAATTTGAAGAACTCTTAAGTTTGGAGGTTTCTTTGATAGATACATACATTTTCGTCAAAAAGATAACCGATGATTTAATAAATTTACAGTTACAAAGAGCTCAGTGATAAAAGTAATGAAAACCAAATTTATTTACCAGGTAAAGCACACATGTTCATTTACATCATTTAGTTATTTGTTGTTCCTATGACTGGGATACTTAAACAATAAGAATCTTAATCCTTGCTTGAGTTTAACTTCCCTTGAACAATGAAGCCTTTTAAGATAGTAAAATTTAAACAAACACGTAAAAACTAGAATAAAATTTAAATAAAACCTATAAATGTATGCTTATCATTTATATATAGCAGTAGGTAACTTATAGCACTTCTGTGGTCTACATAAACAGGTGTGAGAATAACCTGCTTCGCCCTCGGAATTGTCGTACAGAATATACAACTGTCAGCTGTGGTTCGAGTGGAAAAATGCAAATTTTATTTCCACGAGAAGCACAGTATCCATTTTACCCTTAAGAGCTGTTTATGTCACTTATAACTGTTTACTAACAAGTATACCCATAAAACATGATAAAAGATAATATTTTGCTTTGACTCGATGATTTTATACAGTATAAGAGACACTTGTAATCGAGTGACAATGATAAACTGCGCTTTCAAAAGAGCGGATGCGATGGAGTAAAGTATCAGTTTTTATCAGCCTATAAATTCATAAATTCTGGATTATCTGTCACGTTTAAAGCAGTTTTCCTGGGTTACTAGATAAACGTTGTTTTTCATGTGCCACCATAGGCAACGCTTGTTGTGAGAGAAAAAAACTCACACAGCAAGATGCAAAACACCGTACTCGAGTAATCTGCTCCATTAAATTTCCTACGACAATTATTTATAAGAGGCCTGGAATTGGTATTTACGTCTGTATTTATTTAGTTTTGAAAAATATAATTACAGACACAATGCGGTCTACTGCAACCTTAAAACCTCTTAATTTGTTTTTGCCTTTGAATTCTTCACATTTTTTTCAAGTTTCCTTTTCATTCTAGATGTGATTTCTAGACTACTTCTGCTAGATATGGGCTACGAAAGTCCACTAAATGGTTTATCTTAATGTTCCAGGTGGATCAAATATGGAAAAAATCCTATTCTTACAAGACTTAGTAAATAATGTGATAATTGTAAAACTAAAAATTTTAAAACACGTATGGCATCACATAAAGTGAAAGATCCAGGCATTGACCTTGACTATCAGTGTAAGAAACTACCCGAGCCATGTTTTTCAGAAACCGCTAGGGACTGGAAAGTAAATCTGATTTAAGCCTCATTTCTCCCAGTTTATCTCTATTGATAGACATAAGGATTAACTTCGCGACCTAATTTGTAACTTTCAAGGTCAAAAATCAGGTGAAACATGTGTTTCGAAGACTGAGGAAATAGTTTTGACCCGATTTTCGGAATTCATCTTTATTCTGACTTCTGACTTTGTGATCTGAAATATGACCTCGAACGTCGAAGTCAAAGGTGACGTCACCGGAGTATCTCATTAATCGTTAAAGATAGAACAATTTTATTTCTTGTTTGGCAGCAACAAAGTGGCAGATTTGTGATATATTGACCGTCTATCTGAGTGTTCTTTCCAAAGTGAGAATTTCACATCAAGGTTAAAAAAATTCGTTCTAATTTTTAAATTGTCCAAAATCTATTCAGTTATTTTCTTTTTTTTTTTGATAATACAAGGATTGTAGTTTGCTTTTTGTATTTAAAATATGCCAATCTTTAAGCAAGCTAACTTGTGCTAAAAGTAAGTAGAAAGATAAAGAAAAGGATGGCACTTAGTAGCTCATTATTATCATAAACGCGAATAAATAGTATGCAAGATAAAGCAAGTTCAAACTGATTAATGTCTGAATATTGAAAGAATTTTTGTCCACCGCCAATCAAAAGTCAGCAAAAATGCTTCTAGAATATACCAAAGAAAACTAATACATTTGGTGTGTTTCTGAAGCGTGCTTACACAACTGTTACAGGTTATCACACTAGAGATTCTCAAGCTACTTGATGTTGCCTTGCCATAATATTATTAAAAGTATAACACTTATAGCTTTTTATTACCTTTTTAATGGCGTCAAGAGTTTACTATAATATAGTTTCCAAATATATACGCAGTTGGATGACTTGTGCGCTAGGCACTGTAACTTTGTAGCACAGATCCATTTCTATCTTTGTTCGCCCCAACAACACGTTGTATCCTATACTTAGTTGGCAAGCGAATGTGTGTGCGTCTGTGTTAGCTCCTTATCCTTGAAATCAAGCGCAATTCACATATAGTTAGATTGATAACAACGAATTCAAAAGCACAACAATGTGGACGCATCTAGATAAATTTTTTAAATTTTTGGGCAGCTGCAGATCCAGACTTTACGAATAGCAAATCATTAGAATGATCTCAAATGTCAAGGTTGAATTATAAAAGCGCCGAATTAAAAAAACAAATCCATTCATATTGAAAAAAGTGAGAAATAAACTTCTTTCGAAATCTAATGGGTCGTATCACAGCCAGCGTAACATAGACTTAATAACCGCCTTTCGTTTTTCTATGCATACAGAATAATCTAAAATGATAAGAACAATGCATGCTCGTGCAATTGTAAAAAGACAACTTGTTTAAAAACATTCGAAACTGTATATAAACATGTAATGTTAATACTTTATTTAAAAAGTCATTTAAAAGTAGAGCGATTTGGACTTCATTTTTTTCAAACCCAGGCTGGTCTGAACCACTTTGTTATGTGGACAGTGGGTATTGTTTCTGATCATGGTAGTGAAATTCAATCCAGTTCAAGCAGAAACTAAAATAAATTTGAATATTTTTATTGTAACATATAAATATATTTTAAGACATTAAGATATATTGCGTAAAAAAATAACACTAGACCGTTGTCGCTACCGAAAAACGAAAATTATACTTTGGGGCCACAAAAGTACGATTCTGAACTCTTAAAATTCAGAACTGACCATCAACGAGGGAGTCAAGGTCATCGCCGTACCTCTTACATGAGATCTTTTTAGGCCCAAAAGGTCGCAACTAAGCTCGCAATTGCTCTATTTCTAGCCGTTTTTAAGATAATAGTCAATCGTTCTCTTAGGTCAAGGTGAAAAACGGGATTTCACGCATCTCAGCATCCTCTATCTGTGAGCGAAATTTCATCTTCCTACGACAAGTAGCGTAAACTAGAAACATTAGAAAACAAAACTGTATATATGAATGCGTTTAATCAACACGATTGAAAAGTTATGTGTTTGCGTTTACCGTGCATTCCGTTACGTTTTAGCACAGGTGGTCTTCGGTGGTGGGATGACCAATGACCACTCTCTCTGTCGGTTCACCTGTAAGCTTTCATTAAATGCTACTTTTCCAACCATTTCAATTGATCACAATAAAGCTTTGTTGATAGATTGGTCACTCAGATTGATGGCGGGGGTAGGAGTTGGTCATCTCATTGTTTCATTTTGGCGATATCCAAATTATTGTCACTCTGGCGAATCCGAAACCTGTTTTGCTAAAAAAGCTGTTTCTTTGTATATCAATTCGTGGTATGCAACAGAATAGCTAAGATGAGTGGTAAAAAAATATTTGATCGATTTCTTTCGACCTTTTTATGCAACATTACTTTTGAAAAAGTTTGAACTAAAATACTATATTTTAAAACATCTTTACCTGTTTACGATGCTCAATTATCTGTTTCCTCAATTTCGTGCTAAACAATGTGTAAACATCTTGAACAGTTAAGGAAAAATACTGGCTGCTATAAATTTTTTAATACATAATATATAGCGGATTTCAAATAAAAGCGGATTTCCTTAAAGCTGATTTTTCGGCACTTGTATTTATACACCGCATAAAGTTTAGGATCAAATTAAAAGTTTGTTATCAAGTGGCAACACAGAAATTTAATTTTAAAACAAAATATGTTATGTTCCCTATGCTTTTGAATCATTCGTTTTTTGTTTGCTGTGTAGTTTCGTAACGTTTAAGCAAGCTAAGAGTTAAGGAGGCCTACTTTTGGTCTCCCTAATACTCGCTTTTTAGCGTAAATGGTCCCCGTATCGCTGCAGGTACACACACACACACACAGACACACACACACACACACACACACAGATATATATATATATATATATATATATATATATATATATATATATATATATATATATATATATATATATATATATGCAATTCTTTACCCGACAATGAACTCAATATGCAATATATTAACTTGACTTAATGTCGTAGAACTAAAGAACTGTTGACACAAACACTAAACAGTTACTTGCTTCATGTAGAAATTTAATTTCATCTGCAAGCCAATATTGCCTATTCGCCCATTTGTGCGTCTTAACAGAAAAAATCTATTATATATTTGCACGAAGATTTAATCATTTTGTTATATTGCCAGGAGGTATCGACACTATAAGACTCTCATTAATTCATACCACTTAAAGCGGAAAATTAAGTTTAACATCTGTTTGCAACAGCGTTTGAAGAAAAACAATAAATGTAAAGCGCTACTTCAAATTTGCTGGAAACCTTTAAATACTGGAATTTCATTATAATGGTCTCTAAATCAATACATATTGCACTCTATGGACGTTACAAGAAGAACTATAGTAAAACGTCAAGTTCGAACATCTCGCCATAGCGGACATATTTTAAAGTCCCTTTTTATTTTCCTTTCGTTTCTTTAATAAAGAAACTTCAGTTAACCGGATACCTCACTATTGTGGAATGAAATGCAAGATTTACTTATTAAGAACCCTGGTAGATAAGGCCCTGGTATTTGTGTACCTGTACGAGCCTAGGACATTTCCCGCGGAGACTTTTCCAGCGGGGACTTTTCTAATACACACTTTACCCGCATGGACTTTTCCCGTAGAGGACTTTTCCCTACCTAGGACATTACCCGCGGAAGACTTTTCCCGCGGATGAAAAAAATGACAAAAAATATTCTCTACAAGCTTTTATTGATATATTCGCACTTCACACATGGTCCGTGGGTGTGATCCAGCTCACCCTTAATCGCCTCATCTCCACGGACTTTGATCTTAGCCCTACATTACCCTTGCTTATCACCGTACTGGTGCAGTTTTTCGCATTCATACGACACAAATCCGTTTGCGAGATTACGAAGTCTCACGTACAGATAACCGTTCAACAAAATCTTTGGTTCTCCTCGGATAGATGTCAAGTATTCCATTTTTAGCAATGTATGATTTTATAGGTTGCTGGCCCTGCATTTGTACAGAAAAATAATGTACTCCGGAGAAATCTAGCCAACTCCGGGCATAAATCCATCATAGACGGAGTCGAAAAAATAAGCAACGAACCTAACCATGATTTCTTTGGATTATAATCCATCACCCGCAGAGGTTATCATTAGTTGCAGTTGAATAGCACAACCGTTGACATAACAACCACTGAAGCATGCACTGTATAATCCATCACAGGCCGGAGTCAAGAAATTAACCAACGAACATTTTCTGAACTTCTTTGGATCATTATCAATGGCATCTTTTGCCGTTGTTTGAATCCATCACACATTTGTGAATTAAGTTTTAATTGCATTTAACTGAATCACAATATATCCTGCTCCTGGAGCACAATCCACTACAACTTGTTGAAAATAGAAAAAAGAAACATCAGAGACCAGAGAGAACATAATTGAGAACGCTTACTGCAAGTTTAAATTACTAAAAAAAATTGCAATAAATTAGTTTTATTCCCACTTGGCATTGAAAGTGCCAAATGGGGATGGATTGTCTCGAATTCTTCACCTATTGTTTTTTTATTTTTCTCGCTTTTTTAAAATTTTTTTTCTTCTTCCGCCGAATCGGTTTCCAGACATCTCCTCCGAGACCGCTGAAGCTAGACTAACCAAACTTGGCACATGTATGGAGGGTCATCTGAAGTGGTGCACCTGATAAAATTTTTGACCTTGACCTTATTGGTCAAGGTCAAACCGCGAAAAAGGTCAAACGGTTTTCTGACAATTACTGCAAGACCGTTGAAGCTAAAAAAGCCAAACTTGGGATATATATAAAGGACGATGAGATCTAAAGCAAACAATAACAATTTTTAACCTTGACCTTGATCATAACCTTGAAATCGCGAAAAACGCTATTTATAAAAAACAATGAGCTATCTCGAAAACAATAAGAGAAGAGCAATTTTCTCTTAGATAAGGAAGTTGGAAGTTGGCCCTTATCTCGAAAACGGTAAGAGATAGAGCAATTTTGACCTCATTTTCGACCTCCAACCCCTATACGACGATACGTAAGGTATAACTTCCAGTGTCCTTGACCTCCAGGTCACTTTCGAGCCCCAAACCGGAAGTTGGCCCTTATCTCGAAAACGGTAAGCGATAGAGCAATTTTGACCTCATTTTCGACCTCCACCCCCTATACGACGATACGTAAGGTATAACTTCCGGTGTCCTTCACCTCCAGGTCACTTTCGTGCCGCAAACCGGAAGTTGGCCCTTATCTCGAAAACGGTAAGCGATAGAGCAATTTTGACCTCATTTTCGGCCTTCACCCCCTATACGACGATACGTAAGGTATAACTTCCGGGGTTCTTGACCTCCAGGCCACTTTCGAGCCCCAAACCGGAAGTTGGCCCTTATCTCGAAAACGGTAAGAGATAGAGCAATTTTGACCTCATTTTCGACCTCCACCCCCTATACGACGATAGGTAAGGTACAACTTCCGGTGTCCTTGACCTCTAGGTCACTTTCGAGCCCCAAAAAGGAAGTTGGCCCTTATCTCGAAAACGGTAAGAGATAGAGCAATTTTGACCTCATTTTCCACCTCCACCCCCTATACGACGATACGTAAGGTATAACTTCCGGTGTCCTTGACCTCCAGGTCACTTTCGAGCCCCAAACCGGAAGTTGGCTTTTAGCTCGAGAACGGTAAGAGATAGAGCAATCAGTTTCCAGACATCTCCTCCAAGACCGTTGAAGCTAGACCAGCCAAACTTGGCACATGAATAGAGGTCAACTGAAGTGGTACACCTGATAAAATTTTTTTACCTTCACCTTATAGTTGGTAGTATTTAAGAGGATATTCTACATTCAGACATGTGAAAATTGATAACAAATAGCAGTATCATCTACGTTCCGTTTTAAGTTATCATTCCAAGTGGGGTCTAATTCGCTGTGCGAATTTCGGTCTAGTTTCTTGTTAGTTTTTTTCATCCACGGGAAATGTCCTAGGTCGGGAAAAGTCATAGGTAGGGAAAAGCCCTCGCGGGAAATGTCCTCGGTCGGGAAAAGTCCTCTGCGGGAAAAGTCCCCGCGGGTAAAGTCTGCGAGGGAAAAGTCCCCGCGGGAAAAATCCCTGCGGGAATTGTCCTGTTTCCTACCCGAACATGCATTTGCTTGATGTTGGTTGGTAGCTCTAGCGGCATGTATCGTATAACAAACCCATTATTTTAGGATATCTGCATTCACAGTTAAGAGGTACAAGGCAGTTCTTATGGGGCCTCTACTACAAGAAAATGTGAAAGTGTTTGGAATGCAACTGGTTGATGACTTTAAAGCATCTATTGTATAGTTTATAAACTTTCCAAAATGTTGTGATATTAGATTTCAGCACGCGTTAGTTATGGCTTGGTCACAAACTACAAAACTACAAACTATCACAAAGAACGGATTTGACGAGGATGTAGTTGCATTTTCCAAATCCACACGAACCCCGGAGAAAACCCCCTTCCCCCTCCCCCATTTTGGAAACTACAGAGAAAAGGCCAACATAGAAAAAATTCCCCTTGTGTAATGTCTATTTATTAGGTACAAATTTTTTGAAATTTGAGACTTAAGTCATTGTTTGGAGTCAAGGCTGTAAAGTCAGAAAAAAGCACAGAGGGGCTTGAATTGCCTGGGGATTAACCATGGCTAGAGTTATTATTAAAAGCTCACCGGAATCTGGATTTACCAAAAGTTGGTAACGAGTGAATTTCACCAGAAGTACTCCATTATAGCACAAACTACATTTCAATGTATAAATATTTGTTGAAATAATTTCATGAGAGGGGGCAAATTTCGGCACATATTGCCGTTTTACTTGAGGAGATTGTCAGGTGTAACTATATATCTTGCCACCTGTACAGCTCCCCACCCCCGGGGGTAGATAAACTAGGCTTTCTTCCCCTCCCCCTCCTAGTACTTTTTCCCCTATTGGTATCACTTTCTAAAAGGAAGATGAAGTGGAACATACAAGAAAGCGCTTCTTGGATAGTGTGGATGCTATTTATGATAATCTCAGCGGTCAGGAGTATCCACCTGGGCTCTCTAAAATGGTAAAAAGGATATTAAGAGCAAATTAAGAAATTTCTTATCAAAGACGCCTTGTTATATTTTATTTGAATTATGTCGAATTAAGTCAATAAAGTAGTTCAAGGTAGTTTTATACAGTTTAATTGAGTCCATTTATTTACAAGAACAAATTGTTATCAAAATACATTTACACGCAAAAAAGTTTAGAGGGGGCTAAAAAAAGTTGAGCGGGAGGGGCTAAATATGCAGGAGGGGGAGATAGCCTGGTATAGCTGTAGCTGTACAGGGGGTTAAGATAGCGCGTATGACAAAAATCTAGGGAGTGTCCTTGAAGTTGCCAAAAAGGGGTACATTTTATTAAGGGGCGTTTTTTGTGGGGAACTTTCTTCCATCCTTCCAAACAAGTTCTTTTTTCAATTGTAAAAGAAAAATTAAGTGTGAAATGGATGATCGTTTTGTACAGCAAAAATATTTTGGTAATATTAGGTTAGAGTGTGAACAAGAGGAACCCTCAACATACCAGACATCTTGCTAAGGCCGTTTTTGATAAACCCTGTCTCTAGTGTAACCAAATCGTCGTGCAACAGTCGTCTTCAACATGCCAACTGCATGATCCCTTCCCTCATCCCAAAGGAATGGGAAAATCTGTAAGAAACAAACAGAGTTCATAGTACCTCGCAATTGCACCTTATTACATTTAATTGCCAGTCTAGTCTTCTTCTGAGACAACTTTCTGAGGTAAGCCTGTGACAGTCCAGGGTACGTAATGCTTCTTAGGTCAAGCTTAACCATATCTTTGGTCTGGTCTTATTTACAAATCCATGTTCATCGACAGAAAGAGAGGCTATGCCTCTACGGTCCTGCTGTACGAGGACCGATGTGTTGAAAAAAATCATGTTCACACTGCCAATATTTGGGCCGCGAGCAAGTCATACAGCAAATTTCCATTGTATGAACTCATCTTTACAGTACAACAAAGTTCCATCGCGTGAACCTTGCTTTACTTACAACAAAGTTCCATCGCCTGAAACAGCACTCAGGCCAAAACAAAGTTCAATCACTAGAACCCGATCTTTCACCATAACAAACAGTTCGTCTGAACCCACTCACTGAAATCGCAAATATTTTGATCTTGACCTCAAAGTGAGGTCACAATGTTTGTCAGAACGCCTTTTTCTCACGAAAAATGGTTAGAAGAGTGTTCAGATCCTAGTCTGAATATTTAAACGTATTCAGTAGGGTTGAGCTTGTATCCTGAATCTTGAGGGTCAAGGTCAAAGGTTACGTTATATAAGAGGTACCTCGATCACTTTGACCGTCTCGGCCACAGTCAACACCGGAAGTTGACCATTGTCTCAAAAACAGTAAGAGGTAGCGCGATTTTGAGCTCATTTTCCACCCTTTGGACTTTAACAACGCTACATAAGAGGTACTTCGGTGACCCTGACCTTCAGGGTCACGGCAAGGTCCAAAACTGGAAGTTGATTATTATCTCGAAAGCGATCAGATACAGAGCGATTATAAGCCTATTTTCGATCCTTTGGCTCTAAACAACGTCCCATAAGAGGCACCTCGGTGACCTTGAAATTCTCGGTCAAGCTCAAAAACCAGATTTTGACCACTATGCCAAAACTGGTACGAGATAGAGCGATTTTGATCCCATGTTGAATCCTTTCAGACTAAATAACGTTACATCAGAGGTATCTCGGTGATCTTGACTTTCTGAATCACGGTCATGGTCATCATTCATTTAACTAGACCGAAATTCGCACAATGGAATGATAA